>BSQZ01000085.1:2097500-2484654 GCA_033239005.1 Lamellibrachia satsuma | reverse complement strand
ATGGGACACTTTGGCCCTGGACAATTGTTAAAATGTACACATAATGAATATGGTTAATGTTGAATGTATAAATAATAAGTTGTGATTGTTTTAAAATTGTTTGAGTTTAATCAATCAAGCAATATATTCCTTTTCCAACAACAAATGTAAACATTAGTCAAGTGGCTGTCTAAATGTATAACAAACTTTATACATATCAGTAATATATTTTGGAATCAGTACTTTATCAGTATTTAGATAGTTGGGCTTTTGTCCAAAGGGGCTTTTTGTCCGGTTGTATGCACTCCGTCATCTGCACTGACATAGTCAGTTGTGACATGCACACATATAGTCATAGGTGACATGCAGACATGCACCCAGAGTCAACTGTCACATACACTCATGTTGTAATCAATTACATGCACTCGTAATCATCTGTCACATGCACTCGTAGTCATCTGTCACATACACTCATAGTAATATGTTACATGCACACATAGTCATCTGTTATATGCACCCATAAAGACATCTGTCACATGCACTCATAGACATCTGTTATATGCACTCATAGACGTAGTCATCTGTCACATGCACCTGCAGTCATTTGTCACATGCACTTGCAGTCATTTGTCACATGCACTCGTAATCATCTGTCACATGTACTCGTAGTCGTCTGTCACATACACTCGTAGTCATCTGTCACATGCACACATAGTCATCTGTTATATGCACCCATAAAGTCATTTGTCACATGCACTCATAATCATCTGTTGCATGCACTCATAGACATCTCTTATATGCACTCATAGTCATCTGTCAGATGCACCTGCAGTCATTTGTCACATGCACTTGCAGTCATTTGTCACATGCACTCATAGTCATCCGACACATGCACTCGTAGTCATCTGTTGTATGCACTCATAGTTATCTGTCACATGAACTTGTAGTCATTTGTCACATACACTCTTAGTCATCTGTTGTCATTTGTTGCAGGCACTCGTAGTCACCTGTTGCATGCACTCGTAGTCACCTGTCAAATGCACTTGTAGTAATTTGTCACATGCACTCATAGTCATCTGTTGCATGCACTCGTAGTCATCTGTCACATGCACTTGTAGTCATCTGTCACATGCACTTGTAGTCATGATATATGCACTCAGATCCATCATCACGTCCACTCATAGATTCATCTGTCATGTGCACTCATAGTCATTTGTTGCATGCACTCAAAGAGTATTACAATTACATGTCTGTTGGCAAGTGACTAATTGAAATTAACTCACTTGTTGCAAAGCCATGTGTTCTTGTTTGACATTAACATCAATGTCCAAGTCCTCGATCTAGAACACAGCAAGAGTTAATTGGTACTATCATTGTGTGTCATAAATAGCAATACAGGTGTATACACATGTAACAATCACCATAGTACATTCAATGCTTCCCATTTTCTCATACTATAGATGAAATACTAACTAATCAAGACTTAATCACCATGTCTCTAGTGTTGTTAAACCACATTCTTTTAGGTGTCTTTCATAAAAAAAAACTCAGTTCTGGAATCAGTTTAGTTGCTGTGTATCTATGCATCGATGTCCTTCTTATGATATGGCCTCCAAGCTTGTACACCGTATTACTATTATACGTGAGGCCTAACTATTGTTTTACACGCACGCGCATACACACACAGTAATCATTATGTAATTTAAGATAATGCTAGCATTAATTCGCAGGGCTGACTGAACTCTGCCAACCGCCAAATGCTGATTTGCAGCTGTTTGCAGAGCTGGGCTGTGCAAATAAGGACAGTGTTGATTCGCAGGGCCGGGCTCTGCGAATAGCCGGGTCCTTATATGAAACGCCACATTTAGGAAGGAAGTCCACCAAACAATGACAGATGTTATTCAACTTTGGGAAATGCAAATCTAAATGCCAGGACAAAGGAAAATGGGATATAAAATACAAAATGGGAGATACTTTTATAGTTACTATATATGAGTAATAATTAGTACTTACATGAAGGTTTCAGAGCAGTTTGGAATAGCAGCATCAAAGATTATCAAATTCTGGAGTTGAATAGGAGAAATATAACATAAAAGGAAAAAGAACTAATTGTAACTCTGGATATAGCAATAATTAGTCTTCATAGAACACTGTATACAAGCTTGAAGGCCATATCATAAGAAGATCATAGACTTGCTAGACAGAATATGGAGGACAGCAACTAAACTGGTTGCAGAACTGAGAGACCTTAGCTATAAAACTTGTCTAAGTGAAAGTGTTTTAACAACCCTAGAGATAAGGACATTAAGAAGAGATCAAATAGAAGTGATAAAGCGAAACAAAAGTCATCATGTTATCTTGACACAATATTCTTGCAGGAGTTTGCCGAGTATACATCCAGATGTGTAATTAACCATGTGCAACTAAAATCAAGAATATCACGCCAGTGGTTTCTCAGAATTTGTTAAAAAAATGGCAGATTCTGGGTAAATCTCCATTTAACTGGGAGCGGATATGTTAACCAGCGCAACTGATAAGCGCCTGCACAGTTCTAAGAAATTGTTAACCTAGACTACCTCTGTGATGTATTAAGGGCCAGTGATACAAGTAACACAAACTCTCAGTCAAATGCACTGTTATGTCAGGATCTAGCTGTGCTGCTTCCTGTAAGAAAGTTAGAAGAACAAGAGAACACAAAGTAACATTAAAGAAGGAACAGATGCAGGATTCTGAATACAGAATTAATCTACTGCTCTATTTTCCAGCAGATCTTGGAATTCTTCAATGAAATCACCCCAGCTAGCTGGCTGACCTGGTTGACGATAAAGTCCAATGAAATACGCACAGACATAAATCTGAAATTTAAACACAAATGGACTCAAAACTAGAGTATGCAGGGATACAACTCTACACCAGGGCACAGTGTATACTATTACAACTTTCATACTTTTATATAACTTGTATAACTCTACACCAGGGCACAGTGTATACTATTACAACGATTTGGAACATAATCAGGGAACACAACACGTGACCCCATTTGACTTTAACCCCATTTGATTTCAACCTCATTTGACTTTTACCCCATTTGAATTCAACCCCATTTGATTTTAACCCCATTTGATTTCAACCCCATTTGACTATAATCATACCAGCGTGATTTCGGTGATTGCATCCTGTGCTTCTGCGTATTTGTGCAATTCAGGCTCCCGTAGTAAGTCTACCAAACACTTCATAAATGTCTTCATCTCAGCAGCAGCAAACTTGTAGTGAGTGGAAGAAGCTAGGGAATTCACGACTTTCATCACCTGATAACAATATCATGATTTATTTTGAGAACGTGTTACTGAGGAGACATGTCACAGTTAAATGTGTGTTACAGAGGAGACATGCTACAGTTAAATGTGTGTTACAGAGGAGACATGTAACAGTTAAATGTGTTACAGAGGAGACATACCACAGTTAAATGTGTGCTACTGAGGAGACATGCCACAGTTAAATGTGTGTTACGGAGGAAACATACCACAGTTAAATGTGTGTTACAGAGGAGACATGTCACAGTTAAATGTGTGCTACAGAGGAGACATGTCACAGTTAAATGTGTGTTACGGAGGAAACATGCCACAGTTAAATGTGTGTTACAGAGGAGACATGTAACAGTTAAACATGTATTACAGAGGAGACATGTAACAGTTAAATGTGTGTTACAGAGGAGACATATCACAGTTAAATGTGTGTTACAGAGGAGACATGTAACAGTTAAATGTGTGTTACAGAGACATGTCACAGTTAAATGTGTGTTACAGAGGAAACATGTCACAGTGTGTGTGTGTGGTGTGTGTGTGTGTATGTGTAGGCGTGTGCGTGCGTGTGTGCATGTGTGTGTTACACAGACATATCGCAGTTACAGAGGAAACATGTCACAGTTATATGTGTGTGTATTATTTATTTATCTGTGTAATTTCTACATCTTTTCTGGTTTGCTATTAGATTGCTTTCTCAGTTTGTAACTGTTTTGAAAACAGTTATGTTACCTAAAATCACATTACAGAAACATTAAAATAAACAATATGACCTCACCTCCTTGACTTTGTCAATGTTGATGAGTGGGTGAAATTGCTTGCAATTGATAACAAGCTGCAGCATTCCACTTGGGTTAGTTTGGAACTGATTGGTATTGGTTTCATGTCCAGGTCCCATGTAGCATTGTGCGACTGACCATGAGTCGACAGGCCACAGGACTACATTGGTGTTATCCACCGAGTACTCTCCTGTAGCTTGTGCTTCAATGGCTGCCAGCCACTTGTCACAGACGTTACTTCCACAAGTGAAGTTCTCCTTCTTGATATCCTCTTTAGTGCATCCAGCATTGCACTTACTGCTCCCAATACTTTTCTTCAACAAGTTGTGAAATGATGTCATCACAGATTCACAAAATGGTGCCATCGCTTTGATTGTTAACGGGACAGCCATGTTAACCTTCTGGTAGTTCCTGTAGTCTTCTTCAACTGACGTCGCCATGATGAGTTGCGGGTGCTACAAAAGACAGCAACAACATAAAATGCATTGTCCATATTGACAAGTAACACTAGTGTATAAAATTAAAATACTGTCCACTGATACAGTTAATGCATCTAGCTGTTGCACAAATGCGACTCTGTTTATGACGCTTGATGATTGGTATGTTCAATGCTTCAAATAATATCCATATATGTCTCCTGCCAGGGATGTAAGTGATGTGTTGCTGGTTTGACGCAAATTACAGAAAACATGACAATCTTTGTAAAGGTCGAAAAATTGACAAATTTTATTACCGAATTACCAAATGGTATTTTGCAAATTCATATGGATATATGCAATACAATAATATACGAATTTAAACCAGCATTAAAATATTACTGTTACATGTCTAAAAGTTGTCCATGCAAAGAATGTGAGTTATACCAAAGTATGTACACATCAAAGGTGAGGGGTCAACCGCCCCAAAGAAAACAATTGGATATAATACAATAACATGGCAATTAACATGTTAGTCCAGAAGCTATGTAGGGAAGAGGAAGTTGGATTTGTGGCTTTATGGGGAAGTTTTGTTGGGAGGGCTGATATGTACATGAAAGATGGGCTTCATTTAAGTGGAAAGGGGGCGGCAGTATTCGCGGACAAACTTTCAGCAGCAGTAGATAGTGACTTGGGTACAATGACAAATATTTTTGGAAGTAAACATTCTTTAAACTAGAAGGGCAGGGGGTTACCTAGAGGTGTCTCAAGCAGAACAAGAGGCCACTAGCACAGATAAACCAATATCAAATCATCCGAAAAACATCTCTGAAAAAGGTTATAGATGCGTATGTTTGAATGCAAGGAGCATAGTAAATAAGAAAAACGCATTAAACATTATGGTAGAAGATATTGACCCTCACATAATTGGTATAACTGAATCATGGGCCAACATAGATATAACAGATGCTGAATTAGGACTGACAGGATACGTAATGTTTAGGAAAGATCAAATAGGAAGAAGGGGTGGGGAGTTATTTTATATGTTAAAGAATCTATTCAGGCTTATGAAATAAAACTAGAAAGGGAAGCAGATTGCGATGAAGCTGTTTGGTGCAAAATTGTTTCAGGAAATTCAAAATTAACTATTGGATTAGTTTACCGAAGTCCAAACATAAACGAAGAGGACAACACAAAAATAAAAAACGCTATAAAGGAAGTTAGTAAAGGGGAATGTATCATAATGGGAGATTTTAACCATGGACACATACAATGGAATTCTCTACAGAGCACAGGGATTGAGGATCAACAATTTCTATGTTTAATCCAGGATAGCTTTCTTACTCAGCACGTACTAGAACCAACCAGGGGAGAAAATGTATTAGATATAGTTTTGTCATCACAAAAAGAATTAGTGGACAATGTAAAAATATTTGAACCATTGGGTAACAGTGACCATAATCAAATACATTTTGACATCAATGTAAAATCAGAAAGTAAAAATAAGAAAACGTACAAGAGAAACTTCCACAAACGTAACTACAAAGATATGAGAAAATACTTAGCAAAGCTAGATTGCAATAACATACTGATGAATAAGACCGCAATTGAATGTTGGAATATTCTAAAATATGAAATTGAGAGTATCATCGATAAATTTGTTCCCTTCCAAAAACAAGGAAAACGGTGTAGAA
Organism: Lamellibrachia satsuma; assembly: GCA_033239005.1. NCBI lineage: Eukaryota > Metazoa > Annelida > Polychaeta > Sabellida > Siboglinidae > Lamellibrachia > Lamellibrachia satsuma. The sequence continues at coordinate 2,478,484 of BSQZ01000085.1, read as the reverse complement.
AGAAACACTTGTCAAAAGAGGCAATTAGAAAAATAATGCTAAAACAAACTATGTGGAGGGTTTATAGGCGTACCAGAAAGGAAGAAGACTATGCAAAATACAAAGAGGCACTTAATGCAGCTACAACTGAAATCAGACAATCTAAAAGAAGCTATGAGCAAAAACTGGCATGTAACATAAAAAATGACAGCAAGAGTTTTTATGCATATGTCAGGAGTAAACAAAACGTACAAGACAAGGTTGGACCTCTAGAAGACAGTGCTGGAAATATAATATCACAGGGGTTTTTAATGGCGGAAGACCTAAATGGTTACTTCAGTTCAGTGTTTACCAAAGAAGATATTATTTCATTACCAGTTGCTGATGCTAAATTTCAGGGGGCTAAATCTGACTATTTAGGTCCGTTAGTTGTAACTCCAGAATTGGTAGCTAAGAAAATAAAGGCAATGAAGGATAACAAATCACCGGGAGTGGATGGGATTCCTCCAAAATTACTAATGGAAACAGTAGAACAAATCAGTATACCACTTGCAAGAGTATTCAACTTGTCATTAAAAGAGGGAGTTGTTCCGTTTGAATGGAAAGAAGCAAACATCATACCATTATTTAAAAAGGGTTCGAGAAATAAGTCAGAGAATTACAGACCAGTGAGTTTAACGTCAGTGATTTGTAAATTATTAGAAAGGTTAATTAAAGACCATATGGTGGACTTCCTCGTTAAGCATAAATTATTAAATTCATCTCAACATGGATTCCTTAAAGCGAGGTCGTGCTTAACAAATATGTTATGTTTTTTGGAAGAAATCACTAAGTGGATAGACGTAGGATCGCCAGTAGATATTATCTACTTAGATTTTCAGAAAGCTTTTGACAAAGTGCCACATCAAAGATTACTACTTAAATTAAAAGCCCATGGTATCGGGGATAGCATAACTGACTGGATAGAACAATGGCTGACTGACAGAAGACAACGAGTTGTAGTAGATGGAGAAGTTTCAAATTGGAAATCGGTTTTGAGTGGGGTACCTCAAGGATCAGTATTAGGACCTATATTATTCTTAATTTATATCAATGACTTGGACGACAGTATAACAAGTAACGTACTGAAATTTGCGGACACAAAACTGTTTAGAAAGGTTAATACTGATGGTGATAAACAACATTTACAAAACGATCTAGACAGATTAGTGAAATGGTCTGAGAAATGGCAGATGTTGTTCAATTTTGGGAAATGTAAATGCCTACATACAGGACATGGGAACTTGAATGTAAACTATAAAATGGGAGATACTCTTAGGAGTTACAATAAGCGCTGATATGAAAGTTTCAGAGCAGTGTGGTATTGCAGCTTCAAAGGGTAATCAAATTCTTGGATTGATTAGAAGAAACATAACATACAAGGGAAAAAAGTTAATTATACCTCTTTATAAAGCAATAGTTTGACCTCATTTAGAATACTGTATACAAGCATGGAGACCATATCGTAAGAAGGATATAGATACGCTTGAACGCATACAAAGGAGAGCAACTAAAATGATTCCAGAACTTAGAGACCTTAGTTATGAAGAACGCCTGAAAGAATGTGGTTTAACAACTCTAGAGACAAGGAGGTTAAGAGGAGATCAGATTGAAGTTTTTAAGATATTGAATGGGTATGAAAATATTGATAGAAATATGTTTTTCTCACTCAAGAAGGATAGCAGAACTAGAGGACATGAGGTAAAATTAGTAAAGGATCAATGTAGATTGGACATCAGGAAGCACTCGTTCTCACAGAGGACAATAAATGAATGGAACAAATTGTCTACAGATTGTGTAACTGCTAGCAGCGTGAATATGTTTAAAAACAAGGTTGACACATATCTCAGGAGGGCAGGTTATAAGTAGATGAACATTGTTGGACTCTCGATAAGCCAATGGCTTCCTTGTCCACTTGCCATCTGGGCCTTTGGCTTGGATGGCAAATCTTGTTAAATCTTGTTAACATATGCAATGAAACACATCAAAGGTGAGGGGTCAACCACCCCAAAGAAAACAATTGGATATAATACAATAACATATGCAATGAAACACATCATTAATAGCTGTTACAAATATATGTATGAAACTTTACCACACGATGAATACAAGGTATGTACACATCGAAAGTGACAGCAATGTCATACAAACATGTGAATCTTACTCATACATCATGGTGCATTGCTGGCAGACTTCCAAATACCTACATTATTAAATATATTACAGACAATCTATTGATAATACAGTCGAGGTAGCACAGACCTAAACAGACATAGGTTATGTTACAATCTACTGGTAACACAGGTGAGGTAGCAGTTATGTTACAGACAACCTATTGATAACACAGGTGAGGTAGCAGAGACCTAAACAGACATAGGCTATGTTACAGACAATCTATTGATAACACAGGTGAGGTAGCAGAGACCTGAACAGACATAGGCTATGTTACAGACAATCTATTGATAACACAGGTGAGGTAGCAGAGACCTGAACAGACATAGGCTATGTTACAGACAATCTATTGATAACACAGGTGAGGTAGCAGAGACCTGAACAGACATAGGCTATGTTACAGACAATCTATTGATAACACAGGTGAGGTAGCAGAGACCTGAACAGACATAGGCTATGTTACAGACAATCTATTGATAACACAGGTGAGGTAGCAGAGACCTGAACAGACATAGGCTATGTTACAGACAATCTATTGATAACACAGGTGAGGTAGCAGAGACCTGAACAGACATAGGCTATGTTACAGACAATCTATTGATAACACAGGTGAGGTAGCAGAGACCTGAACAGACATAGGTTATGTTACAGACAATCTATTGATAATACAGGTGAGGTAGCAGAGACCTGAACAGACATAGGCTATGTTACAGACAATCTATTGATAATACAGGTGAGGTAGCAGAGACCTGAACAGACATAGGCTATGTTACAGACAATCTATTGATAACACAGGTGAGGTAGCAGAGACCTGAACAGACATAGGTTATGTTACAGACAATCTATTCATAACACAGGTGAGGTAGCAGGGACCTAAACAGACATAGGTTATGTTACAGACAATCTATTGATAATACAGGTTAGGTAGCAGAGACCTAAACAGACATAGGCTATGTTACAGACAATCTACTGATAACACAGGTGAGGTAGCAGAGACCTGAACAGACATAGGCTATGTTACAGACAATCTACTGATAATACTTTTCTAATGTTTTTGTTGTTATTATATTTATCTTAAAGTTACAAGTAAATAGTCTGACCATTGTTATTGTCAAATCTTCTTTTATAATATAAACTACAGAGGTTTACCTATATTTTAACACCTTGACTGCCCAAATGTGTTTGAATGAACCACAATTTTTAAATATAAGTTGACCGTCATCTGTTTACAATATTGACCTTGCTGCTCAGCCAGCAATGTAAACATGATATTTAGATGGAAACATTCAAATTAATCAAATAATGGTCAACTTATATTAATTCACTGTGGCTCATTAAAACACATTTGAGCGGTCAAGATGCTAGAAGAGACATAGTTTATTTTACATAACATGATTTTATGATAACAACCATCAGACTATGCACCTCTAAAGTATTAATACCACCAGAATATATATTATTAATACTATTCCATTGCTACTACTGAAACATTATTACTATCACTGAATGTCAACTAACAATTATTCCGATGGGTATGTAAATTTAACAAATACATTTTTTTTTCCAGAGCAACCTGTTTTAATAGTAAACGTTTATCTAGATTGTATTTTTATACATTAGAAGTCAATGACTGTAACCCCAACACAACACAACGTCTGCCACCCCAACACAAAACAACGTCTGCCACCCCAACACAACACAACGTCTGCCACCCCAACACAACACAACGTCTGCCACCCCAACACAACACGTCTGCCACCCCAATACAACACAACGTCTGCCACCCCAACACAACACAACGTCTGCCACCCCAACACAACACAACGTCTGCCACCCCAACACGTCTGCCACCCCAACACAACACAACGTCTGCCACCCCAACACAACACAACGTCTGCCACCCCAACACATCACAATGACCCAGTAAGTGGTTTGCTAATCCTTCATTGTTGTTATCAGCCTACTGGTCTTTTAACTGTCTCGCAGAAGTGAATCACAAGCACATGATTTCATGGCGACTGATGACATATTTATTTTTCCACACATAAATAATATATTTATATTAATGTATATTTTCCATTACTTTTGGGCCAACTGTCTAATGGTGTATTGTACAGATTACTAAGACATCATATTTAGACATAGGAATATGGCACAGAAAGCTGCAGATAGGTCGACCCAGCACAGATAACTGGAAGTGTGTATTATGAGTATGGACAGTGATCTAAATGTTAGCTCTAATCAGAGCACTTACTGACCTTAAACAAACCCTAATTATAACCTTAGCCACTAACAATAACTTAAAACATTAGGCTTTAGGTTGTGCTCATATTTAGTACATTACCACTGTTTGTAGCTCAATATTGACCAATATTGGCATGAATTATGACGACATGTGTCAAGTGGCCAAACAAATCCCAGATATCCTTATGCCTATTAAAATCATCAAGTTGCAGCACAATGTATATGTAGACCTATTATGGAACATTCCTGCTTGTCAAGTCATTATTATTTGTTTGACAGCCAAGTCTAAACAGTGCCCTGCTCATAATTTTACGTGAAAACCAGTCACATAATTTAATTATAGGTAAATTTTGACACTTGATAAATCATAATGTACACTAGACTTCCAGAACCAATGAAACCTGCTTAGGCCAGTTTTTTTATTTTTAGGCTTGCAGATTCTTTAGTCATGTCTAACATCGGAGGGAAAAAAAAGAAGTTTTACTGTCATGTCAAACACCGGAGGGGTGAAAAAGAGATGAAAGGGAAAAAAGGGTTAATCAAGGCCAGTAGTTTTTTTTAAGTTTTTGTATGGATTATTGTGTAGTAGTGTTTAAGGTAGCTGAGGTGGATATGATATTCTTGTCTTGAATTGATTAGTTTCAATAGAAGTTTTTAAGATAAATTAACAATTTCTTCACAGACTGTAGATTAAATACTATATGCTAACTTCTGGCTGATCAAAAGCGTTTTTATGTATGTGTGAGGGATTTGTAAAGTAACCTGCCTTCCCTCAACAATGGACTAGATTTAACAAAATTTAACAAGATTGCCATCCCAAACAACAAGTTCCAGATGGCAAGTGGACAAGGAAGCCATTGGCTTATCGAGAGTCCAACAATTTTCTCATCTATGTGTAGCCCGCCCTTATCAAATATCTGTCAATTCTATTTTTAAACATATTCACACTACTAGCATTAACACAATCATTTGGCAGTTTGTTACATTCATTTATCACCCTCTGTGAAAAAGAGTACTTTCTCATGTCCAACATACACTGCTCCTTAACTAATGCTGTTTTGTGTCCTCTGGTTCTACTGCCTTCTTTAAGTTTGAAGAACATATTCCTGTCAACATCCTCATAACCATTCACTATTTTAAACACTTCTATTTGGTCTCCTCTTAGTCTCCTGGTCTCTAGTGTTGTCAAACCACATTGTAATAAGCGACTTTCGTAACTAAGGTCTCTCAATTCTGGAATCATTTTAGTTGCTCTTCGTTGTATTCTTTCTAGCTTGTCTATGTCCTTTTTACGATACGGCCTCCATGCTTGAATACAATATTCCAAATGTGGTCTAACTATTGCTTTGTACAGGGGTACAATTAGCTGTTTCTCCTTATACATGATAGTTCTCCTAATTAGCCCTAGAATTTGATTTCCTTTCGAAGTGGCACTAAATGTTACTCCTAAGTCCTTTTCTTGTGTGGTTCTACCTAGTACAGCATCCCCCATTTTAAATTCTTCGACCATGTTTCCATGTCCTATGTGTATACATTTACACTTCCCAAAATTTAATAACATTTGGCATTTTTCTGACCATTTAACTAATTTATCTAGATCATCCTGTAAACTTTGTTTATCTGTATCATTAGTAACCTATCTGAATACTTTTGTGTCATCTGCAAATTTGAGTACTTTGCTAGATATGTCATCTTCCAAATCATTTATATATATTAAAAACAGTATAGGGCCTAATACTGATCCCTGTGGTACCCCACTCAAAACCGATTTCCAGTTTGAAATCTCACCATCTACTATTACTCTCTGTCTTCTGTGTGTAAGCCACTTTTCTATCCAGTTGATTACATCATTACCTATACCATGGGCTTTTAGTTTAGGTAACAATCTTTGATGTGGCACTTTATCGAAAGCTTTAGACTAGTCCAAAGCCAGTTTGTTATCTATTAGTCACTCGACAGAAATCACCATCGAGGGAAGTTGTGTTTTTTACGTTCGAAAATATTTCAAATCTTCATTACACTGATATACTCATGTGTTTGGCAATTTTTTTGTCTGCCAAATGGAATACTGACATGAACGTAAATCACCAACAGCAAAATAGATACTCAACAGCAAAATAGGTACTCAGTCTGTCCCACGTTTCATGCCACTACTGTTTGAAATGACTTAACAAAAACAGGCTGTGTCTTGTCAACTGCAATGGCGCTTCAGTTGTCGACAGCGCCAACGACGTCCCCAATGTCACTGGTCTCAGCACTCTCGGGCACGTTGTCAGTTATCGTAATTGTTTCAGCAACAACAGTCTCAGCTATTGTTTCTCTTTTTAGCCCATTCGACTAAGGTACCTTGTGAAGGTAGGGAACGGGTCTTTTTTGGGTGGCATTGTTATGGCATGTGGCTCGATGAGCGACAAATTAGGGGAGGACTATATGTTCCCCCTAGCGGACAAATGATGTACCACACTAGCGGATATTAAAGATGTGAGACAGCTTTTGGAAGTTTCTCACACTTTCTGCTTGTTTCCACTGGCGGAAAGTATCAGAAATTTACGAAAACAGATTTATGATAGTTTCTGCCAGTCTTGGTGAAAACAGGTTTCTGCCGGTGGAAATGCAACCCCGAATATGTGTATTAAAAATACTTGTTTTGGAAAAATTTTATTTGAATAATATTCGATTTTTGCAAAGTATTCCTTTAATTCGAGTACTGTCAGATTTTATCAAAGTATTTATATTTGAATACTTTCACTTTGTAATGTATTTGTGCTCATGTAAATACCCTATAAATACATCATTAGTTGGTAGCTGAACTCATATACCAGACAGTGTGACATATAGTGTTAACTTTAATTAACGTACAATACCAATGACTGTATATTTACTATTTTGTGATTGTGATACTGTCTCTCGTGTACAGAACATTATGTGCTTTACTGTGAGTCAAATACTGTTGTTTGCAATACTGTGAGCCAAGGTACCGTTGTGTGCAGTACTGTGAGCCAAGGTACTGTTGTGTGCAGTACTGTGAGCCAAGGTACTGTTGTGTGCAGTACTGTGAGCCAAGGTACTGTTGTGTGCAGTACTATGAGCCAAGGTACTGTTGTGTGCTGTGCTGTGCTGTGAGTCAAATACTGTTGTGTGCAGTACTGTGAGCCAAGGTACTGTTGTGTGCAGTACTGTGAGCCAAGGTACTGTTGTGTGCAGTACTGTGAGCCAAGGTACTGTTATGTGCAGTACTGTGAGCCAAGGTACTGTTGTGTGCAGTACTATGAGCCAAGGTACTGTTGTGTGCTGTGCTGTGCTGTGAGTCAAATACTGTTGTGTGCAGTACTGTGAGCCAAGGTACTGTTGTGTGCAGTACTGTGAGCCAGGGTACTGTTGTGTGCAGTACTGTGAGCCAAGGTACTGTTGTGTGCAGTACTGTGAGCCAAGGTACTGTTGTGTGCAGTACTGTGAGCCAAGGTACTGTTGTGTGCAGTACTGTGAGCCAAGGTACTGTTGTGTGCAGTACTGTGAGCCAAGGTACTGTTGTGTGCAGTACTGTGAGCCAAGGTACTGTTGTGTGCAGTACTGTGAGCCAAGGTACTGTTGTGTGCAGTACTGTGAGCCAAGGTACTGTTGTGGGCAGTACTGTGAGCCAAGGTACTGTTGTGGGCAGTACTGTGAGCCAAGGTACTGTTGTGTGCAGTACTGTTCAAGTGATGATTCAATAGAGACTGATGTTATTCTATGTATGTAGTGGTAATGGTATAAGGCCATTTTCACAATAATGAGGGGAGCTGATTTTCTGTACATAATGGGTATTTTTAATTCAGTAAATGGCAGAAGCCTAGCAATGTTTGCATCCAGTTATTAAATACCATATATAGGCCACCTGGAAAAGGTACAACATGAGGATGATGTATTTTGTTAATTTTGGACAAAACAACTATTTCACAGGAAAATTTTTTGGCAATAAAAAATATACACCAAACCCCTAACTGTGGGCATTTATTTTTGCTTTAAAGTCACTTGTGGAATTGAAGTTCAATATAGTGTGAAAGTCATAGATGTATCTATGTCCAATTTGTTTACATATCAACGCAAATCACTCGTTTCTTGTCCTCCCAAAATGTCCATTTCAACATGTCCAGACCAATAGTCTACAAAAAACTGAAGGATAGCTACTTGAATTTAGCTCATTTTAATATACAGGTACAAAATCTATGTACATTAAAACCTGCCTTAGCAGACACCTGGCCATAACAGACACCTGTCTATAACAGACACCTGTCTATAACGGACACCTGTCTATAACAGACACCTGTCCATAATGGACACTTTTGAAGTTCCGAATTACTTGCTATTTGCACTGTCTGCTAGCTATCAATAGCGGCCACCTGGCCAATGTGGATGTCCTAGAGGTAATCTCTATTAATGCTACAATGGGGGTTACCAATTAAGAATATGCTAACAACCAAATTGAGTTTACTACAATAACAATCTTTTATTTACACTACAGTACTAATAACACATTCCAAACCAACTGACAATGAAACACTTTACTCATCTTGTCTCACAGACTCAGTCCCTGGCACACCCCAAACTTTAAACAGCTAACAATAAACCTCAACTACCATAACACTATCTGACAGACTCCCTGGCCAGTTACGACACTGCCTGATGACACACCAGCTATTCCTAGGCAATCACTCCTGCCTCCCTACAACTCTATTACCCAGTTCACACTACAAACAGGTTTTGAGCCGGATTAGTTAATCGCATTAACTAAGCCGGTTCAAATACCCCGTTGCATTCACACTGCAACAGCCTGAACTGGAGTAGTTCTCGTCAACTATTGCAGTTCTTTTGATTAATGACCATAGAGAAGCAAGTGGGCGGGGCATTAATTAGGTCAAATGATGCTAACAGCTACCGATAGGGTGCAGCATCATTTTAATCCAACATGGATGATCCTTGATCACCCGGTATTCCCGCTTTAGCTCCTTTATCTTGATGTGGCATTGGGACGCTGTCCAGTCATATCGGGTGGAGCCGTCCAACTAATGTTGGACCTCCTCCTCCTCCCCCACACATCAATGAAGGTGTCGAATTCGTCGTTCGACCAAGTCGACCTGCGATCTGCCACTTTTTTGTATTTGATGCCATGCACGAGTTGGGAGCAGCCATTGTAGATGGAGTAATACCACACTTCAGTGGGCGGCAACGATCACCAGCCACAACATCTGGCATTAAACAGGTCAAATTTAATCCCATTTGTGTTCACACTAGCAATTTGAACCAGAGTAAAACTAAACCGGTGCGAAACCCCCTCAAGGAGGTGGAGTAGTTTAATTTGGTTTAACTCACTGATCCGGTTTAGATTTTGTAGTGTGAACGCTCCACGGGAGCGAAACCGGCTTCGCACCGGATTAAAACTGCTAGTGTGAACGGGGTATATGAGTTTCCTCTCTACCTAAACTTATATTACCCTTTGACAGACCCCAGAAAAGAATTAGTCAATGGGTATCACCCATAATTCCTGCCAACCTCTGGATCATCCCTCAATAGATGTAAATGATTTAAATTGACAGCTGGGTTTCCCTCAAGAGAAGGTGTCAGGTTGTGGTGTCTTGTTTATGAAATTGGTGACTCCAATGAATCAGGTGGTCATTAATCCTGCATTAGGATTAATGACCACCAGGCTTATCTACTAGACATCTGATAAAGGGTCCAGTCATCACACTGTCACAGTCCCTCCAGGGAAGTGATGTTAGCCATCTGCATGTTTCATCACCAACCTACCCTTCTATGTAATTTCTATCATTTCTATATATATATATATATATATATATATATATATATATATATATACATATATTATATATTACACGCATGCACGCACACACATTTAAATAACCCCTACCACATGGACAACAGACAGGGAATTTGGACCCAACCATTCATAGTCACCCTGCCGCTTGAAGACAGGTCAAAGTGCATTGATAATCCTGCAAGTTATGTTAGTTGAGCCACTGCACTAACTTCACTATGTATGTATTCTGTATCATACCATCTGCATAAGTTGTCAAGAATTATTAGAAATGTGCTCCAAATATTAAGGCCCTCTCACCACGAGCTGCATACACGTTCACCCCTTGGTTTTTCTTGGACATCAAAGCTGTTTCAGCTCGCCTTTCCATAACCCTAACCCTGCTTTGTTTTGAAAAAGAAGCCAAGCTCCAACAAAGGTGAATGAACAAGGAGAAATTTGTCAATGTTACTATCCGTCCGACAGCAGTGGACCATGTACAATTCGTTTCAAATTACGTCACTCAGCAGATTAATCATGTTTGTAGAGGGGTCAAACAAATAGTGATTACATTACATTGTTTATACATGTATTGTTTTATTAACCGTAGCTTTATTGTTAACGACAGTACCAAATAGTAACAAACAAATTATAATGGTGCCACCTAGTGAGTGTTCACTTAATAAAATTCTCTATGATGGACACCTGTCCATAACGGACATAGTGCATAGTCCCGGTGGTGTTCATTTCACTGTACATGCAAACATTTGTTCGTGTGGGTTGGCTATATACTGACCAGCAGAACTTCAAAAATGTGGCCGTCAGAGGTGCTGTTTGTGTCATTGTGACTACCTCACACCCTCCAAGGTGTTTACTCCTCTCCTAGGTGACATACAGAGGTGTTGTTGGTGTCATTGTGACTACCTCACACCCTCCTAGGTGTTTACTCGAACGTATACGTCGCTGAAGACTTAACCCAAAAGAGGGCACGTCTCTTCTATCTCACGCGAAATATGAAGAAACAACTCACCATCCTAGACTGTTGGACTTACGATGGACGGATTGTCATCAAAGACCAGCATGGGAAAACAAGAACAGTCAGCAGCGGAGACGAACTGAGCACATTGTAGATGTTAACCACTGTCCGCTAAAATCAAGGGGCCCACTTACTCACTGGTTAGTAACCTACCCCGAATTGTTTTTTTTTTATCACAATTATATCACGCACTGTTATCGGGCATACCGAATATACAAGTTGTATGTGTGTTACCAAGTATACAAAATCTACAAGTTGTCGTATAATTATTTATGCCATTATCATATATATATATATATATATATATATATATATATATATACACGTTATATACTAAATATATCTATGAATAGAAGTAATTATGAGATTGATATCAACAATTTGCCCATCAGTACACCATTGTCTGCAGGCTGTGAGCCTGATTATGAAAATGGTGTGGTAAATACAGATATAGATCCGGATTGTAATTTCTTCAAAACACTCAATCCTACATTTACCTACATATTAGTAAATTAAATAATTATTTACAGAATATAGAAGTGTACATCTTATAAGAAGTATATCAAAAAATATTAGTAAATTAAATAATTATTTAGAGTCGCTTGATCTAAAAGTTTCAATAATAGGATTAAGCGAAACGTAGTTAAATAGTTACAATTCGGATCTATATGAGCTAACAGAATATAGAAGTGTGCATCTTATTAGACCATCAAAGAAAGGAGGGGGCGTATCTCTGTATATTCATGAATCTTATGAGTACGTAGAGAGGTCTGAAATGACCATTATAACTTAATATTTAGAGTGTATATTTGTCGAAGTGCAGACTCAGTCTAAGAAACAAATAGGAGAACACTGGTTGGTGTAGTCTACAGACCACCTAATACAAATATTAATGTCTTCAGAGAACACATGCTTAATATTTTACAAACTTTAAAAGCTGAAAATAATTTTTTTTATATAATGGGCGATTTTAATATTAATTTACTGAATTATGATCATCATGCAGAAACTCGCGATTATGTAGATACAATGTACTCAAATGCATTTTTACCTCTGATCACAAAACCTACTAGAATAACACCAACCTCAGCTACATTAATAGACAATATTAACAGCAACGACATTCCTGGTGAAAACACTCAAATGCAAGGAATAATATATACAGACATTTCTGATCACCTACCAATATTTTTGTTAACCAAACTAAATAATAATACAAAGGATGATACAATAATTAAGACTAGATTATATATTGCCACCTTCAGATGTAGTGTAGATAAAATAGTTTGGGATGATGTTTATGAATGTCAGGATCCCGAAGAAAGCTACAAGATGTTCTTAAATAAAATAACACAGGCATATGATAAGGCATTCCCACTTGTTAAGAAAAAAAATAGAAGAAAGAAATATAAACCCTGGATTACCAAAGGGTTTAAAAAATCCATCCAAAAAAAATTTTTATTATACAAGTATACCTTAAATATACCTACAATATTTAATGAAACCAATTATAAAAAATAAACTAAATAAACTTATTAGCATTGCGGAAAGGTACCATTATCATAAGGAATTTCACAAACATAGAGGCAATCTACAAAAAACGTGGCAAATACTGAAGGATATTATAGGCAAAAAGACTGTATCCTTATGTCATCGAGAATTCCTAGTTGATGACAAAATTATTCAAGACAAAAAGATGATTGCTGATACGTTTAATGATTATTTCACTAACATAGGCCCTGAGCTGGCTAAAGGAATACCAGAAGTTACTGAAAAGCCTGAGGATTATCTAAGTGGAACTTTTAAAAACTCTATGTTTTTAGCACCTGTAACTACAGATGAGATAAAAGGAATTATTGACAAATTTAAAAGTGTTAGTTCTGGTTGGGATGGCATAAAACCTAATATTATTAAGCAGACATATCCTAATATGCTTGAACCATTATGTCATATTATAAACTTATCATTCGATAAAGGATGCGTACCAGTTCAACTCAAACTAGCCAATGTAGTTCCAATTTAAAAAAATGGAGATGCTAAACTTATAACAAACTACAGGCCCATCTCTGTGCTGCCAGTATTTTCAAAGATTTTTGAAAGACTAATGTACATTAGATTAACCAAATATGTGACTAAAAACAACATTTTGTCTAACTCTCAATTTGGATTTAAAAAAGGTCACTCCACATACATGGCTTTAACAATATTAATTGACAAAATAACCAAAGCTATCGATAAAAAAACCATACGATTGGACTATTTCTAGATTTTGCTAAAGCTTTTGACACTGTTAAACATAACATCTTACTAACAAAATTAGCTCATTATGGAATTAGGGGTAATGTGCTCCAATGGATTCAAAATTATTTAGCTAAAAGAAAACAAACAGTAATATTTCAAGGGACTAACTCTGCTCTAAATAAATATAACATGTGCTGTACCACAAGGTTCAATTCTGGGGCCTTTACTATTTCTCATATAAATAAATGATCTAAGTGCTGTATCTCAAGTTACATTTCCTATTATGTTTGCAGATGATACAAATTTCTTCATACAAGGGGAAAACTTGGAAAAAATGGAAAACGACTTAAACATTGAATTAAAAAAGCTAACAATATGGCTTAAAACTAATAAACTTTCATTAAACATCCAGAAAACACATACAATGACCTTTAGCAATACTCACAGAATAAGAACCAGACATAATAAAATCTACATAGATGGGACAGAAATAGGTGCTGTAAATTATACGAACTTTCTAGGAATAGTAATAGACAACAAACTAAACTGGAGTGAACATATAAAACATATATGTAACAAAATATCAAAGAGTATTGGCATAATTAATAAGGTAAAATACATGCTGGACACAAAAATTCTGACAAATTTATATTATTCTTTTATTTATCCATACATCACTTATTGTAATATAGTATGGGGAAGAGCCCCAAAGATATACCTGTCCAAAATTCATGTATTACAGAAAAGATTAGTACGTATAATTAGTCAAGTGGGTTTCAGAGATCACACACAGCCATTATTTAAAAAACAACAAATTTTGAACATCTATCAAGTAAACAAGAACACATGTTGTGACTTTATGTATAAACACAACAGGGGTATGTTACCAGAAATATTCAATTACGTGATTACTTTAAATGTCTCTCCACATAGTTATAACACAAGGCAAGGAACAACTTATAAAATACCATATTGCTATACAAAAATCAGACAAAATACACTGGCATATACTGGTTCAAAATACTGGAATACTATAGTGATAAAGAATCATCTTGAAGATTGCACATCGCTTCAAGCCTTTAAAAAGAGAACCAAAGCACTTATTTTTGATGAATGTATGAATGCTGAATTCTAATAGATGGTAATAGTTTCATACAGCTAATATGTATACTTATTACGAACAGTTTATATTGTGAAGTGAATACTATGTTGCATAATAACCTTATTGTTGATATATTACACTACAAAGTTGTGATTATGTGCTGTAGTCAGCGGTCAAATTATATTTAATCGGGTAGTCATATGAACTACGTGAATATATATATATATATATATATATATATATAATATATATATATATATATATTATATATATATACATATATATACATATATACACATAACAACTCATCTAGTTTTACTGTAGTAAACTTGTAGTACAACTGTCAACTTGTGAATGATGTACATCATCAAATGTAATACATATGGAGATGTCCTAGTATACTTCAATCTTGTTACACTGCACTGTGTTGTTGGTGTCATTGTGACTACCTCACACCCTCCGAGGTGTTTACTCCTCTCCTAAGTGACATACAGAGGTGTTGTTGGTGTCATTGTGACTACCACACACCCTCCGAGGTGTTTACTCCTCTCCTAAGTGACATACAGAGGTGTTGTTGGTGTCATTGTGACTACCACACACCCTCCGAGGTGTTTACTCCTCTCCTAAGTGACATACAGAGGTGTTGTTGGTGTCATTGTGACTACCACACACCCTCCGAGGTGTTTACTCCTCTCCTAAGTGACATACAGAGGTGTTGTTGGTGTCATTGTGACTACCACACACCCTCCGAGGTGTTTACTCCTCTCCTAAGTGACATACAGAGGTGTTGTTGGTGTCATTGTGACTACCACACACCCTCCGAGGTGTTACTCCTCTCCTAAGTGACATACAGAGGTGTTGTTGGTGTCATTGTGACTACCACACACCCTCCGAGGTGTTTACTCCTCTCCTAAGTGACATACAGAGGTGTTGTTGGTGTCACTGTGACTACCACACACCCTCCGAGGTGTTTACTCCTCTCCTAAGTGACATACAGAGGTGTTGTTGGTGTCACTGTGACTACCACACACCCTCCGAGGTGTTTACTCCTCTCCTAAGTGACATACAGAGGTGTTGTTGGTGTCACTGTGACTACCACACACCCTCCGAGGTGTTTACTCCTCTCCTAAGTGACATACAGAGGTGTTGTTGGTGTCACTGTGACTACCACACACCCTCCGAGGTGTTTACTCCTCTCCTAAGTGACATACAGAGGTGTTGTTGGTGTCACTGTGACTACCACACACCCTCCGAGGTGTTTACTCCTCTCCTAAGTGACATACAGAGGTGTTGTTGGTGTCACTGTGACTACCACACACCCTCCGAGGTGTTTACTCCTCTCCTAAGTGACATACAGAGGTGTTGTTGGTGTCATTGTGACTACCACACACCCTCCGAGGTGTTTACTCCTCTCCTAAGTGACATACAGAGGTGTTGTTGGTGTCATTGTGACTACCTCACACCCTCCGAGGTGTTTACTCCTCTCCTAAGTGACATACAGAGGTGTTGTTGGTGTCACTGTGACTACCTCACACCCTCCGAGGTGTTTACTCCTCTCCTAAGTGACATACAGAGGTGTTGTTGGTGTCATTGAAAAAGGTGGTGAAACAAAATGTGAAACACATACTTTATAAATTTTTTGACATTTTATTTCACCATGTCAGGTAAAATGTCAACTTAATGAGTTTTTCAATGGTGTCCAAATATGTAGTGTGTGAATAGTTTATGTAACATCCGCAGTCGATTCAATAAAAAATGCCTATTTTTTTTCAAATCATCGAAAGAATCTGGTAAGGATCAAATTAGTGGATATCCTAAATTACATTATGAACATGTCATATACAGTGGTGAAACCACATTAATAGAACTGTATGGATACATTTTGTTTTAAACATGCTGAAGACTTATTTTGTAAATTTGCTCACATTGTATTCATATATAAAGTTAAACATTGTCAAGAAATAAGATGTAGCCTCATGTAGGACATCATCAGTTAATGTGATGCCAACTTTTCACATTTTAATTTTTAATGCATACTCTACTTGTAAATGATTTCAGCAAACATACTACTCTCGAGTGCTGAATAAGCGTCCCTATACGTGTATTTATTTGATGAAAAATGCCACCCTATACACACCTTATTTGGCACTATACTATTATTAAATTTAAACATTTGTGCCAGCCTATATTCTTCGATAATCGTGGCAAATTGTGCAGGGTATCATTTTTAGGAGAGCAATCGCTCTCACTCCCTATTGCTAGCGCTAATCAATCACCCACGGAGCGGTTTACCGTTCGCTTGCTCCCAACTTGGAGCTGCACGTGGCTCCCTCTGATGGCAACATTTTTATTCTTTTGAACGACAGTTGTGAATTTAGCGGGATCCCGTGCTTCTGAGGATCCTAGATTTTGATCCCGAATCGTTAGACCGTTAGATTTCCATGATTAGATGACGCGGTCAGAATCCTTAGTTCTCGGGGGCGCGACATGGTATATTATTAGTTAAGACGCCATTATCACTGTGTAAACCGACCGTAAATGGCCGCCGTGCGCAGCGCCTCAAACCGGTTGTAACCGGCTGGCAGCGGTTTCCCCTGAAATGGGCTTGCGTATTCAATTCAATAAAAATGTCCATTTAAAAATTGAAAATTCCCCGGTTTTTCATAGATATAAAATGTGATTACTATATCTGTGGTGACGTGAATATGCACAAAGTTAATGCATATTCAACAGGAATAACCCAAAATACACAGCAATCCATGTAGTTTTCTAGTGACGCTTGGCTTCTCGTCAAGTAAAAAATCGCTACGCCTATGGCGCTAAAAAGACAAGTATACCAGTGACTTTTTTCGCACTGTACTATTATTTGTTTTGAACAATTTGCCCCCCCATACTGTTATTCGGCACTATACTATTATTAAATTTGACCGATTTGCCACCCTATACTGTTATTTGGCCTTTACGTTTATTTGGCACTCAAGAGTATATATATATATTACATAGCTCAATGCTTGAAGAGACTAACTGGTCTTCTGAATGTCCAAAACATTGTCCTCTCCAAAATAAAACACCAGCTTTCAAGTTTAAAGCCACATCCGAGAACACGTACCGCAAAGACAGTTTTTATGATTGTTGGTGATAAATATTTTTTCAATTCAATCCAATTCTTTAATTCAGACACAAATACACATAATACATAACAGTTAACAAAAAGTAACGTAAAAAAAACAGGTGAAACATAAAACCTATAGTATGATTACACAAGGTCATTATGTACATAAAGTGACTTTACCCATTGTCTCCTTATCCTTAATTTCTTTCTGATGTCAGTACCAAGTACCGCAATTATCAGTGTTTCTTGATTTATCTAAGTGTGACATGAATTTATATACAAGGTTTCGTATGACTGCTTTAAAGTCAGGAGTCAGTCTCTCCGCAAACATATCTGATGCACTACAGTATTTGGGTAGTCTGAATAATCGTCTAAACACATTATTGTAACATACATATAATCTGTGGATGCTATATACAGTATGATTCCACCACAGTTGAGCTGTATACATAGATGAGCAAACTGTACTAAACAGCTTGATCTTGACATCAGTTATGCACATATAACATTTCCTAAGTAATACATTACCACAGGCGTACAATTGGCGACACTGACGCATTATATCTTTGTCATCCTTAGAGTCACTGCATATAATATGACCCAGGTATTTTACACTGATCACATTCCTACCAAGTATTTTTGCTTATTTGCTGCTATTTGATTAATGAATTGTGCCTTTTGATTATTTCAGGCAGAAAATGCTAAGAAAGTGGGGATATTTTTGGGTTGCATTCCTAACTACAATTAATGTTAGGAAATAGTTGTTTGTTATGCATTGTTTATTTGAAATTCATTTTGATAACATTTTATGTGCAATAAAAATAGATGCATTTCTAAAGCTATGGATTCTGTTTGATTTTGCAGACCTTCCTATCATTGACATGTCACATTTAAATATTATACGGGTCTGTCATTCTGCTCGAATGTTAACTCTTTTTAATCTCAGAGGCCTACCCAAAATAAGCTTCCTAGTTCCCAAGCAAATTTGCTTTTGCACCAATTTCATGTTTTTTGTCTGAGCGTTACAGATTTATAAATGTGTGAGTTCATTAAAACATTTTTATTTATAACTACAGTCGACTCCAGATGCCATAATGACAATGATTAATTATTTTTTTAACCGCAAGTATCAGTGAATGAAACCTTCAGAATTAAGTTTTGATTCAAATTGTAAGAAAAGTATAAAAAAATTATTATCCATTACAAAGTTATGTATATTTTATCAAATAAGGTTATGACCAAATATCACCAAACATGCCACCATTTTTTTTTCATTTTTAAAAATATAAATTTTAAAAGTCCTAAATTGATTGCATTTTTCAACTTGAATACTTGTTATACCAGCAGTGTCTATTAGTGACCACACAAGCATAAGATATGTATAACATTTATTTATTTTTCAGGTAACAAAACACAACTTAAAAACAGTTATTCTTGGACCACCATCAATACCACATTCGAGAGCGTCTCTATGCACGAAATTGGTGAAAATCCGTGCTCCGTTGGAAACCCTCAAAATCATAGTCGGTTTCTGAGTCATCTACTAGCCAAAGTTGCCTCCAGTTGTCATGAACTTGTGCCAATCAATTGGTTCAAAAACCACTTGATTACTGTTTAAAATAACATCTGAATCATCTGAGAATGCATTAACATCGTTGCCATTGCACACGACATGAATGGCATCTGCCATTTTGCAATATCAACGAAAATCAGCACTTTATTTAGTAATTTACTACGATCGAAATCACCATCGAAGATTTAAACAAAACAGCATATAACAACCTGAAATGTCCTGGGCCAGTACACATACACACATTTTGCGATGTCATAGGAATATGTGTACGTGTACTCAATAATTTGGTAGACCTACGCACATACGCTATAACTACACAAAAAGTTGTAGTTGGGATAGAAAGAGTTAGTTGAATTCTTTACCTTGGATATAGTACAATACATTGAAAATGTATTTGCTCATCAACATTTGACCCTCCTAAGACACTGCTCCCCTCGTTACTGTTAAAATGTATTTGGTCATCAAGATTTGACCCTCCCGAGACACAGCTCCCCTCGTTACTGTTAAAATGTATTTGGTCATCAGCAGTTGACCCTCCCGAGACACAGCTCCCCTCGTTACTGTTAAAATGTATTTGGTCATCAGCATTTGACCCTCCTGAGACACAGCTCCCCTCGTTACTGTTAAAATGTATTTGGTCATCAGCATTTGACCCTCCTGAGACACAGCTCCCCTCGTTACTGTTAAATGTATTTGGTCATCAACATTTGACTCTCCTGAGACACTGCTCCCCTCGTTACTGTTAAAATGTATTTGGTCATCAGCATTTGACCCTCCTGAGACACTGCTCCCCTCGTTACTGTTAAAATGTATTTGGTCATCAGCATTTGACCCTCCTGAGAAACTGCTCCCCTCGTTACTGTTAAATGTATTTGGTCATCAGCATTTGACCCTCCTGAGACACAGCTCCCCTCGTTACTGTTAAATGTATTTGGTCATCAACATTTGACTCTCCTGAGACACTGCTCCCCTCGTTACTGTTAAAATGTATTTGATCATCAGCATTTGACCCTCCTGAGACACAGCTCCCCTCGTTACTGTTAAAATGTATTTGGTCATCAGCATTTGACCCTCCCGAGACACAGCTCCCCTCGTTACTGTTAAAATGTATTTGGTCATCAACATTTGACCCTCCCGAGACACAGCTCCCCTCGTTACTGTTAAAATGTATTTGGTCATCAGCATTTGACCCTCCCGAGACACAGCTCCCCTCGTTACTGTTAAAATGTATTTGGTCATCAGCATTTGACCCTCCCGAGACACAGCTCCCCTCGTTACTGTTAAAATGTATTTGGTCATCAGCATTTGACCCTCCTGAGACACAGCTCCCCTCGTTACTGTTAAAATGTATTTGGTCATCAGCATTTGACCCTCCTGAGACACAGCTCCCCTCGTTACTGTTAAAATGTATTTGATCATCAGCATTTGACCCTCCTGAGGCACAGCTCCCCTCGTTACTGTTAAAATGTATTTGGTCATCAGCATTTGACCCTCCTGAGACACAGCTCCCCTCGTTACTGTTAAATGTATTTGGTCATCAACATTTGACCCTCCTGAGGCACAGCTCCCCTCGTTACTGTTAAAATGTATTTGGTTATCAGCATTTGACCCTCCTGAGACACTGCTCCCCTCGTTACTGTTAAAATGTATTTGGTCATCAGCATTTGACCCTCCTGAGACACAGCTCCCCTCGTTACTGTTAAAATGTATTTGGTCATCAACATTTGACCCTCCTGAGACACAGCTCCCCTCGTTACTGTTAAATGTATTTGGTCATCAGCATTTGACCCTCCTGAGACACTGCTCCCCTCGTTACTATTAAAATGTATTTGGTCATCAGCATTTGACCCTCCTGAGACACAGCTCCCCTCGTTACTGTTAAAATGTATTTGGTTATCAGCATTTGACCCTCCTGAGACACTGCTCCCCTCGTTACTGTTAAATGTATTTGGTCATCAACATTTGACCCTCCTGAGACACTGCTCCCCTCGTTACTGCTAAAATGTATTTGGTCATCAACATTTGACCCTCCTGAGACACTGCTCCCCTCGTTACTGTTAAAATGTATTTGGTCATCAGCATTTGACCCTCCCGAGACACAGTTCCCCTCGTTACTGCTAAAATGTATTTGGTCATCAACATTTGACCCTCCCGAGACACAGCTCACACACGTTCTGGTCAAACTGACCTTGTCATGGTTTTTTGGAGGTAACCTTGCAATAATCTGGTGGATCATCAGCCATGCAGAACCAGGAGGGTCTGGAGCGGATATTTTAGGATGCTCATACAGAATCAAATTGTGAAATACTGCCTGGATTGTTGTCAGTCGGCCGTCAGAGCAGACCAACCACGATTAGTTGAAAGCTTTACAGATAAAACATTCACATATCAATGATCGATTACATAATAGGTTTGTGGGTAGCTATTGTTGGAACACCTCTGACATGGTCGTTCGCAATATAGATGCTGACCGAGATAACCTGTGGCCCTTATAGTGTGATCTTAACCAACAAACCTTGTTCTACCCTATGATACAATTATATCAGTCACTCATAGATTTAAATATGCCACAACGTGTAATCTTAACAAAAGAACCTTGTTCTACACTATGATACAAATATATCAGTCACTCATAGATTTAAATATGCCACAACGTGTAATCTTAACAAAAGAATCTTGTTCTACACTATGATACAAATATATCAGTCACTCATAGATTTAAATATGCCACAACGTGTAATCTTAATCAATGAACCTTGTTCTACACTATGATACAAATATATCAGTCACTCATAGATTTAAATATGCCACAACGTGTAATCTTAATCAATGAACCTTGTTCTACACTATGATACAAATATATCAGTCACTCATAGATTTAAATATGCCACAACGTGTAATCTTAATCAATGAACCTTGTTCTACACTATGATACAAATATATCAGTCACTCATAGATTTAAATATGCCACAACGTGTAATCTTAACAAAAGAACCTTGTTCTACACTATGATACAAATATATCAGTCACTCATAGATTTAAATATGCCACAACGTGTAATCTTAATCAATGAACCTTGTTCTACACTATGATACAAATATATCAGTCACTCATAGATTTAAATATGCCACAACGTGTAATCTTAACAAAAGAACCTTGTTCTACACTATGATACAAATATATCAGTCACTCATAGATTTAAATATGCCACAACGTGTAATCTTAATCAATGAACCTTGTTCTACACTATGATACAAATATATCAGTCACTCATAGATTTAAATATGCCACAACGTGTAATCTTAATCAATGAACCTTGTTCTACACTATGATACAAATATATCAGTCACTCATAGATTTAAATATGCCACAACGTGTAATCTTAACAAAAGAACCTTGTTCTACACTATGATACAAATATATCATTCACTCATAGATTTAAATATGCCACAACGTGTAATCTTAATCAATGAACCTTGTTCTACACTATGATACAAATATATCAGTCACTCATAGATTTAAATATGCCACAACGTGTAATCTTAATCAATGAACCTTGTTCTACACTATGATACAAATATATCAGTCACTCATAGATTTAAATATGCCACAACGTGTAATCTTAATCAATGAACCTTGTTCTACACTATGATACAAATATATCAGTCACTCATAGATTTAAATATGCCACAACGTGTAATCTTAACAAAAGAACCTTGTTCTACACTATGATACAAATATATCAGTCACTCATAGATTTAAATATGCCACAACGTGTAATCTTAATCAATGAACCTTGTTCTACCCTGCAATAAAAATTCATGTTTTCATAACTTTTCCATCACCAAAAGAAGTAAACCACGTGCATTTGATTGAACATCCTGTCAACTTTCGAGTTTTGGCTATCTGGTGAATGAACATCTTGTCAAATTTCAAGTTTTAGCTATCTGGTGAATGAACATCTTGTCAACTTTCACGTTCCCACAGCCAGCACGCTGTCATCGGCCCGAGGGCGGATATCAGCTGCTGGCAGGCGGCAGTGCTCGGCACGCGCTTGCCGATTGCAGCCCGCTTCCCAGCCGCAGATGCGGCGCTAGCACTTGCGGGAGGTGATTTATCAGTACTCGGACCGAGGGAGGCCCGAGCACTGATTTCTGACGCGCGCTGTATACCTATGATTTATTACTTATATTTCGCATGTGGTGTAGGGGAATGTTTCCCGCGCGATGACGCACCATGCTAGAAGCGAAATAAAATTAAGAGAAACTAAAATTCGTATGAACCGTGTTATTATTCTTACAAAAAATTAACAATTACGTTTGTAAGCTCCAGATGCTTACACTATTCACTGAACATTATCATTGTTAAAAATAATCTTTACTGCGAGTCTACCCGGGCCCATGCCACCATATTTGAAGTCCGCTGTTTTACCGTTATAATTTTATATGTGAGGCAAGGTACGTGTTTACAAATTCCTTTGTGAATCTTTGGCTGTATTTTGTACTATCCAATACATTGATTTTTAGCATTATATAAATAATTTTTGTTCGCAAAGCATAGGAAAGAAGAACTATGCACATCGTAATATTAGGCGCCAAACTCAAATGGCAAAGCCAAGGCAAAGGCCGTGAACTGACATAGCCATAATAATAGGTGAAGTCTGAAGATTTATTTATACTGGCTCAGTATGTACTGTCTGTTTATGTTTATTTCTTGTGAGTACTTTTTCAGAACAGAAACACATAATTATATACATACATACATACATACATACATGCATGCATGCATACATATATATAATTATATTCTGTGAAATTTTCATTTCATTCTGCCCTGTATCGGTTGCTTAATTCGTTCTTGATCAATATACTTGTTTTATAGTAGTAAAATGTTGTATACATTGTAAACTGTGATATACCATGGTTTACCTGTTTCAAAACAACATGGTATTTTACCATGGCTTCCCTGTTTCAAAGCACCATGGTTTCTATGGTATATCATGGTATTTTACCATGGTTTATCTGTTTCAAAACACCATGGCATTTACCATGGTATATTTTCATAAGGGAATTGCCCAATTCCATGGGCCGTGGACACTTGGTATTGTTAACTTAATTGTTATGTTAATATTTCAGATGCTGTCCGAAACAATGAAGTGACAACAAATGGCACAACCATGAGCATGACATAAAGCGAATCTTCCAGGAATGGTTCCGAACTGCCTCTGTCTCTGATCGGGATGGTGGTAGGAAGCACTGAATGGACCGAACATAGGCTAAGCAGGATGTGGCAGGAGTAAACAATTGAAGTGAATGTTTTTGAGCACATTCATTTAAGCACAGGTAAGAGATGGTCAATGCTTATTTATTAAATATTATTGTATAATAAATTACACAAATCCAGATACGAATACATATATCAACCTCAAAACATTTGTGATAAAATGTTAACAATATATGTATAAGATAATATGCTTGTATTGAAAGTAATGACTTGGTGCTTTGGTGGCGTTGCATTGATAAATTTAAAAAAAATTCCAAGAGCATTGTTTATTTAAGAGAACCTGGAAAAATCATAGTAACGTTATACTGTATAATATCTATTCATAAATATACATTTGAATGGTTAACTGGCAGTTTAAGTTTGAATGTGCACATATATATTCATAGCAATGTCTAGGAAGGTTGCACAGTACATTGAAATTATATAGGTCGTTGTGTTTCAAGAGAGTGAGTGTGGATTTTTACTGTGATTGGATTAGGGGTGTTATTGAATATTCAAGTGATGCTATCTGTAATGCGTTTGTTTGTCAGTTCAGTGTTTGTACTTTAAATGTGGATATTCCCACGACTTTTGTGCCATATGCATGCGCACCAGAATTATGTATTATGCTTACATTTTTTAGGTATTCAGGAAGGTTTCTGTTGACATATTAGTGATAACAGTTTAATTGTCATTTAAAGATATCTTCAACTTTTATTTAGCAGTTTGATACTTTTTAGCAATGGATAGAAGTGTGTGCATTATATACGAACTGTTTGTTATCATTTTTGTCGCCCACTTCTATAGTTTTGTTATTATGTATACCTGTTACAATAGTTTATATGGGGAACGTAACTTAATGTTAATAGGTTTAATAAAATACATTGTGGAAGGTATCTTATTAAAACTGTACAACTCATATTGATTAATAAATTTGAAATGCCTTTGTTGGGCCTATGTCAATCTTCATTGGACTTGTTGTTTTTTTGCTTATATATATATATATATATATATATTGGACGACAATGTACCAATGATTAGCTGCTCATAGGCCGACTGTGCCTAGTTTTGCCATGTATATATATATATATATATATATATATATATACGTGTGTATATAATAATTGTATACATATATATGTATACATATACACACATTTATCAAAACTAGGCACAGTCAGCGAATGAGCGGCTAATCATCGGTTCATAGGCGGCTTCCTATCGCCAGCCGCTTATGAGCAGTCATCGACCCGATGATAAGCTGATGGACAAAACCCACATCGGCCCGCACGAGGATGCCGATGTTGAGCCGATAAGTTTGCCGCCCTCGGCCTGATGTTGAGCCGACGGACAAAACTTACATCGGCCCGCAGGCGGATGCCGATGTTGGACCGATAAGTTTGCCGCCCTCGGCCCGATGTTGAGCCGACGGACAAAACTTACATCAGCCCGCAGGCGGATGCCGATGTTGGACCGATAAGTTTGCCGCCCTCGACCCGCTCTCGGGCTGCTGTAGGTGTGCTGGCTGGGTTTTAGTTGTCTGGTGAATGAACATCTTGTCAACTTTCAAGTTTTAGTTATCTGGTGAATGAACATCTTAATTGTCAACTTTCAAGTTTAATTATCTGGTGATTGAACATCCTGTCAACTTTAAAGTTGTGGCTATCTGGTGAATGGACATCTTGTCAACTTTCACGTTTTAGCTATCTGGTGAATGAACATCTTGTCAACTTTCACGTTTTAGCTATCTGGTGAATGAACATCTTGTCAACTTTCAAGTTTTAGCTATCTGGTGAATGAACATCTTATCAACTTTCAAGTTTTAGCTATCTGGTGAATGAACATCCTGTCAACTTTCAAGTTTTAGCTATCTGGTGAATGAACATCCTGTCAACTTTCAAGTTTTAGCTATCTGGTGAATGAACATCCTGTCAACTTTCAAGTTTTAGCTTTCTGGTGATTGAACATCCTGTCAACTTTCAAGTTTTAGTTATCTGGTGAATGAACATCCTGTCAACTTTCAAGTTTTAGCTATCTAGTGAATGAACATCCTGTCAACTTTCAAGTTTTAGCTATCTGGTGAATGAACATCCTGTCAACTTTCAAGTTTTAGCTATCTGGTGAATGAACATCCTGTCAACTTTCAATTTTTAGAAATCTGGTGAATGAACATCCTGTCAACTTTCAAGTTTTAGCTATCTGCTGAATGAACATCTTGTCAACTTTCAAGTTTTAGTTATCTGGTGAATGAACATCCTGTCAACTTTCAATTTTTAGAAATCTGGTGAATGAACATCCTGTCAACTTTCAAGTTTTAGCTATCTGCTGAATGAACATCTTGTCAACTTTCAAGTTTTAGCTATCTGGTAAATGAACATCCTGTCAACTTTCAATTTTTAGAAATCTAGTGAATGAACATCCTGTCAACTTTCAAGTTTTAGCTATCTGGTGAATGAACATCTTGTCAACTTTCAAGTTTTAGTTATATGGTGATTGAACATCCTGTCAACTTTCAAGTTTTAGCTATCTGGTGAATGAACATCCTGTCAACTTTCAAGTTTTAGCTATCTGGTGAATGAACATCTTGTCAACTTTCAAGTTTTAGTTATCTGGTGATTGAACATCCTGTCAACTTTCAAGTTTTAGCTATCTGGTGAATGAACATCCTGTCAACTTTCAAGTTTTAGCTATCTGGTGAATGAACATCCTGTCAACTTTCAAGTTTTAGCTATCTGGTGAATGAACATCCTGTCAACTTTCAATTTTTAGAAATCTGGTGAATGAACATCCTGTCAACTTTCAAGTTTTAGCTATCTGGTGATTGAACATCCTGTCAACTTTCAAGTTTTAGCTATCTGGTGATTGAACATCCTGTCAACTTTCAAGTTTTAGCTATGTGGTGATTGAACATCTTGTCAACTTTCAAGTTTTAGTTATCTGGTGAATGAACATCCTGTCAACTTTCAAGTTTTAGCTATCTGGTGATTGAACATCCTGTCAACTTTCAAGTTTTAGCTATCTGGTGATTGAACATCCTGTCAACTTTCAAGTTTTAGCTATCTGGTGATTGAACATCTTGTCAACTTTCAAGTTTTAGTTATCTGGTGAATGAACATCCTGTCAACTTTCAAGTTTTAGCTATCTGGTGATTGAACATCCTGTCAACTTTCAAGTTTTAGCTATCTGGTGAATGAACGTCCTGTCAACTTTCAAGTTTTAGCTATCTGCTGAATGAACATCTTGTCAACTTTCAAGTTTTAGCTATCTGGTGAATGAACATCTTGTCAACTTTCAAGTTTTAGTTATCTGGTGATTGAACATCCTGTCAACTTTCAAGTTTTAGCTATCTGGTGAATGAACATCCTGTCAACTTTCAAGTTTTAGCTATCTGGTGAATGAACATCTTGTCAACTTTCAAGTTTTATTTATCTGGTGATTGAACATCCTGTCAACTTTCAAGTTTTAGCTATCTGGTGAATGAACATCCTGTCAACTTTCAAGTTTTAGCTATCTGGTGAATGAACATCCTGTCAACTTTCAAGTTTTAGCTATCTGGTGAATGAACATCCTGTCAACTTTCAAGTTTTAGCTATCTGGTGATTGAACATCCTGTCAACTTTCAAGTTTTAGCTATCTGGTGAATGAACATCTTGTCAACTTTCAAGTTTTAGCTATCTGGTGATTGAACATCCTGTCAACTTTCAAGTTTTAGCTATCTGGTGATTGAACATCCTGTCAACATTGAACGACTGTTGCCAATTTCGTCATCCGTGGTTGAAGCAAAACACAGAAATATGTGCAGTCATTGCATCTCTAGCATACTTGAACCTGGCTACAGTGAATACCACAAAGGGATGTATGTGCCATGTTGCGTACACAATTTTATTTATAACCCAGTGGATTATTTCACATACTTGTATAATTGTCTATTACATTTAATCTACGATATGTCATTAATGAAAATGTTATGGCGTGATCACCCCCACCGATATGTGGTGAACTGTCATTGCTAGCAGGTGTAATACTATATTTATTAATTGTACATGGTAGCTGAAGGAAATATAACTAATATCGTGATCAATGTCAGTCAGCTGTCGTGGTATGTCAGAGACTGTTTGCAATGTATGTCACTACCGTTTTGGGGCCGGCATGTTGGCACGGACTATAATTGTGTGCTAATGAATGTAAAACTGAACGTGCAAACACACACGGTTGTTGGTATGTGATTAATAAATTGTCATTAATTTGCCCTAT
Organism: Lamellibrachia satsuma; assembly: GCA_033239005.1. NCBI lineage: Eukaryota > Metazoa > Annelida > Polychaeta > Sabellida > Siboglinidae > Lamellibrachia > Lamellibrachia satsuma. Next base: position 2,449,679 of record BSQZ01000085.1, on the reverse strand, counting down.
TTCACTCTACACTGGACTCGCATTGTTGTTCTGCGTAAAGGATTATTATATTCTTCTTGATATACCTAAATAAAGTTACATTTGTTTAAAGGATTTAGGTAAAGCTTTAAGGAATTTATCTCAACTGGCCCTACATCCATTGTTATTTCCCCAGCTTGTTTTCTTTAAATGCGTGCGTGCGTGCGTGCGTGCGTGCGTGCGTGCGTGCGTGCGTGCATACATGTGTGTATGTGCATACATACTTGCATGCTTGTTTGAATGTGTTTGGAGGTGTGTGCCTGTGATCGTGGGTGCGTGCAGCACACGCGCTTGCAAAATATGTAAAAAAATACAATAATGAAAGACATCTTTACTTATGAGTTTGATTATTGATACCTTAATAACTAGCTGAGTTACCCGGCGTTGGACAGGGAGAAAAGGCAGCCATAAGTCTTTTCCACTGATCTACATTGTTATATTATAGGCAGTGTTGGGAAGTTTGATTTTCATAATCAATCATCGGTTTGGCCAAACCGATTGATGATCGTCGTACCAGGATAGAAAGTCACCTGGTAAAACATAACAGAACAAAATGTCACCAGACAACATACCAGGACAAAATGTTACCAGACAGAACATACCAGGACAAAATGTTACTTGATAGGGCATGCTATGACAAAATGTCACCTGACAGAACTTTCCAGGACAAAATGTCACCAGACAGAACATACTAGGAAAAAATTTGTTTTTACATAGAAAAAAACATAATATCAATTACTATATAAATAGACATAATTCCTGAAATTACCAATCTCAAAACTGAATTCACGATTTGACGTGGAATCACAGAATTTTATAACAATAATTGAATGGCATTGTTTCCCACTCACTGGCTTTGTAATGCAAGTCTTCTAGCAGCCAGAAGACACAAAACATTGATCACCTGTACCAAGTGTCTAAGTGAGTGGCGATTGTGTTCTTTTCCTTGCCTAGTGACGGTGGTGTGGCAGGAAGGTCCCAAAATCTTGGGATATTGTCCTTAAAGATAGGTGGGAGATGCCATTCAATCATTGTTATATTAAATATTATTTCATGTAAAATGTTTATATGTATATATGTATGTATGTATGTATGTATGTATGTATGTATGTATATATATATATATATATATATATATATATATACATTATTAATTTTTATTAATTTTTTCCATGCAACATGTTTTTGCCCCCAGTTTTGGTGGCAGCCCTCTAGATTTTGGCAATGTGGGTGTCCGGCTGGCCCCCCAGCCTATGTTTTGGGCCTATGTACCTATAAGAGTTACTAAAACATAACTATTTTTAATTAAATGAAGAATATCATGGCAGTGGTTTACTAGGAAAACTTTGTTGAACACACATCATCTAAATTTCATGGGCTGCACCATATTGTTAGATAACCCTACATCTCTAGTGTCATAGTCTGGCAATATTCACTCATGAAATGAAAATATATTCCTATACCCGCCAACAGGATATGGCCAGGCTATTTGCGTCCAAACACAACTGATGTCACATATTTTGGCATTTGTTTACTAGACTAGTCGTCTTTGTGTAAAAATAGAACACTTGTTTGAGACTTTGCGTTGGTGCTGTGAACTCACTTAATATGTCACAAGTAGTCTCAGTCACCCAAATTTCATAGAACTGCGCATGCGCTTATTGATTGTGCTGGTTAACATATCAGCACTCAGTCAACTGGACACTGGAACATCCAACTTTTAAACCACTGGCGTGATATGCTTGATTTTAGTTGCACATGGTTAGTTTTTATATTCTCTTTTAGGTGCATGGCCTTAAAACCATAACTTTTGTTTCGCCTTAAAGCTATTAGTAAGTGTACATGTTGAGTGGTATGGCAGGGCTTTGTTTAAAAATGTTGAGTGGTGTCAACTGACAAATGCATAGCTTACCCGGGTAGACGTCAAATGGTCAGGTATGATTCTGAACTAACACAGCTCAAGACGTAATTTACAAGTCACAGCACTTGCTGAAACATGAATGTCTTAACAATTTCCATGACCACATATTTCTTATTGTCTTCATGAAAATGTTAATCAAGTTGGTGTATATAAATCAGTCTATGAACTACCTAGCTACATTTGTACAAAGAAACATGTAGGTGACTAGGTGTTGGACTGCAGGAACACCAGATGGCTTCAGCTGGCAGTAAATGGTTCCCACTCATCTCCAGCAAACATCATATCTGGTGTACCCAAGGCTCAGTCCTTGGCCCTGTCCTCTTTCTACTTTATATAAATGATATCACTGACACAATTCACTCCAACATACAACTTTTTGCTGATGACTCAATTGTTTATAGAGATTCAGTCACCTACAGACCACGACCTACTACAAACAGACATTAAAAACTAACAGATTGGTCAAACAAATGGCACATGAAATTCAACACATCAAAATGCCACCTACTCACAATTACTCATAAGTCTAAACCTAGCCAGTTCACCTACACCATCTCAAACCAGCCGATTTCTCGAGTAAATTCACACCCATACCTAGGCATAATCATAGATTCCAAACTGTCCTGGACTAAGCATGTACAAACCACTGCATCAAAATATGCACAACCACTAGGCCTACTCAAACAAACACTCCATCCAGCAAAACCAAAAGTAAAGCCTACAATATGTTAGTAAGACCAAATTAGAATATGGAACAACAGACTGGAATCCACATACCAAAAATAACATTGACACCCTGGAGAAAATACAAAGCGCCACTCGATTTATCCTAAATGACCCCCGCCGTACAACAAGCGTCACACACCTACAACACAAACTTGGCTGGCAGACGTTAGAACAACGACGATTACAACACCAACTCACTTTCTTCTACAAAATTAAATATAACCTCCTAAATATTTCTCTGCCAAAAAATCTTATAGTCCCATGTACCCATACGCGAAACAGCTTTCCTGATAAATATATAAAAATACAAGCACACATCAACACATCTGTATTCTCTTTCTATCCTAGTCATAAGAGCCTGGAATCTACTCCCCACTGAAATAATAAGACTCCCCTCCATTCACCCCTTCCAACTAGCTGTGAGCACTGTCTATCTTGTCCCTCCATTCACCCCTTCCAACTAGCTGTGAGCACTGTCTATCTTGTCCCTCCATTCACCCCTTCCAACTAGCTGTGAGCTCTGTCTATCTTGTCCCTCCATTCACCCCTTCCAACTAGCTGTGAGCACTGTCTATCTTGTCCCTCCATTCACCCCTTCCAACTAGCTGTGAGCACTGTCTATCTTGTCCCTCCATTCACCCCTTCCAACTAGCTGTGAGCACTGTCTATCTTGCCCCTCCATTCACCCCTTCCAACTAGCTGTGAGCACTGTCTATCTTGCCCCTCCATTCACCCCTTCCAACTAGCTGTGAGCACTGTCTATCTTGTCCCTCCATTCACCCCTTCCAACTAGCTGTGAGCACTGTCTATCTTACCCCTCCATTCACCCCTTCCAACTACCTGTGAGCTCTGTCTATCTTGTCCCTCCATTCACCCCTTATACTAGCTGTGAGCACTGTCTATCTTGCCCCTCCAGCTCACCCCTTCCAACTAGCTGTGAGCACTGTCTATCTTGCCCCTCCAGCTCACCTCCTTTGTCTATAAAGAGGATATCTGATTTTAATCCAATTTTAATTGCACATTTTTTTTTTTTAATTTATTATTTTCCACATTTATATGCACCTTTATTCAGGTGCACCAAGCACCACACTCCTATGTTAGCCCTGGAAAGGGCTGTTTGGAGCAAACACACTGAAGAATGAAGCTTGAAAGCTCATAATATTTACCTTTACCATGGTTACGGCTAATCATCACATCATCATATCAAGTTTCAGTGACTGAACAGTGCATTGTGCATAGTGTAAGTCTTCTGTCCTATACCATGCCTGAGTGAGCAGCCTTTCATTCTATCACCACTCATGCCTGGTGGCAGTGAATACACTGACTGTAGTCTACAGGTCAATAATTAATGGTTCCTACACAGGCTGTACATCCTACTATCAATAGACTCTAGCTAGTGACTGTAGCATGTTGGTTTCTTTGGCATGTTGTGTCGTTTAGATTGGAGGCATGCCATTTCACCCCAGTGTCATATTAGTACTGCATACTAAATTGCATTTAAGACTGTTTATCTGATTCTTATGCGAGGCGTATTTGTGAATCTCGATCGCAATTTCAAACCGCCTAAGCGAAGCCAACATCAGCGATTTATGTCAGCGGCAGCGCCAAACAAACAACAGGTTGACAGTCGTTCATTGTCGTTGACATTGTTCACCTATTTCTTGTGAATTGTCAAAGCAATTCTAAGTAGGTTTAAGCAGGCCCATTTGGCATTTCCCCTGGTGGCAGAAAATCGGGTTCCACGACCAACAGCCTTATATAAGAATTCGCGATATAACGTTGTTTTTCCCACTACATACCGTGCTGTTTGTCCGTCGCCATTTTGGAAATAAAATATTTCGAGAAAAAAATTACGAAAATAATGATTATTGTCCGCCTTAGCAGGGACAGAAAACCCAAATATCCTGTCCGCTGTCCACGTTCACCAGGTGTCCCCTCATCAGAGGGACATTAACATGGTAAAACAGTCCGTACATTGAGAAAGTGTCCCGCCATAGCAGGTGTCTGCTCATCGGAGTGTCCGTTGAAGGCAGGTACTACTGTAAATAGAAAACCGAATCTCCCCCCACAGCCGTGCCTAAAGTTGAACATTTTTTATTTACACTTTTATTACTTTAAGACGGGTCATGCAATATATTGCACAACGGCTTAGGGGGTGGTCATATATATTCAGGTGTGACTTTTCTATAGTTCAATAGAGGGGGTATGGATACTGATTGATAGAGGATGTCATACAAATGGAACGCACAGTACACTGGCTATACAGCAAGACATTTGAACCTCGGCCTTCTAGATCAAGAGTCTGGCATTCTAACTACCACGCTACTAAGAGTTCAATATTCAACCCCCCTTAAATTAGTTATATGTTCTTAGTGGATTCAGGTAGTTCTGCTTTGTACATAACTTGTTATACCAAATAAAACCATGGACAAAATACACTGAACATTTTAGAAATTTGTCATGCTGTAATTAATATTTTTGAGGTAACTTGTGATTATTAACATATCTTAACATATTGTGATGTTGATTTTATCAAAAAACAACACCTTTTTACATAGTTGTTGTTTATTAAAAACTTTTATTCCAACTATGTGCATTATAAATTAAACTAATACACACATTTTGCAAATTTGATACAAGGGGTGACTTATTATTATACTTGGGATCAGGGTTGAAAAAATTTAAAATAAAAAAATCTGATTTTTTAAATTTAATTTTTGTTTAATTTTTTTCATTTGATTTTTTTTAAATCTGGTATACACAATGTCATAAAATATTTTACTATCAGGCTATCTGGTGTCAATACAGCTACACAAGTGTGCACACTTTGTGCTTTTGTATTAAAAAACACAAAACTTTGTTGATCTCGATGCTTGTAAACAATTATTTGTGTTAAATTCATATAAATCAGCGATTAAAAAACCGGAAGTAAATAAAAATCAATAAAATCATAAATCAATGATTTTTTTGGAGCGATTTAAATCATGATTTAAATCAATGATTTAAATCAAATGATTTAAATCAAACAGCCCTGCTTGGGATGCTTAGCTGAAGATTCAGGGGGGTGAAAATTTCATCTCACACCGGCAGATTGTTGTCTCAATGTTATAATTTTTATAGACTGGTTCCTGAACATAAAATATCCTCAGACGTATGTAACTGTAAAGAAAACAAGTTTTTTCATACAAAAGCAGGTAATCAAAACAATGGTGTCTTACAATGTTAGTGATTTATGAAGTGAAGATTACAATGTGAGACTGGAATGAATTCCCTGTAAAATTATACGTCACTCAGTAGACTAGCCAATAGTGAACCAGGGTTAAAACCTGCCTGAAATGGAGCACCCACGAGCATGTTATGACTTGTTACGACTTGTTACGATATTTGATGTTTTTGATACTTTTTCATCTATGTAGGTCTTATGATTTTAATTCTAATATGTCTTGTAATATCTGTTAATGGTACGTATCTGCATTCATTTATGTAGGTCTTATGATTTTAATTCTGATATGACTCAAATGAAAGCCTCTTCAGCTTGTTTTGGCGGCATTCACCGCTTAGGAGACGTCGCCATTTTAGTTGTCAATGAACTCCCTGTCTGAGTGGTACATGACTCGCCCAGCCTGATAACTAAACACTTGGCAGTGCAGAGGTAACAGAACTTTAGCTAACAGACACCTTTAGACTCACCTGTCTTGTTCACCAGCAAACAGCACTAAATCATATCACTCATTGTCAGCATATAGGAGTCACATGTCTTCAGTCGTCAACCGTCAATGTAAGTAACTACAGGTAAACTAATTATGCGACGTATGAAAATGAGGCTAGACAGTCGTCACATGATCACCAGTTGCAGCAGGCTCGAGGCAGCAACAAAGCCACCACTCCTGTGATTGATTGACAGGTCCGTGGTGCTGCGCGCACACACACGTTGTCCTAATAATAACTATTTATTTTCATGAAATCACGACTGGCATAATTAGGCAATTGACATCTTTACTGAATGGTAGCACGGCAGACTGCGTGGAATTCAGATTATCAAAGAACATTTATAACTTAAGAAATAAAGGAGAATTTGTGAATCAATGAAAATAATATTGCTAACTGTCAGTAGTATCAAAACAATGACTCAAACTTGTACGTATTAGTTGGTTGCCAGGCCAATTACACTGTACACAGCTGTACAACTTTGACTTTTTGTCACATTTAGAAACATTTTGTCACCAAAATGTGTGAGAATAAAGGCAGAATGTTAAATGTAACCTTCTACTTGTGTCTCCACAGCTTGAATAGGCCTTGATTTGTTTTGAACTTAGTATTACTGTCAGCGCACGCGTTCGGGATTCGACAAATGTTGTCGTCGGCAGAAGAGTGATTACTGCTGATCTATAAGACTATATATTTTTAACCTTGACATCGTTGAAAAATTTGTGATACTGCGGTTGATCTCTGTTTATTGTAATCGTGTACGTCATTGGTTGGGAAACGCATTTCAATGGGCTTTCTCTGTGCCTACCCATTGGCCCCCTCATTTGAAACAACAATCCCGTGACCCGGATGTCATGGGGCGAGTTCAAAATGGCACCTGCCAAGCGAGAGTGAGTGAAAAGATGGCGCGATATGTCAACGTCAAAGTTCACGACTATCAATGCCTTTTTCGTAAACGTGAATAATAAGTTCAGGCGATTGTCCCTGAACAATCAGAGGCAGTGGTGCCTTCCACATCTTTTGTTATGGTGGCGGAGATACACGATGTTGATGTGAACAATCAGAGGCAGCGGTGCCTTCCACATCTTTTGTTACGGTGGGGGAGATACACAATGTTGATCTGAACAATCAGAGGCAGCGGTGCCTTCTACATCTTTTGTTACGGTGGCGGAGTTACACAATGTTGATCTGAACAATCAGAGGCAGCGGTGCCTTCCACGTCTTTTGTTATGGTGGGGGAGATACACAATGTTGATGTGAACAATCCGAGGCAGTGGTGCCTTCCACATCTTTTGTTATGGTGGGGGAGATACACAATGTTGATCTGAACAATCAGAGGCAGTGGTGCCTTCCACATCTTTTGTTACGGTGACGGAGATACACAATATTGATCTGAACAATCAGAGGCAGTGGTGCCTTCCACATCTTTTGTTATGGTGGCGGAAATACACAATGTTGATTTGAACAATCAGAGGCAGTGGTGCCTTCCACATCTTTTGTTATGGTGGCGGAAATACACAATGTTGATCTGAACAATCAGAGGCAGTGGTGCCTTCCACATCTTTTGTTACGGTGACGGAGATACACAATGTTGATCTGAACAATCAGAGGCAGTGGTGCCTTCCACATCTTTTGTTACGGTGACGGAAATACACAATGTTGATTTGAACAATCAGAGGCAGTGGTGCCTTCCACATCTTTTGTTATGGTGGCGGAAATACACAATGTTGATTTGAACAATCAGAGGCAGTGGTGCCTTCCACATCTTTTGTTACGGTGACGGAGATACACAATGTTGATCTGAACAATCAGAGGCAGTGGTGCCTTCCACATCTTTTGTTACGGTGGCAGAAATACACAATGTTGATTTGAACAATCAGAGGCAGTGGTGCCTTCCACATCTTTTGTTACGGTGGTGGAGATGCACAATGTTGATGTGCCTGTCGCTAGTAACCGAGACGCTACTGTATTGTCGCCCACCGTTGACACTCTGCAGTGGCCAAGCGCGATTGTGGTCAACTTCGAAATTCAGTTTGATTCATTCACATACATAGTCAGTGTCTACTATGGCAACAGTTTCATTCACATACATAGTCAGCGTGTACTATGGCTACAGTGTCATTCACATACATAGTCAGTGTGTACTATGGCAACAGTTTCATTCACATACACAGTCAGTGTGTACTATGGCTACAGTGTCATTCACATACATAGTCAGCGTGTACTATGGCAGCAGTTTCATTCACATACATAGTCAGTGTCTACTATGGCAACAGTTTCATTCACATACATAGTCAGTGTCTACTATGGCAACAGTTTCATTCACATACATAGTCAGCGTGTACTATGGCAACAGTTTCATTCACATACATAGTCAGTGTCTACTATGGCAACAGTTTCATTCACATACATAGTCAGTGTCTACTATGGCAACAGTTTCATTCACATACATAGTCAGTGTCTACTATGGCAACAGTTTCATTCACATACATAGTCAGTGTGTACTATGGCAACAGTTTCATTCACATACATAGTCAGTGTGTACTATGGCAACAGTTTCATTCACATACATAGTCAGTGTGTACTATGGCAACAGTTTCATTCACATACATAGTCAGTGTCTACTATGGCAACAGTTTCATTCACATACATAGTCAGTGTGTACTATGGCAACAGTTTCATTCACATACATAGTCAGTGTCTACTATGGCAACAGTTTCATTCACATACATAGTCAGTGACTACTATGGCTACAGTGTCATTCACATACATAGTCAGCGTGTACTATGGCAACAGTTTCATTCACATACATAGTCAGCGTGTACTATGGCAACAGTTTCATTCACATACATAGTCAGTGTGTACTATGGCTACAGTTTCATTCACATACATAGTCAGCGTGTACTATGGCAACAGTTTCATTCACATACATAGTCAGCGTGTACTATGGCAACAGTTTCATTCACATACATAGTCAGTGTGTACTATGGCTACAGTTTCATTCACATACATAGTCAGCGTGTACTATGGCAACAGTTTCATTCACATACATAGTCAGTGTCTACTATGGCAACAGTTTCATTCACATACATAGTCAGTGTCTACTATGGCAACAGTTTCATTCACATACATAGTCAGTGTCTACTATGGCAACAGTTTCATTCACATACATAGTCAGTGTGTACTATGGCAACAGTTTCATTCACATACATAGTCAGTGTGTACTATGGCAACAGTTTCATTCACATACATAGTCAGTGTCTAGTATGGCAACAGTTTCATTCACATACATAGTCAGTGTGTACTATGGCAACAGTTTCATTCACATACATAGTCAGTGACTACTATGGCTACAGTGTCATTCACATACATAGTCAGCGTGTACTATGGCAACAGTTTCATTCACATACATAGTCAGCGTGTACTATGGCAACAGTTTCATTCACATACATAGTCAGTGTGTACTATGGCTACAGTTTCATTCACATACATAGTCAGCGTGTACTATGGCAACAGTTTCATTCACATACATAGTCAGCGTGTACTATGGCAACAGTTTCATTCACATACATAGTCAGTGTGTACTATGGCTACAGTTTCATTCACATACATAGTCAGCGTGTACTATGGCAACAGTTTCATTCACATACATAGTCAGTGTGTACTATGGCAACAGTTTCATTCACATACATAGTCAGCGTGTACTATGGCAACAGTTTCATTCACATACATAGTCAGCGTGTACTATGGCAGCAGTTTCATTCACATACATAGTCAGTGTCTACTATGGCAACAGTTTCATTCACATAAATATTCAGTGTGTACTATGGCTACAGTGTCATTCACATACATAGTCAGCGTGTACTATGGCTACAGTGTCATTCACATACATAGTCAGCGTGTACTATGGCAACAGTTTCATTCACATACATAGTCAGTGTCTACTATGGCAACAGTTTCATTCACATACATAGTCAGTGTCTACTATGGCAACAGTTTCATTCACATACATAGTCAGCGTGTACTATGGCAACAGTTTCATTCACATACATAGTCAGTGTGTACTATGGCAACAGTTTCATTCACATACATAGTCAGCGTGTACTATGGCAACAGTTTCATTCACATACATAGTCAGCGTGTACTATGGCAACAGTTTCATTCACATACATAGTCAGTGTGTACTATGGCAACAGTTTCATTCACATACATAGTCAGCGTGTACTATGGCAACAGTTTCATTCACATACATAGTCAGTGTGTACTATGGCAACAGTTTCATTCACATACATAGTCAGTGTCTACTATGGCAACAGTTTCATTCACATACATAGTCAGCGTGTACTATGGCAACAGTTTCATTCACATACATAGTCAGTGTGTACTATGGCAACAGTTTCATTCACATACATAGTCAGCGTGTACTATGGCAACAGTTTCATTCACATACATAGTCAGTGTGTACTATGGCAACAGTTTCATTCACATACATAGTCAGCGTGTACTATGGCAACAGTTTCATTCACATACATAGTCAGCGTGTACTATGGCAGCAGTTTCATTCACATACATAGTCAGCGTGTACTATGGCAACAGTTTCATTCACATACATAGTCAGCGTGTACTATGGCAGCAGTTTCATTCACATACATAGTCAGTGTCTACTATGGCAACAGTTTCATTCACATACATAGTCAGTGTCTACTATGGCAACAGTTTCATTCACATACATAGTCAGTGTCTACTATGGCAACAGTTTCATTCACATACATAGTCAGCGTGTACTATGGCAACAGTTTCATTCACATACATAGTCAGTGTGTACTATGGCAACAGTTTCATTCACATACATGGTCAGTGTGTACTATGGCAACAGTTTCATTCACATACATAGTCAGCGTGTACTATGACAACAGTTTCATTCACATACATAGTCAGTGTGTACTATGGCAACAGTTTCATTCACATACATAGTCAGCGTGTACTATGGCAACAGTTTCATTCACATACATAGTCAGTGTGTACTATGGCAACAGTTTCATTCACATACATAGTCAGTGTCTACTATGGCAACAGTTTCATTCACATACATAGTCAGTGTCTAGTATGGCAACAGTTTCATTCACATACATAGTCAGTGTGTACTATGGCAACAGTTTCATTCACATACATGGTCAGTGTGTCCTATGGCAACAGTTTCATTCACATACAGTCAGTGTGTCCTATGGCAGCAGTTTCTCGGTTGCTGAAAGAAAACTAATGGCAGATAAACCACGAACGATTAGGCTGTGCTCACTAGTAAATTCATGTTGTTTTTTGTCCAATATAACCATAGGCATAGCCTAGGCAATACTGGATATGGATGATTGCTGTTTTATCAAAGAAGTGATGTTTCTTACTGTCAACACCAACTGTATTATTGAATGCTATATCTTCTGTTTCTATGTCTTTGTTGTATTGCTTTACTTTTAGGTTCAAACATTTTATTTTGAGTGTGACTGTAATTAGGTACCAGCAGCCAAAATTTCAAATTACAATATCACTCATTATGTTTGTCAATACAAGCAAAATAATTTTTTTACCAGAACATATGACAGTTTTTTGTGGTTCTCTCGGCTTCACCTGGAACTCCTAAATTAGTATACCTGACACAACAATGACACAATATATACAAACTATGCCAACAAGACTAATAGTTAACGAAGTATAACACTGGTAACAATTAATATTTTGTGTTAAATGACAGGTTAAAAAGTGACGAAAAATGCAATAAAATCTTCGTAAAATTGCACAATAGTACATATTTACATGATCATTACTAAATGACTAAAGCACATAGCACTTTTCTTTTTCTGGATTTTTACACTATTATATACATTATTTAACTCTATTTTTTCCAGATGCATTTGATGTCATTAAAGTAAAAAAATAAATCCCAAAATGTAAAAAAAATTACTTTAGTGATGGAAATGGTGGTCACAGCAGACAAACTTCCTGCATATTTACCTATTGGAACAAATTATATGAAATGTTCACAGCAGAATCTTGGTTAATTGAAGTTTAAAAGTAATGCAAAACATTTAAATAGACCCATTTTTGTGTTATTTACTGATGACCATATTACTGAGTACAAATGGTCAATTATTTACTTCTTATGGATATTTCTTTGAGCAGAAAGGCTCCTTGTACCACTTGTATTTATTCAATACATAGGCACAAATAGCAACAGTCTTTGGTGTCTTGATGTAGCGGTTGTGAATGTTTTTTTCAATTAAATGTCTTATTTTTTCTTGCCAAATTCAATAGTGTTATGCAATTTAAATTATATTATTAACATTTGCTGCATGAAATTGTTTGTTTAGATAACCTATTAGACCGTAGAGACATCCAGAATATTGGTGATTTAATTTTCTATTGGCTCTATCTCCGTGTGGTTTGTTGCTAAGCATGGAGGATATGAACTTTGACTGACCCTATTAAATGCGCTTGTGCTGTGACCTCATGACGTGCAGAGGTAGTTTCAAATTCATATTTGATACCCAATTTGTTTGTGGTAAAATCACGAATAATATAAAACATTCCCATTTGATAATTCACATCTTAAATTAGAGTTTTATATATTATACACAAATGCATTATTAGTGCCATCCTTCGTCTTTCCAGTGCTATAAATAACATGTTTATGAGATGATTAGGGTAACATCGCGGACGAGTTGAAAAGTGCTATTGAATATCTCCAAGCTGTACTCCTCCCAGCTAGTTGGCCCGCTTGCCTAATTTACAATAAATATACACTACATTCATACAATGATTTCACATCTCCAAGCTGTACTCCTCCCAGCTAGTTGGCCCGCTCGCCTAATTTACAATAAATATACACTACATTCAAACAATGATTTCACATCTCCAAGCTGTACTCCTGTCAGCTAGTTGGCCCGCTCGCCTAATTTACAATAAATATACACTACATTCAAACAATGATTTCACATCTCCAAGCTGTACTCCTGCCAGCTAGTTGGCCCGCTCGCCTAATTTACAATAAATATACACTACATTCATACAATGATTTCACATCTCCAAGCTGTACTCCTCCCAGCTAGTTGGCCCGCACGCCTAATTTTCAATAAATATACACTACATTCATACAATGATTTCACATCTCCAAGCTGTACTCCTCCCAGCTAGTTGGCCCGCTCGCCTAATTTACAATAAATATACACTACATTCATACAATGATTTCACATCTCCAAGCTGTACTCCTCCCAGCTAGTTGGCCCGCTCGCCTAATTTACAATAAATATACACTACATTCATACAATGATTTCACATCTCCAAGCTGTACTCCTCCCAGCTAGTTGGCCCGCACGCCTAATTTACAATAAATATACACTACATTCATACAATGATTTCACATCTCCAAGCTGTACTCCTCCCAGCTAGTTGGCCCGCACGCCTAATTTACAATAAATATACACTACATTCATACAATGATTTCACATCTCCAAGCTGTACTCCTCCCAGCTAGTTGGCCCGCACGCCTAATTTACAATAAATATACACTACATTCAAACAATGATTTCACATCTCCAAGCTGTACTCCTCCCAGCTAGTTGGCCCGCACGCCTAATTTACAATAAATATACACTACATTCATACAATGATTTCACATCTCCAAGCTGTACTCCTCCCAGCTAGTTGGCCCGCACGCCTAATTTACAATAAATATACACTACATTCATACAATGATTTCACATCTCCAAGCTGTACTCCTCCCAGCTAGTTGGCCCGCACGCCTAATTTACAATAAATATACACTACATTCAAACAATGATTTCACATCTTTAAGTTTAATAAGTTTTCTCAGTAAAACAAAAGTCATGAACACACACAAGAATAAACTTTATTTCTGTACACAACACATGATAGTTGATACAACAATAAGAAAGTTGCAGTCAATTAGTGCTATTTAGACACTCTTGAACCAATTCCACAGAGCTCTGGGTATGGGCTGCTGGTACCTACTGTAATCATATTTGTTCATATTAAGCATATTTGCATGCATGTACTAAAGATGTTTCAAGAATTACTTCCATGTTTATATATTTAAAATAAAGCTCCAAGTTGCCTTTTCATGAACCTTCTGTGTTGGCTCTTCTTTTATTATGTAGAATTTACCATACAGTCATTTTCCTATTTTTCATTATCATATCATGTTTTGGCTTCATTATTTTTGAACTATGCGAAATACTAAGGCTTAAATCTATTCAAAGTTGTTACTCGTGTGCAGGTGATAATGCCAACCTCACAGCACAGCTAGTAAGAGTCGACTGGGCCAATAATGGCTAAACTGGACTTGGCCTGCCATTGAAAAACCTAATTTGGCCAAAAAGGCAATCATTTGACATTTGCTCAACTTGCATTGCCCATTGGCTTACCAGTGCAAAAACCAAATGGGCCAATAATGGCTGTCATTATATCAACCAGAATTGGCTTGCCAGTGAAAAAAATCAATTGGGCTAATAATGTTTGTCATAGATGCGAACGGCTTCCACGGGAGCCGTTCGCGTGCTTAAGGTTACACCTTTTAGAATGTTCAAGAATGGCAAAATTTTATTTTTGGCTAAGGGCCTGCGTAGTATCCACTGCATCATGCTAGCTCATTTGTGCAACTTTTGTATGTAGGTTTTGTGAAATCATCAGACAAACTATTAAATTAGTTAATGCTTGTTCAAGCATTAACTGAAGTGAAAATAGAACTGCTGAAAAATCACGATTTTCTTCCTTGGTGAAATTTTTTAACTTTGTCATGTGATTGGTGAGAGGATGGAAGTCATCAGCATTCACCCACAGTGTCTACCATTTTGGATATCCATTATTTTGATCCTTACCATATCTAATGACTAAAGTCAATGCTTTCGATGATTTGAATTTTTTTTTACATTTTTGTTATTAAATCGACTGCGGATTGACACCATTGAACCAGATTTCCGATAGGCTAAATCAGTTGAGGAAGCAGTTTTAAATGTATTGTTTCACAACTGGTAATTTTTCATGTGAGACAGCTTTTGTACGTTTCTGACACTTTCTACATGTTTCCATTGGCGGAAAGTACCAGAAACTGATGAAAACAGGTTTATGATGGTTTCTGCCACTGTCTCTGCAAAAACATGTTTCCGATGGTGGAAATGCAACCCTGAATAGTGTTATTCCCTGTAGACCTGCAGCGCACAAATGCAAAGGCTGGAGTGCACGTCTATTAGTTTCTCAAATGTGGCCCAAATCATGATCTGCCGCTATGGGTGAAATCAGCTTCTAAATCAGACTAGTAGAAGAATCGTGTATAACACATGAATGCAAGGCTAATGACATAGAATAAAGTTTGCCAACCATTTCAGTCCAAGTCAAATAATTTTGTCTAAATTAAATTGATCATGCTAAAGAGGGGCGCGGTAGTGTACTGGTTAGCACATCCGCCTTACATGCCAGAGCTCTGGGCTCAAGACCCAGACCAGACAAGGCACAGTTGGTGTAAAAACCTGGGTCTCAACATTGGGGACTGTGTATCCCTCGTGACTTGGAGATGACATTAATGTCGGTCCCCTCTCGTTAATTCAGGATGTCAAAGAACCACTGAGGACGACCCGCACCCTGGCAGTGACCACCCTCAGTGACCACCCTGGCAGTGACCACCCTCAGTAACCACCCTGGCAGTGATCACCCTGGCAACGACCACCCTGGCAGCGACCACCCTGGCAGTGACCATCCTGGCAGTGACCACCCTCAGTGACCACCCTGGCAGTGACCACCCTCAGTGACCACCCTGGCAGTGACCACCCTCAGTGACCACCCTGGCAGTGACCACCCTCAGTGACCACCCTGGCAGTGACCACCCTGGCAGTGACCACCCTGGCAGTGACCACCCTCAGTGACCACCCTGGTAGTGACCACCCTCAGTGACCACCCTGGCAGTGACCACCCTCAGTGACCATCCTGGCAGTGACCACCCTCAGTGACCACCTTGGCAGTAATAAAATCAACTCACTCATTTATGATAACTATAAATCGTGTGTTTGTGACACATTTGACATTGCAAGAAATGTTGCCAAACCGTAGCCGAAGCGATATCAATACGGAGCATTCATTGTATTTTTAATCAACTACATCGGCGCTCAACATGTAATTGAATGGTCATTCTACACTAAAATAATAACCGGTCATGTTAATAGTCTTGGCAGTGTGGCGCCACTTTTATATAATATATACACATGGTGCACGTAGCGCTTCTGGTGAATTAATCGGGAACCTGGTTAAAGTTTCTCTAGGCTGGCGTATATATCCACGTGGTCTGCGCCGCTATTGAGATATACAACAGCAACAACAGATAGAAAAAAAAGTTCACAGGACCTGATGTCCTGTGACTCTGGGAGACAGGACCTGATGACCTGTGACGCGTAGACTGTTGGTGTACCAATATTATGAAAACAAAACAACCCGTCACGTGTACAATCGTATACTGTATTTTATTCAGTATTACGTATTACATTGTATTGATCCTGCCTTGAAAATAAATGCTTCAAAACTGTTTGTTTTTTGTTTTTGTATTTGTTGTTTATGTCGTTCATATATTCTATCTTCAAAGTAGTTACTTTCCATCATCAAGTATTGATTAGCATGTGGGCTGCCTGAGAAGCTGTCGGGCTACTTCACTTTGCAATGTTGGTAGCCCGACTGGCTACCTTCAATGACTTTCTCAATCTCACCCCTGCATACATCTGCCGGTATAGCATATATGCCGTTTCCAGTGTCCACACATTCAAACACCCCCCTTCAAAGGACCAGACGGCATACCACCAGAGGCTCTGAAAGACACCAGGACCAGACGGCATGCCACCAGAGGCTCTGAAAGACGCCAGGACCAGACGGCATGCCACCAGAGGTTCTGAAAGATGCCAGGACCAGACGGCATGCCACCAGAGGCTCTGAAAGACACCAGGACCAGACGGCATGCCACCAGAGGCTCTGAAAGACACCAGGACCAGACGGCATGCCACCAGAGGCTCTGAAAGACACCAGGACCAGACGGCATACCACCAGAGGCTCTGAAAGACACCAGGACCAGACGGCATACCACCAGAGGCTCTGAAAGACACCAGGACCAGACGGCATACCACCAGAGGCTCTGAAAGACACCAGGACCAGACGGCATGCCACCAGAGGCTCTGAAAGACACCAGGACCAGACGGCATACCACCAGAGGCTCTGAAAGACACCAGGACCAGACGGCATACCACCAGAGGCTCTGAACGACACCAGGACCAGACGGCATACCACCAGAGGCTCTGAAAGACACCAGGACCAGACGGCATACCACCAGAGGCTTTGACAGACACCAGGACCAGACGGCATACCACCAGAGGCTCTGAAAGACACCAGAACCAGACGACATACCACCAGAGGCTCTGAAAGACACCAGGACCAGACGGCATACCACCAGAGGCTTTGACAGACACCAGGACCAGACTGCATACCACCAGAGGCTCTGAAAGACACCAGGACAAGACGGCATACCACCAGAGGCTCTGAAAGACACCAGGACCAGACGACATACCACCAGAGGCTCTGAAAGACACCAGGACCAGACGGCATACCACCAGAGGCTTTGACAGACACCAGGACCAGACTGCATACCACCAGAGGCTCTGAAAGACACCAGGACAAGACGGCATACCACCAGAGGCTCTGAAAGACACCAGGACCAGACGACATACCACCAGAGGCTCTGAAAGACACCAGGACCAGACGGCATACCACCAGAGGCTCTGAAAGACACCAGGACCAGACGGCATGCCACCAGAGGCTCTGAAAGACACCAGGACCAGACAGCATACCACCAGAGGCTCTGAAAGACACCAGGACCAGACGGCATACCACCAGAGGCTCTGAAAGACACCAGGACCAGACGGATTGGAAAGGCCAGGCATGCATTCAGAATTTTAAAGACAGTGTGGAACACGTCATCTTTCTTAACACGAAACAAGATCAGAATTTTCAACACCAATGTGACAAGTGAGCTGCTATATGGCTCTGAGACATGGAGAGTAACCAAGACAACAACCCGAATGCTACAAATATTCATTAACAAATGTCTGGGATACATCCTGAAAATGAAATGGCAAGATAAAACCACAAAGAAATCTGGAGGAGAGCAGACCAACACAGCATCAGGAGGACAGACCAACACAACACCAGGAGGACAGACCAACACAGCATCAGGAGGACAGACCAACACAGCATCAGGAGGACAGACCAACACAGCATCAGGAGGACAGACCAACACAGCATCAGGAGGACAGACCAACACAGCATCAGGAGAGCAGACCAACACAGCATCAGGAGGACAGACCAACACAGCATCAGGAGGACAGATCAACACAGCATCAGGAGAGAGATTGCAAGAAGAAAATGAACATGGATAGGACACACCCTCCGAAAACAAACCAACAATGTCACGAGACAGGCCTTAAACTGGAATCCACAAGGAAAAAGAAAAACAGGCAGACCCAAAACTACTTGGAGGAGATCAATAGACGAGGAAGTAAAGAAACATGGAACCACCTGGAAAGAAACGAAGAAAGCAGCAAATAACAGAGTGCATTGGAAAAGAATCGTTTCAGCCCTATGCTCTACCTTGAGCAAAGAGGACTAAGTAAAAGTAAGTAATAATTGTGTGCTAATGAAAGTAAAACTGAAAGTGCAAACATACACGGTTGTTGGTATATGATTAATAAACTGTCAATAATTTGGCCTATTTCACTCTATACTGACTTGCATTGATGTTCTGCATAAATGACTAATATATTCTTCTTGATGTACCTAAATAAAGTTATGTTTGTTGAAAGGATTTAGGTAATGTTTTAAGGAATTTATCTCAACTGGCACTACATCCATTATTTCCCTACCTTGTTTTCCTTAAATGTGTGTGCGTGCATGCGTGCGTGCGTGCGTGCATGCATGCGTGAGGCAATATATATACAAAAAATACAATAACGAAAGACATCTTTAGTTACAAATTTGATTATTGATACCTCAATAACTAGCTGAGTTACCCAGCGTTGGGCAGGGAGAAAAGGCAGCCATAAGTTTTTTCCACTGATATACATTGTTATATTATAGGCAGTGTTGGGAAATTTGAATTTCATAATCAATCATTGCCAAACTGTTCGATGATCGTCGTACCAAGAAAAGTCACCTGGTAAAACATAACAGAAAAAAACGTCACCAGACAGAACATACCAGGACAAAATGTCACTTGATAGAAAATGCTAGGACAAAATTTCACCTGACAGAACTTTCCAGGACAAAATGTCACCAGATACAACACAACAGGACAAAATGTCACCTGGCAGAACATACTAGGACAAAATTTGTTTTTACATCAAAAAAGCCATATAATATAAATTAATATATGAACAGACATATTTCCTGAAATTACCAATCTGAAACAGACTTTGCAATTTGACTTGGAATCACTGAATTTTACATGAAATAACATTCAATATAACAATGATTGAACGGCAATGTTTCCCACTCATCGGCTTTGTAATGCTAGTCTTCTAGAAGCACTATCCACTATTATATATATATATATGGGGTGGGGGTTGGGCCTCTATTACTGGAGGCCTGGTGGGACAAAGGACCGCCCCACCTTTGCTACTTCTACTTCTGTCATTTAATAATTGTTTCTCAATGAGCAACTTTGTATTGGCAACTAAGCAATATCTCATTTGATATACATGTATTGTATTTTATTGTATTTTTCTTGATGAGCATGTTTGTGCTAGCTGCCAAGCTACTTTTCATTGATTCATATTATTTTCTTTTGGTATTAAATGACCTTTACCAACAATCACTCTTTGTGTGTTCCTGTAGCAAACGAGCTCAGGGTTCTGCCATTAAGCATCAGCACGGTATAAATATATATATATATATATATAGTTTCTTAGAACTGCACATGGCTTATCAATATATATATATATATATATATATATATATATATATATATATATATATATATATATATATATATATATATATATATATATATTGATATTGAATGCTAGTATTCCAGAACTCTATATACTATTATATATATATATATATATATATATATATATATATATATATATATATATATATATATATCCAGGAGACACAAAACATTGATAAATTGTATCAAATGTCTAAGTGAGTGGGGATTGTTTTCCTTGTTTTGCCTAGTGAAGGTGTGGCAGGAAGTGGGAGGCAGGTCTTAAAATGGTGGGATATTGTCCTCAAAAATAGGTGGGAGATGAGATGAAGGTTGGCCCCCAAAACAAGTGGGAGAATGGAGGTTGAGACCCCCTGCCAGATAGGGGTGGCTGGGCTTTGTCTCAACCTAGTATAAATAGTCAGGGAGTGGTTATTTATATATGTATATTGGGTAATTGATAAAACTGCCATTCAATCATTGTTGTATTGAATATTATTTCATGTAAAATTCAGTGATTCCACACTAAATCATAAAATCTGTTTCAGATTGGTAATTCCAGGAATTTTTTCTATTATATATATATATATATATATATATATATATATATATATATATATATATATATATATATATATATATATATATATATATATACATACATACATACACATTAATTTATATTACCTGGCTTTTTTCCATGCAACCTGTTTCTGCTCCCAGTTTTGGTGGCAGCCCTCTAGATTCTAGCAAAGTGGGGGTCGGGCTGGCTTCCAATAGTTTTAGACTAAATTCTATCCCTGTCAGCTATCAATAAGTTTGAATATTGGGCACTGCTATTTTTGCTGTATAAAAGGAAACAAAGTCATGGTTATTGGCCTATGCACCTATAAGAGTTACTAAAACATAACCATTTCCAACTACAATTATGAATATCATGCCAGTGGTTTGCTGGAAAACCCTTGTTGAACACACTTGTTGAACACACAGCATTTCTTGGGCTGCGCCAGACTGCTAGATAACCCTACGTCACGAGTGTCATAGTCTGGCAATAGAAATGAAACTATATCTGTAGACACGTATTTCTATACCTGCCAATAGGATATGGCCAGGCTGTTTGCGTCCAAACTCAACTGATGTCACATATTTTGGTTCTGTGTCACAAGTAGTCTCGGTTACCCCATTTCTTAGAACTGCGCATGCGCTTATCAATTGCACTGGTTAACATATGAGCACTCAGTCAACCAGAGAAATAACTGGAACATCCAACTTTTAGAACATTCTGAGTAAACCACTAGCCTGATATTCTTGATTTTAGTTGCACGTGGTTATTTTTTATTATCTCTTTTAGGTGCATAGCCCAAAACCATGACTTGTTTCGCTTTAAAGCTGTTAATTACTATTAAGTGTACATGTTGAATGATAATTTTAGTTGGTCAATTTTCACACAGGGAGAAACCTATGGTGTGATATGACAGGGCTTTGTTTTAAAATGTTGAGTGATGTCAATTGACAAATGGATAGCTTAGATGTCAAATGGTCAGGGATGAATCTGAACTAACACAACTCAAGACATAATTTACAAGTCACAACACTTGATGAAACATGAATGTCATAACAATTTCCACTACCACATATTTCTTGTTTTTATAAAAATATTTATCAAGTTGGTTACTTTCTTATTGTTTCCTTAAATAAATAGTTATATAAACCAGTCTATGAATTACCTACTTATATTTGCACAAAGAAACATGTAAGTGTTGCACTGGAGGAACACCAGGTGGCTTCAGCTGGCAGTTTGACAGCTCGTAATATTTACCTTCACCATGGTTATGGGTAACCTCATTACCATATCAAGTTTCAGTGACAGAACAGTGCATTATTTATAGTGTCAGTCTTCTGTCCTATTCCATGCCTGAGTGAGCAGCCTTTCATTGTATCACTACTGGTGCCTGGTGACAGTGAATAATGGTTCCTACACAGGCTGTACAGCCTAATATCAATAGACTCTAGCTAGTGACTGTTTGTCAGCTAGAATCTCCACAGGATGTCATACAAATGGAATGCACAGTCCACTGGCCAGTAATACAAACAGGTCAGAACAGGTATTGAGGATAAAGTCTGATTTTATGTTCCCTCTGTAAAAGGAAGACCGAATCTCCCCTCACAGCCGTACCTAAAGTTGCAATCAAACATGTGTACTTGAAATTAAATTCAAAACAAAAGATGAAACCTAGAGATGAACAGAACACAGTATATATATATATATATATATATATATATATATATATATATATATATATATATATATATATATATATATATATATATATATATATATATATATATATTTACACAGTATGTATATATATATATATATATATATACCGGTGGGGTGGGGGGAGCCATTCTGAAATTGGCCATTACAGAATTGGCCTGGTGTGGTCGGTTCCCCCACCTTTGCTGTTAGTTGGTGAATTTTCAATTACCTAGATTTGATGATTTCGTTTTATATTATGTATGCATATTGTATTCTTACATAATCAGTTGGCTTACTATAAAAGCTCATATACAAACATACATCTGACTTGTACTTTTGTCTTCAGCAAACTAGCCACGATTCTGAGTCAATAACATTAGCAAGTAGCATTGTCCCACATAAAGACACCTTTTGATTGAAAATCAAACGGCGTTTATGTGAGCAATGCAGCCAGGTTCCTATTTTTAAATAACCCTCTAGGCCGACTAAAACACGTGACCATTTAATCCAATCCTACGATCGGCCTCGTTTTCAATATTTTCAAGAGTCAAAGGTAAACATTTTACTCTCTTCTAAAAATTTGTTTCCCACCCTCCTACCCCATCTGCACCTGTTTAATTCCGATTTCTAAGTGGGTCGCTTTACTGACTGGCTGTTATGGGAGGTTAAAAATAATGTCTGCATACTTGTCAGATGTGTGGATCTATTGTCATAATATTCGTACTTTATAGTTAAATAAACAGTGATTTATTATTGCTATCGTAATCATCTTCAGGGGTTTTAGGGCGAGGTCAGGTACTGATGCTTTCCCCTTTTTTGTAGGTAATGTGTACACAAGGTTTTTACCCTTGTTGTTTGTAGAATGGTGGGGTCCTCCACCTGTGCGTGGTCGGTTCCCCCACCTTTGCTGTTAGTTGGTGAATTTTCAATTACCTAGATTTGATGATTTCGTTTTATATTATGTATGCATATTGTATTCTTACATAATCATTTGGCTTACTATAAAAGCTCGTATACAAACATACATCTGACTTGTACTTTTGTCTTCAGCAAACTAGCCACGATTCCGACTCAATAACATAAGCAAGTAGCATTGTCCCACATAAATATATATATATATATATATATATATATATATATATATATATATATATATATATGTAGGGGTTTGCACAGAGGGTATTGTTTGAAACAAACTTAGACTGTTTCTCAAAAAAGCAACCTAGAACAATAAAGGGATCTATTCCAAGGCACACACACGCACACACACACACATATATATATATATAATATATATATGGATACATATAATATATATATGTATATATATAATATATATATATATATAATCATAATCCTGCATTTATACTAATACTACCTACCAATGGAAGCACCCTCTCTCTCCCAGACTCAGATCAGGCCTTGACATTAACCTTTTGTAGCCAGTAGTTCAGCAGTAGGTTTGAGTTATTGGCCCACACAAAGTTTACTGGCCCTGATGTTTTGCTTGAATGCAGCGCCATGCCACGGGGCCAGTGTTAGTGTCGAGGACTGCAGGTAATTTCTAAAGCTGAGTGAACTAAACTTGAGTGAACAGAGGTGCCCAAGGTTCAACATGACAACAAGACATTTGAACCTTGGTATTCTCAATTAAGGGTCTCACATTCTAACTGCCCCGCCACTGAGGGTCACTACGCACCAGTTAGCTAACTAACAGTACTCACTCTGTAATTAATATTTTCAAAGTGACTTGTGATTATTAACATATCTTAAGATATTGTGATGTTGATTTTACCAAAAACAACACCTTTTCAAATAGTTGTTGTTTATTTAAAACGCTTATTCCAACTGTACGCATAATAAATTTAACTAATACACACATTTGCAAATTTGACAGACGGGGTGAATAATCCATCATGAAATCCACACTTGGGATGTTTATTTTCATTTCATATGAAATATTCATCCGAGGGTGAAGATTCAAGGGTGTGAAAATTTCATCTCACACTGACAGATTGATGTCTCAATGTTATAAAAACCGGTTCCTGAACATAAAATATCCTCAGATGTACGTAACTGTAACGAAAACAGGTTTTTTTCATACAAAAGCAGGTAACTGAAATAATGATGTCTTACAGTGGTAGTGATTTATTAAGTGAAGATTACAATGTGACGCTGGAAAGAATTCCCTTTAAAATTTTAGTATATGTCATTCAGCACACTAGCTAATAAGGAACCAGCGTTAAAACCTGCCTGAAATGGAGCACCCATGAGCATGTGGGTAGACCATGACGTGTTACGACTTGATCAGTCAAGTAAACTTTATTTTGGTTTGGCATCATGACATTTTTGTTGATGAACATAAATGGTATCACACAAAATATTAACATTTGTATAGACATGATGTTTAATATTTGATGTTTTTGATACTTTTTCAATTATGTATGTCTTACGATTTTAATTCTAATATGTCTCAAATGAAAGCCTCTTCAGCGTGTTTTGGCGGCATTCACCGCTAGGAGACGTCACCATTTTAGTTGTCAATGAACTCCCTGTCTGAGTGGTACATGACTCGCCCAGCCTGATAACTAAACACTTGGCAGTGCAGAGGTAACAGAACTTTAGCTAACTAACAGACACCTTTAGACTCACCTGTCTTGTTCACCAGCAAACAGCACTAAATCATATCACTCATTGTCAGCATACAGGAGTCACTTGGCTTCAGTCGTCAACCGTCAAGGTAAGTAACTACAGGTAAACTAATTACGCGACGTATGAAAATGAGGCTAGACAGTCGTCACATGATCACCAGTTGTTGCAGGGTCGAGGCAGCAACAAAGCCACCACTCCTGTAAGTGACTGACAGGTCCATGGTGCTGTACACACACACAAGTTGTCCTAATAATAACTGTTTATTTTCATGAAATCACGACTGGCATAATTCGGCAGTTGACATCTTTACTGAATGGTAGCATGGCAGACTGTGTGGAATTCAGATTATCAAAGATTACAGGGTTGGCAGGTTTCTGACAAGACGGTTTCTACCATGGTTTAAACCATGGTTTCAACCGTCTCGTCAGAAATACCTTTCTGACATAAAAATGTCAGAAACTCCGTTTTTGAGACATTTTCTTTAAACAAAATTATCACATGCCATTTTGTTTAATGTGTGGCTTGTATTATTAAATCAACGTAGTAATGCATAATTTAGGGCAATTATTTGTAACTCCTGAAATGATAGCAAACAAAATTAAGAAGATGAAAGATAATAAATCACCTGGAGTTGATGGGATACCACCAAAACTAATGCAGTTGTATGTAAATTACTGGAAACATTAATTAGAGACCACATGGTGGAATTCCTTGCAAAACATAAATTAATAAATACATCTTAACATGGGTTCCTAAAACCAAGGTCATGTCTAACCAATCTCTTATGTTTTTTGGAAGAAATTACAAAGTGGGTAGATGACGGGTCACCAGTGGATGTTGTCTATTTAGATTTTCAGAAAGCTTTCGATAAAGTGCCACATCAAAGATTGTTACTTAAGCTAAAAGCCCATGGTATAGGTAATGATGTAATCAACTGGATAGAAAAGTGGCTTACACACAGAAGACAGAGAGTAATAGTAGATGGTGAGATTTCAAACTGGAAATCTGTTCAGAGTGGGGTACCACAGGGATCAAAATTAGGCCCTATACTGTTTTTAATATATATATATATATATATATATATATATATATATATATATATATATATATATATATATATATATATATATATATATGATTTGGAAGATGACATATCTACCAAAGTACTTAAATTTGCAGATGACACAAAAGTATTCAGAAAGGTTACTAATGATACAGATAAACAAAGTTTACAGGATGATCTAGATATATTAGTTAAATGGTCAGAAAAATGGCAAATGTTATTCAATTTTGGGAAGTGTAAATGCATACACATAGGACATGGAAACATGGACGAAGAATATAAAATGGGGGATGCTGTACTAGGTAGAACCACACAAGTGCTGACATTAAAGTTTCAGAGCAATGTGGGATTGCTGCTTCGAAAGGAAATCAAATTCTAGGGCTAATTAGGAGAACTATCACGTATAAGGAAAAACAGCTAATTGTACCCCTGTACAAAGCAATAGTTAGACCACATTTGGAATATTGTATTCAAGCATGGAGGCCATATCGTAAAAAGGACATAGACAAGCTAGAAAGAATACAACGAAGAGCAACTAAAATTATTCCAGAATTGAGAGACCTTAGTTACGAAAGCCGCTTATTACAATGTGGTTTAACAACACTAGAAACCAGGAGACTAAGAGGAGACCAAATAGAAGTGTTTAAAATAGTGAATGGTTATGAGGATGTTGATAGGAATATCTTCTTCAAACTTAAAGAAGGCAGTAGAACCAGAGGACATAAAGCAGCATTAGTTAAGGAACAGTGTAGGTTGGACATGAGAAAGTACTCTTTCTCACAGAGGGTGATAAATGAATGGAACAAACTGCCAAATGATTGTGTTAATGCTAGTAGTGTGAATATGTTTAAAAATAGAATTGACAGATATTTGATAAGGGCGGGCTACACATAGATTAGAACATTGTTGGACACTCGATAAGCCAATGGCTTCCTTGTCCACTTGCCATCTGGAACTTGTTGCTTGGGATGGCAATCTTGCTAAATCTTGTTAAATGTCATATACAATTGCAACTTTTACTCTGTGCAGTCTATTATGTTTGCATTTTCTACCAATTTGTTAGCAGATAGAAATGATAACAGATCTAAGTAATTGTTGCAGCATCGTTTCACTTGGCAGCCAGCTTTTAAAACAGCAGGACAGGTGTCAATCACAACTGGGAAAGCATGAAAGAAGTTGGGTGGGTGTAGGTGCATACCAGTAGTAACAATGGAGAGGACTTCAAGGGACTGGGTTAGCACTGTGCACAGACCAGTGTGGCTGTGTCAATAAGTTGGGTGGGTGTAGGTGCATACCAGTTGTAACAATGGAGAGGACTTCAAGGGACTGGGTTAGCACTGTGCACAGACCAGTGTGGCTGTGTCAATAAGTTGGGTGGGTGTAGGTGCATACCAGTAGTAACAATGGAGAGGACTTCAAGGGACTGGGTTAGCACTGTGCACAGACCAGTGTGGCTGTGTCAATAAGTTGGGTGGGTGTAGGTGCATACCAGTAGTAACAATGGAGAGGACTTCAAGGGACTGGGTTAGCACTGTGCACAGACCAGTGTGGCTGTGTCAATAAGTTGGGTGGGTGTAGCTGCATACCAGTAGTAACAATGGAGAGGACTTCAAGGGACTGGGTTAGCACTGTGCACAGACCAGTGTGGCTGTGTCAATAAGTTGGGTGGGTGTAGGTGCATACCAGTTGTAACAATGGAGAGGACTTCAAGGGACTGGGTTAGCACTGTGCACAGACCAGTGTGGCTGTGTCAATAAGTTGGGTGGGTGTAGGTGCATACCAGTTGTAACAATGGAGAGGACTTCAAGGGACTGGGTTAGCACTGTGCACAGACCAGTGTGGCTGTGTCAATAAGTTGGGTGGGTGTAGGTGCATACCAGTAGTAACAATGGAGAGGACTTCAAGGGACTGGGTTAGCACTGTGCACAGACCAGTGTGGCTGTGTCAATAAGTTGGGTGGGTGTAGGTGCATACCAGTTGTAACAATGGAGAGGACTTCAAGGGACTGGGTTAGCACTGTGCACAGACCAGTGCGGCTGTGTCAATAAGTTGGGTGGGTGTAGGTGCATACCAGTTGTAACAATGGAGAGGACTTCAAGGGACTGGGTTAGCACTGTGCACAGACCAGTGCGGCTGTGTCAATAAGTTGGGTGGGTGTAGGTGCATACCAGTTGTAACAATGGAGAGGACTTCAAGGGACTGGGTTAGCACTGTGCACAGACCAGTGCGGCTGTGTCAATAAGTTGGGTGGGTGTAGGTGCATGCCAGTTGTAACAATGGAGAGGACTTCAAGGGACTGGGTTAGCACTGTGCACAGACCAGTGCGGCTGTGTCAATAAGTTGGGTGGGTGTAGGTGCATGCCAGTTGTAACAATGGAGAGGACTTCAAGGGACTGGGTTAGCACTGTGCACAGACCAGTGTGGCTGTGTCAATAAGTTGGGTGGGTGTAGGTGCCTACCAGTAGTAACAATGGAGAGGACTTCAAGGGACTGGGTTAGCACTGTGCACAGACCAGTGTGGCTGTGTCAATAAGTTGGGTGGGTGTAGGTGCATACCAGTTGTAACAATGGAGAGGACTTCAAGGGACTGGGTTAGCACTGTGCACAGACCAGTGTGGCTGTGTCAATAAGTTGGGTGGGTGTAGGTGCATACCAGTAGTAACAATGGAGAGGACTTCAAGGGACTGGGTTAGCACTGTGCACAGACCAGTGCGGCTGTGTCAATAAGTTGGGTGGGTGTAGGTGCATACCAGTTGTAACAATGGAGAGGACTTCAAGGGACTGGGTTAGCACTGTGCACAGACCAGTGTGGCTGTGTCAATAAGTTGGGTGGGTGTAGGTGCCAACCAGTAGTAACAATGGAGAGGACTTCAAGGGACTGGGTTAGCACTGTGCACAGACCAGTGCGGCTGTGTCAATAAGTTGGGTGGGTGTAGGTGCATACCAGTTGTAACAATGGAGAGGACTTCAAGGGACTGGGTTAGCACTGTGCACAGACCAGTGTGGCTGTGTCAATAAGTTGGGTGGGTGTAGGTGCCAACCAGTTGTAACAATGGAGAGGACTTCAAGGGACTGGGTTAGCACTGTGCACAGACCAGTGTGGCTGTGTCAATAAGTTGGGTGGGTGTAGGTGCATACCAGTAGTAACAATGGAGAGGACTTCAAGGGACTGGGTTAGCACTGTGCACAGACCTGTATGTAATATATTATGTAATTATATATATTTATATTTTTGTACTTCTTTACTAATATTGAATTATGATGATTAATAATACTATTTATTATTATGATTCAATTTATTATTATTAAAACAGGAAACAGGAAATATTTATTCGTCCCAAAGACAACAAAACAGAGTATTCAACACAAAAACCATACAAAAATATATTACATCTATGTCCACTTGAGAAAACGAAGTGGTAAGAATATAGAGTACGGTCTGAAAATAAAAGATAATGTCATATAATGGACGGGAGACTCCTATCTAGACTAAAAATTAACCCTGCCGATTAATTTCACCCGTTATTTAAATTATAAAAAAGAAAATCCCTATAGATATTAATGCATAATTACTGAGTGAACAAAATTAATATAGATATGTCTGTATATTACAAATGCCAATTATATTCCTACAACCGGATATACATAGAGTGATTTTAACCAAGGAGGAACGGAGACATAGTCAGTCATGTTGACATATATAACAATTTTGGATTGCACATTGTTCAATGTATGTATTCAGATAATAAAGTTTTATATAATTTGAGAAACCATGTAAACTGTGAGTGGTGATCTTGTGTTTTAATAAATCAGGTGCACTATTTATGGTATGTGGCAAACTGTACCCGAGACTTCGTTTAGCAAACTCGTGGTGTACCCTGATCGTATGTATGTTATATTGACCACGTGTATTAAACTTGTGAACACTATTGTTTTGATCAAGTGGTCAGTTTTGCAGGTATACAGGTAGTTTATTGTTTGAAAATTTATGATATAATTTTAGTTCCTGCAATTTTAGAATATGCTCTACTTTTAGTGAATTAAGACTTTTGAACAGTGGATGGGTATGAGCATTATATTTGCTTAAACATATAATTAGGACGGCTTTCTTTTGAAGTTTTTTTATTCTATCACATCTATAGCCCCAGGCCGTTATGCCATAGTTTTGATGTGATAATATCGAAGTGTTATACAACGTAATCTTTGTATTAAGAGGTAACAATCGTTTCAGTTTATTTAGGATCAGGGTTGTTTGATTTAAATCATTTGATTTAAATCATTGATTTAAATCATGATTTAAATCGCTCCAAAAAAATCATTGATTTATGATTTTTTTTACTTCCGATTTTTTTACTTGCTGATTTATATGAATTTAACACAAATAATTGTTTACAAGCATCGAGATCAACAAAGTTTTGTGTTTTTTAATACAAAAGCACAAAGTGCGCACACTTGTGTAGCTATATTGACACCAGATAGCCTGATAGTCAAATATTTTATGATATTGTGTATACCAGATTTTAAAAAAATCAAATAAATAAAAAAAATCAAATAAATCTGATTTAAAACAAAAAATCCCTTTTTTTAAATCAAGATTTTTTCAACCCTGTTTAGGATACCTATAATTCTGGAGCATCTATTTGAAATTTTTTTGATGTGGCTTTGCCAGTTTAACTGTTCATTAAAACTTATCCCTATAGGAAATTGAACTCATCTACTCTATCAATATATGTATCATCTATTTTTATATTTAGTGGATTTATCATATTGTTTCTTCTAGCTGTTTTGAAGATCATATATTTGGATTAATTTACATTTAGAGATAATTTGTTTAATTTAAGCCACTCATTAATTTTGTCCAGTTCTGTGTTGATTAAGAATCCTACATTTTCATTTTTGCTATGTTGTTCGAAAGAATCTAGGGTACTTGAAAGTGTTGTGTCATCGGCGTACATAATAAAGTTGAGTTTTGGACTAGATTCTGCAAAGTCATTTATGTAAATTATAAATAACAAAGGACTTAGAATTGACCCTTGAGGTACGCCTGTGGAGATATTAAACATATCTGATTGGGCGTCTTCAAATTCTACGTACTGTTTTCTATTTGTTAAATAATTTTTGAATAGGTCTAAAGCTACTCCTTTTACGCCATAAAACTCTAGCTTATCGATTAATATTGAGTGATCCAAAGTGTCAAATGCCTTTGACAGGTCCAAGTAAATATTTATAGGTATTTCCTTATTATCCATACATGTCAATATCCTATCAATTAATTCAAGAGCGGCAAATTCCGTAGAATGTTCCTTTCTAAATCCATACTGACTATCGTACATAAGTTTGTGTCTTTTTAAGAAAGAATCTAGCTGGTCGTAAATAATTGCTTCGATTACTTTTGAAATTGCAGGTAAGATTGATATTGGCCTGTAGTTGCAGAATAGGGTTTCTTCCCCTTTTTATAAATTGGTATTACTTTAGCAGTTTTGAGTTTGTCGGGGAAGATACCCGTAGTTAATATTTGGTTTGTGATTAAAGTTAAAAGTTTTATTTGTGGAATTTTGTATTTGGTTAGCTAAATTTGGGCTAATATTGGTAAAATATGAATTAAATGTGTTTGCAATTGCCGTTTTATCTGCTATGATATTTTTTTATAAATAAAGGAACTGGGGAATGTTTTCTTTCTGTATGTTCTAGAAAGAATACCATTAATCGTTTCTAATATTTTTTTAATGTTATTTTTGAATTTGTTAAAACATGATTCATAATGTATGCATTTAGCATTACATATGCTTTTTTAAGGATAGTATTATAGGTAATGGACCGACAGAGTCTTAAACAAGGGAGATGATGTGGTGGTCTGCTTGCCTGGAGCCAAAATAGAGGCGATAACTGAGAGGGTAGAAAACATCCTAGGTTCGGGTAAGGGTGGATCTGTTTTAGTACATGTAGGGACAAATAACGTAGAGAGGGAGGGTACAACTGCCATAGTTAGGAAATATAGGCAGTTGGTCAGAACACTGAAACAGATGCGGGTTGAGCAGGTAATACTGTCAGGGATTTTACCAGTAATGGGCAGGAGGGGTCACAAATATCGAAATTGTCGTGGGATGGCAATTAACATGTTAGTCAAGAAGCTATGTAGGGAAGAGGAAGTTCGATTTGTGGATTTATGGGGAAGTTTTGTTGGGAGGGCTGATATGTACATGAGGGATGGGCTTCATCTAAGTGGAAAGGGGGCAGCAGTATTCGCGGACGAACTTTCAGCAGCAGTAGATAGTGGCATGGGTACAATGACAAATAAAAACATATCTGAAACAGGTTATAGATGCGTATGTTTAAATGCAAGGAGCATAGTAAATAAGAAAAACGAATTAAACATTATGGTAGAAGATATTGACCCTCACATAATTGGTATAACTGAATCATGGGCCAACATAGACATAACAGATGCTGAATTAGGACTGAAAGGATACGTAATGTTTAGGAAAGATCGAATAGGAAGAAGGGGAGGGGGAGTTATTTTATATGTTAAAGAATCTATTCAGGCTTATGAAATAAAACTAGAAAGGGAAGCAAATTACGATTAACTGTTTGGTGCAAAATTGTTTCAAGAAATTCAAAATTAACTATTGGATTAGTTTACCGAAGTCCAAACATAAACGAAGAGGACAACACAAAAATAAAAAACGCTATAAAGGAAGTGACTAAAGGGGAATGTATCATAATGGGAGATTTTAACCATGGACACATACAATGGAATTCTCTAGAGCACAGGGTGTGAGGACCAACAATTTCTATTTTTAATCCAGGATAGCTTTCTTACTCAGCACGTGCTAGAACCAACCAGGGGAGAAAATGTATTAGATATAGTTTTGTCATCACAAAAAGAATTAGTGGACAATGTAAAAATATTTGAACCACTGGGTAACAGTGACCATAATCAAATACATTTTGACATCATTGTAAAATCAGAAAGTAAAAATAAGAAAACATACAAGAGAAACTTCCACAAAGGTAACTACAAAGATATGAGAAAATACTTAGCAAAGCTAGATTGGAATAACATGCTGATGAATAAGACCGCAATTGAATGTTGGAATATTCTAAAATATGAAATTGAGAGTATCATAGACAAATTTGTTCCCTTCCAAAAACAAGGAAAACGATGTAGAAAGAAACACTTGTCAAAAGAGCCTATTAGAAAAATAGTGTTAAAAACAAATTATGTGGAGGGTTTATAGGCGTACCAGAATGGAAGACTATGCAAATTACAAAGAGGCACTTAATGCAGCTACAACTGAAATTAGACAATCTAAAAGAAGCTATGAGCAAAAACTAGCATGTAACATAAAAAATTATAGCAAGAGTTTTTATGCATATGTCAGGAGTAAACAAAACGTACAAGACAAGGTTGGACTTCTAGAAGACAGTGCTGGAAATATAATATCACAGGGGTTTTTAATGGCGGAAGACCTAAATGGTTACTTCAGTTCAGTGTTTACCAAAGAAGATATTAGTTCATTACCAGTTCCTGATGCTAAATTTCAGGAGGCTAAATCTGACTATTTAGGACCGTTAGTTGTAACTCCAGAAATGGTAGCTAAGAAAATAAAGGCAATGAAGGATAATAAATCACCGGGAGTGGATGGGATTCCTCCAAAATTACTAATGGAAACAGTAGAACAAATCAGTATACCACTTGCAAGAGTATTCAACTTGTCATTAAAAGAGGGACTTGTTCCGTTTGAATGTAAAGAAGCAAACATCATACCATTATTTAAAAAGGGTTCGAGAAATAAGTAAGAGAATTACAGACCAGTGAGTTTAACGTCAGTGACTTGTAAATTATTAGAAAGGTTAATTAAAGACCATATATATGGTGGACTTCCTCGTTAAGCATAAATTATTAAATTCATCTCAACATGGATTCCTTAAAGCGAGGTCATGCTTAACAAATATGTTATGTTTTTTGGAAGAAATCACTAAGTGGATAGACGTGGGATTGCCAGTAGATATTATCTACTTAGATTTTCAGAAAGCTTTTGACAAAGTGCCACATCAAAGATTACTACTTAAATTAAAAGCCCATGGTATCGGGGATAGCATAACTGACTGGATAGAACAATGGCTGACTGACAGAAGACAACGAGTTGTAGTAGATGGAGAAGTTTCAAATTGGAAATCGGTTTTGAGTGGGGTACCTCAAGGATCAGTATTAGGACCTATATTATTCTTAATTTATATCAATGACTTGGACGACAGTATAACAAGTAACGTACTGAAATTTGCGGATGACACAAAACTGTTTAGAAAGGTTAATACTGATGGTGATAAACAACATTTACAAAACGATCTAGACAGATTAGTGAAATGGTCTGAGAAATGGCAGATGCTGTTCAATTTTGGGAAATGTAAATGCCTACATACAGGACATGGGAACTTGAATGTAAACTATAAAATGGGAGATACTGTTCTGGGTACTACTGTAAAAGAAAAGGACTTAGGAGTTACAATAAGCGCTGATATGAAAGTTTCAGAGTGTGGTATTGCAGCTTCAAAGGGTAATCAAATTCTTGGATTGATTAGAAGAAACATAACATACAAGGGAAAAAAGTTAATTATACCTCTTTATAAAGCAATAGTTAGACCTCATTTAGAATACTGTATACAAGCATGGAGACCATATCGTAAGGATATAGATACGCTTGAACGCATAGAAAGAAGAGCAACTAAAATGATTCCAGAACTGAGAGACCTTAGTTATGAAGAACGCCTGAAAGAATGTGGTTTAACAACTCTAGAGACAAGGAGGTTATGAGGAGATCAGAT
Source organism: Lamellibrachia satsuma (assembly GCA_033239005.1). Classification (NCBI taxonomy): domain Eukaryota; kingdom Metazoa; phylum Annelida; class Polychaeta; order Sabellida; family Siboglinidae; genus Lamellibrachia; species Lamellibrachia satsuma. The sequence continues at coordinate 2,414,479 of BSQZ01000085.1, read as the reverse complement.
TGAAGTTTTTAAGATATTGAATGGGTACGAAAATATTTATAGAAATATGTTTTTCTCATTCAAGAAGGATAGCAGAACTAGAAGACATGAGGTAAAATTAGTAAAGGATCAATGTAGATTGGACATCAGGAAGCACTCGTTCTCACAGAGGACAATAAATGAATGGAACAAATTGTCTACAGATTGTGTAATTGCTAGTAGCGTGAATATGTTTAAAAACAAGGTTGACACATATTTCAGGAGGGCGGGTTATAAGTAGATGAACATTGTTTGACTCTCGATAAGCCAATGGCTTCCTTGTCTACTTGCCATCTGGGCCTTTGGCTTTGATGGCAAATCTTGTTAAATCAGGTTGATCTGAATTGTAAACTATTTTGGTGATTCTGGTCGAGTAGTTTTAAATGTCTTTTACAATTTATCTCTGTATCGAATGGATTTGAGCAGACCTAACATAATCCAAGCAGATTTCTTGTTTGTATTTTTTTAGTTTAACTGGTTTATACGGCATATGTTTATTTTTTGCACATTGCATTATGTCATGTAGGATATCATAATTTACATTAGGAGATTGGTCGATTTTACTGTAAACTACACCATGCTGTTGCTACACCATGGCCAGCCACCTGTTGCTACACCTTGGCCAGCCACCTGTTGCTACACCTTGGCCAGCCACCTGTTGCTACACCTTGGCCAGCCACCTGTTGCTACACCATGGCCAGCCACCTGTTGCTACACCTTGGCCAGCCACCTGTTGCTACACCTTGGCCAGCCACCTGTTGCTACACCTTGGCCAGCCACCTGTTGCTACACCATGGCCAGCCACCTGTTGCTACACCTTGGCCAGCCACCTGTTGCTACACCTTGGCCAGCCACCTGTTGCTACACCTTGGCCAGCCACCTGTTGCTACACCTTGGCCAGCCACCTGTTGCTACACCTTGGCCAGCCACCTGTTGCTACACCTTGGCCAGCCACCTGTTGCTACACCATGGCTAGCCACCTGTTGCTACACCTTGGCCAGCCACCTGTTGCTACACCTTGGCCAGCCACCTGTTGCTACACCTTGGCCAGCCACCTGTTGCTACACCTTGGCCAGCCACCTGTTGCTACACCTTGGCCAGCCACCTGTTGCTACACCATGGCTAGCCACCTGTTGCTACACCTTGGCCAGTCACCTGTTGCTACACCTTGGCCAGCCACCTGTTGCTACACCTTGGCCAGCCACCTGTTGCTACACCTTGGCCAGCCACCTGTTGCTACACCATGGCAAGCCACCTGTTACAACACCATGGCCAGCCACCTGTTGCTACACCATGGCCAGCCACCTAGAGAAGAAGTGCAAATTGATTACCCACATTTTTTTTAGACATTGTCATATTCATTAGTAACTTTAATAGTGCCAGTAGCACCACTGCATGTTCCATGTCTGTGGGTGGCAGACGAGCTAAGGCTGTGTGGGAACATTTTGTTAAAGTGGAAAGTAATGGAAAAACAGTTGCTAGATGCAAATTCTGTGGTCACCAGATGTCACCCAAATGTGACATAATGCTGGTTCATCACACCAAGTGCAGAAAATCATAAATTTATATATCATGTATTAGATTCTGACAGATTCTGACAGTTTCTGGTGGGTTTCTGACAGTTTCTGACTTCAGAAACCCGTCAGAAATTAGTTTCTGTCAGTTTATGACGTCAGAAACTAGTTTCTGATATTTTCTGACATTGTCACGTGAGAAATACATTTCTGACTGTCAGAAACCCAACCTTGTACAATGATCCAATGAAAATGATATCGCCATCTGTCGGGTAGTATCAAAACAATGATTCAACTTAAACATATTAGTTGGTTGCCAGTCCAGTATGTGGCGCCACCATTGTGTATCCCCGGTGAGGAACAGAATCAGACTCAGAATCATCAGACCTCACAGAATACTTGCTTTCAAATACACTGTACACAGCTGTACTACAACTGTGACTTTTTGTCACACATTTAGACAAATTTTGTCACCAAAATGTGTGAGAATAATTGCAGAATGTTAAATGTAACCTCCTACCTGTGTCTCCATAGCTTCAATAGGCCTTGATAGTTAAATGTAACCTCCTACCTGTGTCTCCATAGCTTCAATAGGCCTTGATGGTTAAATGTAACCTCCTACCTGTGTCTCCATAGCTAGAATAGGCCTTGATAGTTAAATGTAACCTCCTACCTGTGTCTCCATAGCTTCAATAGGCCTTGATAGTTAAATGTAACCTCCTACCTGTGTCTCCATAGCTTCAATAGGCCTTGATGGTTAAATGTAACCTTCTACCTGTGTCTCCATAGCTTCAATAGGCCTTGATGGTTAAATGTAACCTCCTACCTGTGTCTCCATAGCTTCAATAGGCCTTGATGGTTAAATGTAACCTCCTACCTGTGTCTCCATAGCTTCAGTAGGCCTTGATGGTTAAATGTAACCTCCTACCTGTGTCTCCATAGCTAGAATAGGCCTTGATAGTTAAATGTAACCTCCTACCTGTGTCTCCATAGCTAGAATAGGCCTTGATAGTTAAATGTAACCTCCTACCTGTGTCTCCATAGCTAGAATAGGCCTTGATAGTTAAATGTAACCTCCTACCTGTGTCTCCATAGCTTCAATAGGCCTTGATAGTTAAATGTAACCTCCTACCTGTGTCTCCATAGCTTCAATAGGCCTTGATAGTTAAATGTAACCTCCTACCTGTGTCTCCATAGCTAGAATAGGCCTTGATAGTTAAATGTAACCTCCTACCTGTGTCTCCATAGCTTCAATAGGCCTTGATAGTTAAATGTAACCTCCTACCTGTGTCTCCATAGCTAGAATAGGCCTTGATAGTTAAATGTAACCTCCTACCTGTGTCTCTATAGCTTCAATAGGCCTTGATAGTTAAATGTAACATCCTACCTGTGTCTCCATAGCTAGAATAAGCCTTCATAGTTAAATGTAGCCTCCTACCTGTGTCTCCATAGCTTCAATAGGCCTTGATGGTTCATTTAAATGTATTGTTTCACATCTTGTAGTTTATGTGAGACAGCTTTTGGAAGTTTCTCACACTTTCTGCCTGTTGCCACCAGCGGAAAGTATCAGAAACTGACAAAAACAGGTTTATGAGTTTCTGACTGGAAATGCAAACCTGAATATGTTATTCAAAATACTCATTTTGGAAAATTTGTACTTGAATAGTAATAGATGTTTGTAAAGTATTCCTTAAATTTTAGTAAGTACTGCAAGATTTTATCAAAGTATTCATATTTGAATACTGAGCAGTTCCACGTTCAGGTAAACCAACATGTTGTTTTTAGAAACTGATTCAAAAGGGAATATTCCATAGTTTCCGATGTCACATTAATCCATTTTCAACATATATTATGTAATAATTTATAATGCAACTAATGACATGACAATGAAAATATTTTATTAAAAATTACATTGAAAATTTTTGTTATATATACTTTAATTTATAAGTAGGCTTATTTATGGAGTTTAATCCCAGACATATACTTAGTTAATTTACACGTATATTTTAAACTGACTTTTCAATTAGTAATGAGTATGTTACTCATGTACGCCTGACACCAAAAAAGTTACATTTTCTAACCTCCATTGATGTTGGATGGTTGGAAGATTTTACTGAGATATAATGTTAATTTTATTTGTTTGAACAAACAAATATAAAAATTATTGATTATGCAATAATTAACAACCAGTCATGGTGTCGGACGTACATAAAAAATGTACATCCGACACTCTATACGTCCGACACAATGCTGATTGAAATCAACTTTTTAACAAAATATAAGTGTTTATGTAATTTCTGTGTGATGTTAATAAACATTATCAATGTCATAGCCATTCTTAATCCATATAATTGGATTAGCACAACATTTGGAACTAATTACACCGACTAAACCAAATTCAATTGGGGTACAACAAAAGACCGTTGAACCAGACATTAAAAACCTATTTCAGTGTGTAAATGGGTTTGAAGCAGCAATAACCAATCTAAAACTTTATAATATCACTAGCCTTTGCTCTCTGAGATTATTTCCTGTAATCTGGTGGGCAGTGGCCATCTTTCTTTTGCCATGTGCGGGCAGATTTCCATGGCGAGATCACAGATTTTATTTTTGACATGACAAGTGGAGAAATCAAGGTGAATGTTGATTGATGCACCAACTGTTGTTGGCCGTCCTGATAATTTGTTCTGGTGCATTTTATCTAAGGTCTTGTCTGCCATTGGCTGGACAGTAGTCAGCAGCAATATTTTGGATTTTAAGTGTCAGCATTTATATAGAAGATTCAATCTAAGCTCAAAAGTGTGTTTTCTCATTATAACTATCTTATTAAAAAAATAAGCATAATTTTATCTATTTGTTATGTTGTATTTCACATGGATACATCCGACACCAAAAATGCACGTCCGACACCAGACAAATTATTCTATATTTCTTCAGTGTACCACAGACACAATTTTTTATTGGGTCTAGTCAAGAGATGAACTCCTGCCCTATCAGTATATAACATAACATTTCCAATGTACTCTCACAAATCACAGAGATTTGGACATCACCTTACTCTGGTGGAAAATTCAGGTTCATGTGAGTATGTCCGGCACCATGCATGTTTTCATTGTATGTCTAGAATGACTATATGATGGTAGGACGTTTATATATGACAATGATGTCATAGTATAGTATATGGCAGTAAAAAGTTGTGCTACTTTCTATCCCAGCATGCAGTGCAGGCCTCGACATTAACACTGGCCCAGCGCCCTTTTTGGGGCTGCCGGGCCAATTTGGGCCACGTTTTCAGTTTTCACTGGCTGTAGTTTCAGATTATTTTATACAATTAGTCACAGCCATAGGTCATCGTTTCAATCGCTTGTTCTTGCCATCCACCACAGCACTACAATTAAACACAAACTTCATCTCATCTGCTTTCGTGTTGTCACTTTGTATGGCTGCTATCGATACACATCGGCTATTGCGATATGCCTTCGATGTGCTGATTTCATACAAACCGACTGGTTCACAGACTGTCCGTTAGGTGTCACGACAGCACCTAACATACATTCCAGGACACGCTAGGGTGCAGATAGCTCAGTTTACCGTAACTTTGTACTTCAGCCCAAAAGTTTATATTTGAAAGAAATAAAACCCAATTGTAGCAGTTATAGTTATATACAGTGTCAGGTCCAGTTCACCTGTCATATTTTTTAGCTAGCTGTAACTCAATACGGACTATACAAAAATGCTGACAGTACGTACACGGTGGAATCACCCATCGTTCTCAAAACGCAACCTGCTGCGGCATCGACTTGGGCATCTGATTCTCAAACGATTCTAGCAGCAACATGGTCTGCCATGCAGAATACTGACAGAAAGCATAAAAGTAAATCACCAACGGTAAAAGAAATCACAGCCAAACTCACATCCTCGACTTGAAATGCGATGTATCACAAAAATGTGTTAAAAAATTTGGGCCAGTACCTTTTTTGGAGGGCCACTAACTTTTAAAATCCACTGGCCTGACGAGCCACTAAGTCCAACAGCTTAATGTCGAGGCCTGCGGTGCATGGCTAAAGTATACAAAATGTATGTCCGACACCTTTGAACTGCCCTACTATCACTTTGCAATGTATTCGTGCTCATGCAAATACCCTATGAATACACCATTAGTTGGTAACTGGACTCATATACCAGACAGTGTGACATATAGTGTTAACTTTAATTAACACACAATACCAATGACTGTATATTTACTATTTTGTGATTGCGATACTGTCTCTCGTGTCCAGATACACACCTTTCTGTCACAGCAGGTTTATCAATTAGTCCAGGTTATTGAGCCTGGACATTAGCTACATGCTAATCCACCCTCCAACTTCTAACTAAAGTGGCCAGTGATCACTGAACAATACTGATGGGGACAACACTTAGGTTTATTATCAGTAATCTGAGTAATGTTTAGTCATTAAGATTAATGCTAAGGTACTTACCTTGTAAACACTGTTTCAATCAGATTTCAGATTTCTTGGGTCATTCTACAGCACCTTCGGTTGTTTCTGTAGACAAACACAGTGTTGCACTGAAGTGTCCATTCCATTGCACTTTCAGTTGTCTTTCCAGACAAACACAGTGTTGCACTGAAGTGTCCATTCCATTGCACTTTCAGTTGTCTTTGTACACAAACACAGTGTTGCACTGAAGTGTCCATTCCGTAACATAGGTATTCAGTTGTGTTTATACACAAACACAGTGTTGCACTGAAGTGTCCATTCCGTAACATAGGTCTTCAGTTGTCTCTGTACACAAACACAGTGTTGCACTGAAGTGTCCATTCCGTAACACAGGTCTTCAGTTGTCTCTGTACACAAACACAGTGTTGCACTGATGTGTCCATTCCGTAACACAGGTCTTCAGTTGTCTCTGTACACAAACACAGTGTTGCACTGAAGTGTCCATTCTGTAACATAGGTCTTCAGTTGTCTCTGTAGACAAACACAGTGTTGCACTGAAGTGTCCATTCCGTAACATAGGTCTTCAGTTGTCTCTGTACACAAACACAGTGTTGCACTGAAGTGTCCATTCCGTAACATAGGTCTTCAGTTGTCTCTGTAGACAAACACAGTGTTGCACTGAAGTGTCCATTCTGTAACACAGGTCTTAAGTTGTCTCTGTAGACAAACACAGTGTTGCACTGATGTGTCCATTCCGTAACACAGGTCTTCTGTTGTCTCTGTACACAAACACAGTGTTGCACTGAAGTGTCCATTCCGTAACATAGGTCTTCAGTTGTCTTCGTACACAAACACAGTGTTGCACTGAAGTGTCCATTCTGTAACACAGGTCTTCAGTTGTCTTTGTACACAAACATAGTGTTGTACTGAAGTGTCCATTCCGTAACATAGGTCTTCAGTTGTCTTTGTACACAAACATAGTGTTGTACTGAAGTGTCCATTCCGTAACACAGGTCTTCAGTTGTCTTTGTACACAAACACAGTGTTGCACTGAAGTGTCCATTCCGTAACACAGGTTTTCAGTTGTCTTTGTACACAAATACAGTGTTGTACTGAAGTGTCCATTCTGTGGCTCAGACACAGGTGTGAAATGTGGTACTCTAGTCTTAGCCACTTGGCAGCAGTTCCTGAGAAGTGACAGAACATTATATTTTAAGTGATGTCTCAATAGCTCAAGTTTTATAATCAAATAATGACCCCTTTGTATGTTGAATCGACTGTGATTTTGATGCAACTGTAGTAGTATTAGTGCTCATTCTGTAAAAACACCATATTGGAAGCTTATAAAAACACAGCTAATGCGGCAATTCTGATCGCTAAAACTGCCCTAAACCACAATATTTTACAATCATATGTGACATTTGTGCACATAAAGTGATGTAGTATGAGATTTAACAAGATTTGCCATCCAAGCCAAAGGCCTAAATGGCAAGTGGACAAGGAAGCCATTGGCGAGATTCCAACAATTTTCTCATCTATGTGTAGCCCGCCCTTATCAGATATCTGTCAATTCTATTTTTAAACATATTCACACTACTAGCATTAACACAATCATTTGGCAGTTTGTTCCATTCATTTATCACCCTCTGTGAGAAAGAGTACTTTCTCATGTCCAAACTACACTGCTCCTTAACTAATGCTGCTTTGTGTCCTCTGGTTCTACTGCCTTCTTTAAGTTTGAAGAACATATTCCTATCAACATCCTCATAACAATTCACTATTTTAAACACTTCTATTTGGTCTCCTCTTAGTCTCCTGGTCTCTAGTGTTGTTAAACCACATTGTAATAAGCGGCTTTAGTAACTAAGGTCTCTCAATTCTGGAATCATTTTAGTTGCTCTTCGTTGTATTCTTTCTAGCTTGTCTATGTCCTTTTTACAATACGGCCTCCATGCTTGTATACAATATTCCAAATGTGGTCTAACTATTGCTTTGTACAGGGGAACAATTAGCTGTTTCTCCTTATACGTGATAGTTCTCCTAATTAGCCTCTAGAATTTGATTTCCTTTCGAAGCAGCAATCCAACATTGCTCTGAAACTTTCATGTCAGCACTAAATGTTACTCCTAAGTCCTTTTCTTGTGTGGTTCTACCTAGTACAGCATCCCCCATTTTATATTCTTCGTCCATGTTTCCATGTCCTATGTGTATGTATTTACACTTCACAAAATTGAATAACATTTGCCATTTTTCTGACCATTTACTTAATTTATCTAGATCATCCTGTAAACTTTGTTTATCTGTAACATTAGTAACGTATCTGAATACTTTTGTGTCATCTGCAAATTTCAGCACTTTGCTAGATATGTCATCTTCCAAATCATTTATATATATATATATATATATATATATATATTAAAAACAGCATAGAGCCTAATACTGATCCCTGTGGTACCTCACACAAAACAGATTTCCAGTTTGAAATCTCACCATCTACTATTACTCTCTGTCTTCTGTGTGTAAGCCACTCTTCTATCCAGTTGATTACATCATTACCTAAACCATGGGCTTTTAGCTTAAGTAACAATCTTTGATGTGGCACTTTATCGAAAGCTTTCTGAAAATCTTAGTAGACAACATCCACTGGTGACCCGTCATCTACCCACTATGTAATTTCTTCAAAAAACATAAGAGATTGGTTAGACATGACCTTGCTTTTAGGAACCCATGTTGAGATGTATTTATTAATTTATGTTTTACAAGGAATTCCACCATGTGGTCTATAATTAATGTTTTGAGTAATTTACATACAACTGGTGTTAAACTCACTGGTCTGTAATTTTCTGGCTTGTTCCCCGATCCCTTCTTAAAAAGCGGCGTAATTTTTGCTTCTTTCCATTCTGTAGCAACTATTCCTTCTTCTAGTGACAAGTTAAAAATTTTGCAAGTGGTGTACTAGTTTGCTCAACAATTTCCTTAAGCAGTTTTGGTGGTATCCCATCAACTCCCAGTGATTTATTATCTTTCATCTTCTTAATTTTCTTTGCTATCATTTCAGGAGTTACAAATAACTGCCCTAAATGTTCTGATTTACTGCCCTCAAATTTAGTAAATGGAACTGGAAGTGGGCTGATATCTTCTGTGGTAAAAACTGAGCTGAAATACTCATTCAGGACCTCTGCCATTTGAAACCCGTTTTAAATTATGTTTCCACTGTTGTTTTCAAGTGGTCCGTGAAATATGTTGTATGTTTAGTCACCGGTGTGTCGCACTAGTCACGTCTCTAATCATGACTAATGACTCTAAGTTCTAACGAGAAATCAACCGAGGTATCAAATAAATTTTGTGGAATTCGAATTATGAAGCTAGCTAATTTGGCGTGGTGGTCGAGTGGCCGGGGGTTCAAAACCACCTGCTGCAATTTCAAAACCTGGGCAATTTCGTTCACCCCACTTGGCCCGTGTCTTTCGTAAGAGACAGTAAAAGCCGTTGGTCCCTTCTACCTGGTGTCTACGCCAGGGGAAGTAAAAGATCCCACACAGGGGGTAAATGTGTCACCTGTCGTGGACTCAAAGAGTGGTGGTCTCTATCTCTAACCCACCGATGCGTGAGAGGCGCCGATCGAGAAGGCAGTGTAGACGACATGTAGAAATAAACACGCTCACGAGTTAAGCCCTTGGGCTTGACCTTGTCCTTGAGTCTTGACAGGAAGAAACGACTCAGTTGACAATAGCTAAGTACATAGTGTGTGTGAAGCAATCACAAAAAAAATTAATTGACATGTGTACCTTAAAATGTTTATTTACAAGGTGATATATGCCCTACGAGGATACAATGTGATAAACTTACAAAAGGCTCTGCTTTTCACGACAAAACGACTCGCCAGCGTCTGCACCCCTTTCCTGTGCCGTGGTTGGCTTCCCCAGATTTCGCAGTACCGGTACCGAGAGTAGGCCTACACTACAGTTATGCTATTTCATGAATATTATCAACAAATATAATTATCTTGACAGGTCAGTATTAAATTTAATTATCTACCTTTGTTTAATTTCGGGGAGATAATTCGTGGCATAGAGTTTGCTATAAATATCGACTAGCCTCGTCACCCTCGTCGTCGGCTGGTTCTCGGTCCACCGTGTGGCGCCACTTTAGTGGCGAAGGGGCCCACCGGGGGAATGGTCAGGCACCAGTTGACCGGATTCACTAATTGTATGAACTAAAAATATCCCACTCCCCCCCCTCTCTCTCTCTCTCTCTCCCCGTCACCATTCGCCTACCCCTCCTCTCCCCCTCCCTTCCCACCCCTCGCCCTCTCCCTGGCCCTCCCCTTCTCACGCACGCACACGGACAATACGTGAACAGGAATAACACATTAACGGGACGCGGTGCGCTATATCGTAGTCACGTGAGAATGGAAGTTGACTGCAAAGCTAAGACAAAGGGTTTACTGCAGCGTTACTGAGTATAATGAAATAACAGTTTTACGGCCTATCGCTATATATTCAGAAAAATGAATGCTCTTACCGATGAGAACAAATGAACGACAAATTAACAGGAGCGCCACCATACACTCACGTTCGCATGAACTCTCTCTCACACCCTCCCTCCCTCCCTCCCCTTTATGTGCACAACTTTGTGAGACAGTTTCTGAAGCGTAATAAAGGAACCGGTCGACTTCTAACTACGCTTCAGTTAGTTTCGCAAATTAATGCTGAACTATGTGTTATTTTGCTAGGTAATGCGTATTCGAAATTTACTTAGAAAATTAACTTTAACGGCATTACCAGTTTTCAACGTGGCCGCATCCAAACTAACGCGTTATAAGTTCAGCTGATTGAAACTGATTTTAACCCTTACAACAGGAACAAATTGTTGTGTTTATTTCATTGATGAATGTAATGTAGTTGATTTGAACCTATGACACTGACTATTTTCATAATCTAAATACCTGACATTATCGCCAAATCTCTGTGTTTTACTGTTACGTTTGTGATTTTGTATTCTGTCCTTGAATTATATGTTTGTATGTTACATATTTAATTGCATTATTTTGGGTATTTATTTTGCTAACTTGTTCTAGTGAAATATATCTATTAGTAATTGTTTATTAGTAATTAGTTATATTTCTGAAATGTTTAGACGACGCCGTTTAGTAAAATTTTGAATCAGTGCAATCAATAAATAATATTATATCGCAACCACAGTTTGACAATTGAGCACACAAACATGACTCCCAAAACAAATGTGTACACCTGCACTACGGACGACCTTGTGGAAGAGGCTGAGATGTCAAGAGAATTGATACAGTGGCTGGAAGGAATCAGTAAAGATTTGACTAGTAAGAAGGACAAAACAAGAGGAAGAACGAAGGAGAAAATAATATTGGAAAATGAATGTATAGTTCAGGAATATGAGAAAAACGCAAAGAACTAGTGAGGACGATGGGAATACAAATGAGGGAAGAACGGAATCACGAGGTAAGAAGAATTAATGAAGAATGGGATCGCAAGGTCATGTTAGTGACAAGGTCATGTTAGTGACAAGGTCATGTTAGTGAAACGCAAGAGAAGGTCGCAAGAGAAGACGAGCCAAGTCTCTACAGATAATCCGATAAGTCACCGATACCCTCCAGTCGTCGGGACACGTGAACTAGTTCACAAATACACTCCTGTCGTCGGGACACGTGAACTAGTTCACAAACACCCTCCAGTCGTCGGGACACGTGAACTAGTTCACAAATACCCTCCAGTCGTCGGGACACGTGAACTAGTTCCCAAATACCCTCCAGTCGTCGGGACACGTGAACTAGTTCACAAATACACTCCTGTCGTCGGGATACGTGAACTAGTTCACAAATACCCTCCAGTCGTCGGGACACGTGAACTAGTTCACAAATACACTCCTGTCGTCGGGACACGTGAACTAGTTCACAAATACACTCCAGTCGTCGGGACACGTGAACTAGTTCACAAATACACTCCTGTCGTCGGGACACGTGAACTAGTTCACAAATACACTCCTGTCGGCGTGATATGAGACCTAGATGGAAACATTGATACCCTCCTAGATGATCCTGCATTGCATCGTGAAAAGAGAAACATGCCCAAAACATGCCCAAAACAGGCCCAAACCCTCCAGTCGAGAAAGTTGAGTGATATAAAAGTTCAAGCAAACGACATCATCTGACGTCACTGGAATCGAGCAAACGTCTCACCTGTTGTCTTACGGTACCCAGATGTCACCCAACCATCGGGCAAGTGTCAGGTGTTGGCATTCGATGTGACAAGCCTGGGTGAGTTCTATGTGCAACTCGAGGAGAAAGGGGAGCGAATCCGGAGGTTGAACTACGATACACGATATATGAGTTATACAGTAGTCTGAGTGAAGCGGGGATGATCTAAAAAAAAGATCCCGAGGTTGTGATGTCGTGTTGTCAAGGAGGGGTGTGGCTGGTACAGAGCCGTCGTCCGTGACAACACCGAGGTTGAGAAGCCGTGTTGTCAAGGAGGGGTGTGGCTGGTACAGAGCCGTCGACTGTGACAACACCGAGGTTGTGATGCCGTGTTGTCAAGGAGGGGTGTGGCTGGTACAGAGCCGTCGTCTGTGACAACACCGAGATTGGGATGCCGTGTTGTCAAGGAGGGGTGTGGCTGGTACAGAGCCGTCGTCTGTGAAAACACCGAGGTTGGGATGCCGTGTTGTCAAGGAAGGGTGTGGCAGGTACAGAGCCGTCGTCTGTGACAACACCGGGGTTGTGATGTCGTGTTGTCAAGGAAGGGTGTGGCCTGTACAGAGCCGTCGTCTGTGACAACACCGAGGTTGTGATGCCGTGTTGTCAAGGAGGGGTGTGGCTGGTACACAGCCGTCGTCCGTGACAACACCGGGGTTGTGATGTCGTGTTGTCAAGGAAGGGTGTGGCCTGTACAGAGCCGTCGTCTGTGACAACACCGAGGTTGTGATGCCGTGTTGTCAAGGAAGGGTGTGGCTGGTACAGAGCCGTCGTCTGTGACAACACCGAGATTGGGATGCCGTGTTGTCAAGGAGGGGTGTGGCTGGTACAGAGCCGTCGTCTGTGACAACACCGAGATTGGGATGCCGTGTTGTCAAGGAGGGGTGTGGCTGGTACAGAGCCGTCGTCTGTGACAACACCGAGATTGGGATGCCGTGTTGTCAAGGAGGGGTGTGGCTGGTACAGAGCCGTCGTCTGTGACAACACCGAGGTTGTGATGCCGTGTTGTCAAGGAGGGGTGTGGCTGGTACAGAGCCGTCGTCTGTGACAACACCGACGCCGGTCAACTCGTCGTCAAGTCTGTTGATTATGACTGAACTGCCACTGTTAGTAGGCAAAACGTGAAAGAGCTAGACAGCGCTTTGTGTGAGTTGGTTCCATTGGCTATTCAGTGTTGCTTGGCAGACGTACACCAGACAGATGAGAAAGGGTGGTCAAAGGAGGCGTGTGACCAACTGTGCGGTCTCATTGAAGATAAGCATTTAACTGCAGAGTTACTGACATCTGACATACCAGTTGAGTATTGGGCGACCGGAACAGCAAGATGAGAGAACATCAAAATGACAAGCTAAGAACGTGTCAACAAACACTGGTGACCTCGTTTGTTACAAGTTTGATGTCTGATTGTTAATTGATTGATTACTAATTTTATTTTTACTCGGCAACATACTTAGTTATACATTATTTTCGATGGCGGAGCCATTCACGCATCATTTACATATCAACCATACAACAATTATATTTACATTTATGATGTGTATGTCAGTCACGTTTTGTCACCAGCTCGTTTCTGGTGTCAACTGGTGCATCATGAGGCTGAGTTGACATGTTTGTCGGAGCAGTTGAGTTACGCGTCACTGGATCCGGTGGAAAGCAACTGGGAGCCGAGTGTTGGAGCACCCTGTGTCGTTAGGTACACAGACAACTGGGAGCCGAGTGTTGGAGCACCCTGTGTCGTTAGGTACACAGACAACTGGGAGCCGAGTGTTGGAACACCCTGTGTCGTTAGGTACACAGACAACTGGGAGCCGAGTGTTGGAGCACCCTGTGTCGTTAGGTACACAGACAACTGGGAGCCGAGTGTTGGAGCACCCTGTGTCGTTAGGTACACAGACAACTGGGAGCCGAGTGTTGGAGCACTCCGTGTCGTTAGGCACACAGGCAGCCATTAATACAGTGCTCGCGTTCTCGACGTAGGTGCAGATAAGGTCATCGTGTTCTTCATTGACTGTGACAATACGACGTGCCTGCAACACACGCTGATCTACCACAGCAAGTCTGAATGGAATGTGCCCTCGCCATATGCAGTTGAGTGCAAGCTGGACGGAATTGCGATGGTCACTGAAGATGGCTGGCCCGAGGAGACACAACTGATGTTTGCCACGTCTGTGATGGACAGGACGTTATTGTCACAGTTTGTATCGGCCGACGAGATAGGCGACGGAGATACACCAGTCCCCTGCTATGTCGTACATATCCTAGAAATGGGCGTGTCTTTCCGTCAGCGCCTGCTCGACTCTAGATAATTTAACAGAGGACTCTGAAGACGCTGAAGACGATGATAGCGATGACAACGTCAACACTGACTTGACACAGGTTGCTGACGAATGCGAGTTGCTGCGCAAAGGCAAGCTTAAACAGTTGACAAAGGACAGGCATGAGTACTACACATGTCACACGACATCAGACTTCCGTGTAGATGTCGATACGTTCTGCACTGATAAGTATGTCAGGGAGGAGAGTTGGTGTCATGTCCGTTGACGCAGACGATGTTGACTACGCGAATGTCTGTATTGTCGACTACAACAAAATGGAGAACGTATCCAGGTCAAAGGTCAGGATGACTAAGTATCGCCAGTCTCGCTTCACTGAGCTGCCTATGCAGGCGTTCATGGAATAGGATCTGTCGATAGGCGTTCAATGAATTAAAAATAATTATGATAGGTTAATATGATAGGTTGATATGATGTGTGTGTGTGTGTGTGTATATATATATATATATATATATATATATATATATATATATATATATATATATATATATATATATATATATTATATATATATATATATATATATATATATATATATATATATATATATATATATATATATATATATATATATATATATATATATATATATATATGTTAGTATTGGAGGCATCGGCGGTCTTCTCGTTGTCAAACCTGTCAATTATCGTTTGCAGATCAACCTCACAACGTGACATAAAGCCTGCATCGTCAGCGTATAGCAGGTCCCGAACGCACAGTTGTTGGACCTTCGTCTTCGTTTTGAGGCGGGACACATTGAGAAGCCTTCCGTCGGAGCGTGTTGTTATGTAAACGCCTTTGGTGGTGTCACGATTTGAAACTTCGAGCACTGCAGCCAAGAAGAGAGTAAACAGTGTCGGCGCTAGGACGCAGCCTTGTTTAACTCTGTGTGCGACAGAAAATGCACCCGTCGTCTCACCGTCAATCATCACCCGTGCTTGCATGTCCTCGTGAAACGCCCGCAGCATCAATGTGAACTTTATGCAGAACAACAACGCAAGTCAGGTATAGATTGAAGTAGGCCAACTTAATGACATGTAGTTTTATTAATAATAATCGTGTAAACATCAATAATCAAGTGACAAATAACCACAGCAAGCATGCCGGCCCCAGACTGCTAATTTCACATAATAGATATAACTCGACAACGTAATAAGTGTGTCAACCAATGGTAACAATATTATGACTACTAAATAAATCACTACAAACTAATATGTTTATTTTACCATGTGGGTGGGGGTCACTCCGCCCACCACGTAGTTTAAAACTAGACAATCCTGAAGAGCGTCCATTCCATCCATCAAAGGGAGGGAGGGTGGGAAAATTGTTTAAGAACTCAGATTAAACCCAAACTGAATCAATATATGCACAAGACTAAACTAACATCAACTATCACTACACGATAATACGCAAATCAAAAATTACAACAATTCAAGCAAAGCAAAGATTTCTCGTGTACACTCCACGCAATTCCGAAGAAAAAGAGAGGACAGCATCATGGCCGCACTCGCTTTTATAGCGTTATCGGGTGCACATGCGCGAGCCGCCGTGCATACTCTCGTAGCCCAAACAAGTATCGTCCTAATAGCTATGATGCTAAAGCATATTACATGAATTAAGTTACGTTGTCATTACACATAAACGACAGTATGTCCCCGCTGTTTACATACATCCATTATCAGGGCAACCCCAATTCGAGAGAAGTCGCCAGAGACAAGGGCGACTGATCGAGTCGAACGCTTTAGAAAAATCAACGAATGCGATGTAAAGTGATTTGTTCTCTTGCAGTTGTCGTAGGGTGAAGATTATGTCGTTCGTGCTGCGTGATGAACGAAATCCACACTGTGCTTCTGGAAGGACATCTTTTGCAACGACCAGCAGTCGCTGGAGCAGAATTTTTGCAAATATTTGGCTTGCAATGGCCAGTAGCGAGATTCCGCGATAGTTGCCGCAGTCCTGCCGATCTCCTTTACGTTTATAGATGTTCACAATCAGCGCATCTTTGAAGTTATGCGGCTGTTCACCAGACTCCCAGTAACGTCTGTATCTGTCGAGCAAATTGGCAACGAGGGTGTCACCTCCTTGTTTGTACACCTCAGCCGGGATCCAATCTAACCCGGCTGCCTTATTGTTTGCAGTGGACGCGAGTGCTTGTTTGATCTCTCATTTTGTCGGAAATTGATCCAACTCATCTCGGATGGGACACAGTTGGATTGACTCTAGGATTTGGTCATTGATTTCGGAGGGTTGGTGCAGCAGCGTCGTATAGTAGTCCTTCCAGCGGCTCAGGAAAGACTCCCCTGACGTCACCTCGATCAGAAAGTGCTTGCACTTCGTCAGCTTTCGCGTCCCACCAGCTGTCTTCCATGTGTCTTAGTTCGCGCTGAAGCTTCGACTTGGTTTGTGCATGATGTTATATCGCAGCTTGCGACTGAGGGTTGCTAAGACGTTCCTGAAGTGCAGCGCGCTTATCGCGAAGAAGTGTTTCTATCGCTGGATGGTTGTAATCAAACCAATCTACGTTTACACGTCGCGGATAGCCGAGAGATTATGCGGCAGCAATGTGGACGGTAGAGCTGAAGGACTCCCAGTCATCGTTTATCGAATTCTCGGCAGTAGTCGAAGTCAACACAAAAGCACGTTGCACAGAGTTGCGTAGATCAGCTCTACCGGTCGTCGTGTGCAGCTTTGCGACATTCAGCCTTCGCTTCGGTTTTACCGCTTGGTGTCTCAGCGTTACGTGCCCGTCCATCTTCAAGATGCATCGGATAAGATGGCGGTCCGTTGAGCAATCAGCGCCCCTCATTGCTCGTGTAATGCAGATGTCTGGTAGGTTGTTGCGTCTTGTCAACACATACTCTAGCAAGTACCAACGCTTTAATCTGTGATGTTGCCAGATGTAAAACCACTTGTCGGGTACACTGAAGTAGCTGTTGGTGATAGCGAGGTCAAAGTCTGCACACAAAGAGAGAAGAAATTCTCCATTAGCATTGCAGGGGTAAGACCACAGTTGAACTTCCTGTTCAGTGTTTCACACGAATGCAGGGCGTATTAAATTGCAATATGCGAATTTAAACAATTCGTATGATGTGACATAAATGCAATTGAGCAGGCATATTTATACGTTTGTTTGTAGAAGCTATTGGCTGTGAAATAGTGTCTTTTAAGAGTTTAACTGGCGGAGGGATTTATGGGAATTTTTCTGCTATGGGCCACGTGAGCGCTTGAATACATGTCTATTTTTGTCAAAATTAACGAGGATCGCACGTCGGGGCGTTTTAAAAGAGCTGGTGGTATGTAATTTTGACTAAACTTGGTCAGCATGTCAATGAGATGATGGCAGTTGGTGTGAAAATTTTTCAGAATTTTTGATGGTCACGTTTTCTTATAATCAGACAAAACGTTAACACGGCCACCAATGCAATTCTTTACTGTGGTCTGGCCCCTGCAGTTGCCTCGTCCAAACCTTCCCAACACTCTGTTCCAAGTCTCGTGATCGCTGCCGACGCGCGCGTTGAAGTCTCCGAGAACAATAAGTTTGTCCGTCGTTGACACGGCTCTCAGCGCGCGGCACAGCTCCTCGTAGAACCGTTCTTTTGTCGTATCGCTGCTTGGCAGGGTCGGAGCGTAAACGACACAGCTCCTCGTAGAACCGTTCTTTTGTCGTATCGCTGCTTGGCGGGGTCGGAGCGTAAACGACACAGCTCCTCGTAGAACCGTTCTTTTGTAGTATCGCTGCTTGGCGGGGTCGGAGCGTAAACGACACAGCTCCTCGTAGAACCGTTCTTTTGTCGTATCGCTGCTTGGCAGGGTCGGAGCGTAAACGACACAGCTCCTCGTAGAACTGTTCTTTTGTCGTATCGCTGCTGGGCGGGGTCGGAGCGTAAACGACACAGCTCCTCGTAGAACCGTTCTTTTGTCGTATCGCTGCTTGGCAGGGTCGGAGCGTAAACGACACAGCTCCTCGTAGAACCGTTCTTTTGTCGTATCGCTGCTTGGCAGGGTCGGAGCGTAAACGACACAGCTCCTCGTAGAACCGTTCTTTTGTCGTATCGCTGCTTGGCGGGGTCGGAGCGTAAACGACACAGCTCCTCGTAGAACCGTTCTTTTGTCGTATCGCTGCTTGGCAGGGTCGGAGCGTAAACGACACAGCTCCTCGTAGAACTGTTCTTTTGTCGTATCGCTGCTTGGCGGGGTCGGAGCGTAAACGACACAGCTCCTCGTAGAACCGTTCTTTTGTCGTATCGCTGCTTGGCAGGGTCGGAGCGTAAACGCTGAATACTGTGGCGAGTGCGTTGTTGTCTGCTTGGATGCAGATGCGCATTTTCATAAGGCGGTCCGAAATCGCCTTCGGTGGTTCAATGATGTTCTCCGTCAATCGTTTTGCAACAGTAAAACCGACACCGGAGGTGCCTTTCTTATCCATCGCTCACGTTGTCCAGTAAAATGTGTATTCCTTTTTATGCAACTCTCCTGCAACTACGTATCGTTGTAAAGTCATTGCCTTCGTTATGCGGTTAATATAGATATAATAATAATAAATTTACTATTCAGAAAATCCAGGATGTTTATGTAGACATGTAGCCTAGCTTTGGGGGCAGAAGTTCAATTGTGAGTAATGGGTATTTCGTCCGAACCAAGATACAGGCGTGGGTCGAAAGTTGACGCTCTTCCCCTTGCCTAGAAGTTTATTAATGAGTTGTCAACATATAGTAATTATGCGAAAATGCAAATGGGTTTTCTTCAGGGAGGTCGTGTGGCGTCGGCCTGTTCACGCATGCGTGAGACGGTTTTGGTAGAATCAGGAGATGTTTACGCATGCGTACTTTGGTACTGGAAACTTCTGGGAAAGCTATTGACTTGCTTTAAAAGGTGACAGATTTGCGCACTCGGGGAGCGCGTCAGACTATTTCACCGAGACACGACGTGTACGCTCCATAGGGGAAGCTACGAAAATGCTCCCAACATCCAGACCTTCAAAATTGTGCGCATAGACAAGCCAAGCCGGCTTGCACTAGCAGTACGTTTGATTTCTAAATTCCGAACTCTTTTATTTCAACCAAAGAGGTTACCGATGGTACGTACGGTGTACTGATGTGGCGGGATGGTACGTACGGTGTACTGATGTGCCGGGATGGTACGTACGGTGTACTGATGTGCCGGGATGGTACGTACGGTGTACTGTTGTGCCGGGATGGTACGTACGGTGTACTGATGTGGCGGGATGGTACGTACGGTGTACTGATGTGGCGGGATGGTACGTACGGTGTACTGATGTGCCGGGATGGTACGTACGGTGTACTGATGTGCCGGGATGGTACGTACGGTGTACTGATGTGCCGGGATGGTACGTACGGTGTACTGATGTGGCGGGATGGTACGTACGGTGTACTGATGTGCCGGGATGGCGATTTGATGTGATTGTGAAATGTACGTGAAGTGACTTGCTGTCGAATAAATCTCTAATCGAGACGATACCTGGACAACTGGTGTTACAACTGATTTCATTCTAGATGTGATTGAATCTGGCGAGCTAATTTCGAACTTTTTGAATATCGACTCCCGCGCACGCGCCCAACAACGACGAGACAGGGTCGAACTTTACATCGTGTTTCTGACAATGCAGCACGGTCGTAGCGACTGAGCTCCTTTGCAATCAATGCAGCGATGTCTGTGTTGTAGCGACTGAGCTCCTTAGCAATCAGTGCAGTACGTCTACGTGCTCTGCCATTGTTCAAGTCCAGTAATGTTCGTACATTCCAGCTTCCAATTGTAAGTTTATGTCTTTTCTGTGTTTTTCGACCACATATAATAGGGGAAGGCAGTGTTAGTTGAGCCACTGGGTTAGTTGAGCCACCCATGTTTCCCGGGAAACTACAGCAGCGACAGTTACGTGGTACCACCCAGTGATTGAACATGTTATTATAACACGATTCACGTATAGTAGGTTACGTTTGTCACAACGGTCAGAACATGTGAGCTAAAAGTATGTTTTTCTAAACTTTTAGTATTTGTGATTAATGTCTGCTGGTGTGTAAACTATCAACGCACGTGACCAGACTTTATTGTTTGTGCGCTTACAAATGGTTTAACTATGCACAGAGAACATTAGTTACATCACTTCGCGCATTAATGAGGAGTTAATTAAACAAGCTTAATTGTCGAAACGAGGTTAGTTGAGCCACCCAAGGCGAAAGGGAGGGTTAGTTGAGCCACCCAAGGCGAAAGGGAGGGTTAGTTGAGCCACCCAAGGCGAAAGGGAGGGTTAGTTGAGCCACCCAAGGCGAAAGGGAAGGTTAGTTGAGCCACCCAAGGCGAAAGGGAGGGTTAGTTGAGTCACCCAAGGCGAAAGGGAGGGTTAGTTGAGCTACCCAAGGCGAAAGGGAGGGTTAGTTGAGCCACCCAAGGCGAAAGGGAGGGTTAGTTGAGCCACCCAAGGCGAAAGGGAGGGTTAGTTGAGCCACCCAAGGCGAAAGGGAAGGTTAGTTGAGCCACCCAAGGCGAAAGGGAGGGTTAGTTGAGCCACCCAAGGCGAAAGGGAGGGTTAGTTGAGCCACCCAAGGCGAAAGGGAAGGTTAGTTGAGCCACCCAAGGCGAAAGGGAGGGTTAGTTGAGCCACCCAAGGCGAAAGGGAGGGTTAGTTGAGCCACCCAAGGCGAAAGGGAAGGTTAGTTGAGCCACCCAAGGCGAAAGGGACGGTTAGTTGAGCAGCGGATGAAGAACGAAGACGAATGTTCTTTACCCCAAAATGCATCAAGAAATAAAAAATTTCCGAGCAAATTGTGACATCGGATAGTTACAAGGCAACATATTAGCAGTTAGTTGCACTGGTTGTGATTTACCTACAAATCTACATTAACTAAGTGTGTTGACTTATTAATTAAGCGTGTAGACTTGTCAGAGACATGTTATGCCCACTGGGTAGATGTGTTGGCCGAGTTGCTATGAATTTTTTGTATAAGGCCTACGTAAATTATACAAATAAAGCATTTACGCAACTTACGCTGCACTGTGGCACAACTTACCCCACACCAAGTGTTAGTTGAGCCAGCTTACCAACCCTATTTGAATCAGCAATATATAATTATCTATGCATGCTAGATGTATTATCTTAGTATAAAATGATCAATTAATAATTATAGTTTATGTGAGTAAAAAAACTATTTTGACTTATGAATATGATGGCGCCCTAGACATCAACAAGAACGAAAAATGGCTCAATTAACACTGCCTTTCCCTAGAGCCCCGCTGACCGTGGTGTGCCAGCCAAGAGCCCTTTTAGCCCGCGTTTTCTTCCTGATTGGGGCAGGCGGGTCATCCCTAAATAGGGCCGCCTGGTCGATCGTGAAAGACCTCACACTGCCGTCGTTCTCGATCAGTGTGCGACCATCTCTCCCAGTCCGCTCTCGTGCAGGGATCCCACTACCAGCTTCCAGCTTCTCAGGCCTGCCAGCGCCGTGGTACCCCGTCACCGTGAGACTTCTCAGGTCTGCCAGCGCCGTGGTACCCCGTCACCGTGAGACTTCACAAAACATTAAACGGGTTACGGTGTTGCCTGCGCAGAGGATTAAGTATAGTCTACCTTGCGCAGGAGTAGATTATACTCTCTGGACCAATATGCTCTGTGTCCAGCGGAGAACATCTGTTCGACGGTCGGAAAGCATGTCGGTTGCCCTGCAGTACTCAACTAACTAGAGTGACTGGTCCATGCCGAATAATATCCGCAGTGTTTGTCGAGACTTCCGCCATGCACCGTACGAATCCACCAGTGAGGCAGTACCTGCTGCTGCCTTCATCACAACCTCCCACCCTGCTGCCGATGGGTTTGCTATTTCCCATATCTGGGATATGAGTTGGTGATTGGCAGAGCGTATTCCACCCGCCGGTGGGTCGTGCACAGTGCACCTCTAGGGCCCCATGTTGCTCCGAGATCCTTCGCCTGATTTGCCTGGTGCCTCGCAGTGACCAGTTTCCATTGGTTACCTCGAGGAGGTTACGGCGAGAGTCTTGCCTTATGAGAGGCTACTGTACTGGCAGGCAAGACTTACGCACTCGACTGGCTTTTCGCCGAAGCTAGCCAGCGGTGGGTGCTGAAACACAACTACCCACTACCACAACTACCCACTACCACAAGTACCCACTACCACACTAGACACATCACTAAAGCCTGTACCAGAAGGTACCACACTAGACGCATCACTAAAGCCTGTACCAGAAGGTACCACACTAGACGCATCACTAAAGCCTGTACCAGAAGGTACCACACTAGACGCATCACTAAAGCCTGTACCAGAAGGTACCACACTAGACGCATCACTAAAGCCTGTACCAGAAGGTACCACACTAGACGCATCACTAAAGCTTGTACCAGAAGGTACCACACTAGACGCATCACTAAAGCCTGTACCAGAAGGTACCACACTAGACGCATCACTAAAGCCTGTACCAGAAGGTACCACACTAGACGCATCACAGAAGGTACCAACCAACGCAAGTTAGTATTGAAATATCACAAATATTGTGTACATTTCACACGTCGTTATCGTAATTTATTTGTATGTATCCTTAATAGCATATGACTACTTACATGTCATTCTGCATATATATACATATATATATATATATATATATATATATATATATATATATATATATATATATATATATATATATATATATATATATATATATATATATATATATATATATATATATATATATATATGTATATTCCTCGTAACATATCCCGTTCTTTTATGATAGGGAGGAGTGTAGTGCGGAGCGCACAGGTAAATAGTCCGCATTCACAGTTAAACTGCTCTATATTCATTATCATCCGCACAATAGTCACACCCCAAAACAATCCCCTATAAATACAATAGTCACAATAGTCACACCCCAAAACAATCCCCTATAAATACAATAGTCACAATAGTCACACCCCAAAACAATCCCCTATAAATACAATAGTCACAATAGTCACACCCCAAAACAATCCCCTATAAATACAGTACCCGTTGTTGACGCAAGAGACCAGACTGAATACTGGACCCAGCAGCGGATCCAGGGGTCTTAGGGGGTCTCAAGACCCCCCTCCCTCAGGTCATGGAGGGGGGTCTTAAACACCCCCCTGTGTCCGTGGCAAATATTACGGTAGAGGAACACGTATATAGGCCTACATCGGAACTAGTGTCAATGTAAAGACTGAAGTATTAGCAGCCGGATATCCCTTATGTAAGTAGAACGACACATCCGTCGTCCCCCCCCCCGTTTGTAAGTAGAATGACCTATGACTACGACTGATTGACCCCCCCCCGCCAACAAGCCTAGATCCACCCTGGGACACCATTGTGCCGCCGTGTTACAGTAAGTAGCGAAGCACAATAGAATGACTACATGCGATTCTACAAAGCGATATGAGTAAACGCGATATTTTCGTGAACAACAGTCACGAGCTGATACGGGTCAAGTGAGAGGTCACAGTGTCGCGGTGTCGCGGTGTCACTGTGTCGCGGTATTGCTGCGCACAACTCAGTGGCAGCGAAGGTAGTTTGTGCCGGAGAAAGACCGTAACAGCAGCTATGGCGGCGAGTCTGAGATCGTAACAGCAGCTATGGCGGCGAGTCTGAGACCGTAACAGCAGCTATGGCGGCGAGTCTGAGACCGTAACAACAGCTATGGCGGCGAGTCTGAGACATAGGTCCCTTGACCAGGTGGATGTGCTACTGGTGATGTGGCTGGTCGTGGCACTGGCGCATCTGTGCACTGCAGGTAGGTCGTAATAAGGAATACCTGTGTTGACATTTGTCGGTCGTAGTCAAGCGTCACCAACCCCACTGTGGTATTCGCTGCATGAGTCACTTCCTGCGTCGTTGCAGAGCTAAAATATTCCTTTACAAACAGAATGACGGCTTTTGTTTGATGAATAAGATTTTTAGTTGTGCACATTATGTGATCGAAAGATTCTGCAGCTTGTTGATTTTCAATGTTATATTAAAATTGTATTACTTGTGAAGTGTGTATATCATCAAAGCGGAACAAAAGTCATGGTTTTGGGGCTATGCAAAAAAAAGAGATAATAAAAACTAGCCATGTGCAACTAAATCAAGTATATGACGCCAGTCGTTTACTCAGAATGTGTTCTAAAAGTAGGAGTGTCCGGTCATTTCTCTGGTTGACCGAGGGATGACATGTTAACCAGCGCGATCGATAAGCGCATTCGCAGCTCTATGAAAGTCGGGTAACCGAGACTACGCGTGACGTATTAAGGGAGGCCGGCATACACAGAACCAACGCAACGTCTCAAACAAACGTGTTGTTTGTTTCAGAAAGAGGACTAGTTTAGTAAACAAAGGCCAACTATGTTACACAAACATAAACATTGGACTCAAACAGCATGGCCATATCCTACTGGCAAGTAGGGTAACCTGGGGCAGGGCGCCCCCACTAAGGAAAACTTTCAAATTGTACACCATTAAACTATGTTAACATCCCTTTAATGTGCTCATATTGCAGACAGATATGTTTGTTGCCCATTGGAAAATAATTTTCAGCAAATTGACAACCTAGATGATGTTGCATTTAAAAAAATAGCGTACCCAAAAAAACATCTTGCCCCATCCCTGGGGCAAGATGGCACTCTGCATGGGATAAGACGTTGTTTTCGCTTATATGAACGAACCACTGCTTAAACAAAAACAATACATATGCAAATGGTATGATAGGAATATATTAGGCTTTTAATATATACAAAACACAACATACTATTGCCCATTTTGCATTGTTTGACCTGTCAACTGATTAATACTATTATTATGTCACCCGATTAAGTTCATGATTCATATAATTTTATAGTGAGTTGCACCATTTGCCAAATATTAGATCAGAGCGTAAATAAGTGCATATAAAAGTTAAAAACACACTGATTTAATTATTTAATTACGTCTCTCTGGTGTTGCTGAGCTTTCGGGATGAGTATCCGATAGATGTTAGCTTAATTCTGCACCAGATTTTGGGACGTTCATAGTTTTATATTTTGCGTACATGCTGGGGCCGTCTTACCTCCAGGGGCCGTCTTACCTCCAGGGGCCGTTTTACCTCCATGGGCCGTCTTACCCCCAGGGGCCGTCTTACCTCCAGGGGCCGTCTTACCTCCAGGGGCCGTCTTACCTCCAGGGGCCGTCTTACCTCCAGGGGCCGTCTTACCCCCAGGGGCCGTCTTACCTCCAGGGGCCGTCTTACCTCCAGGGGCCGTCTTACCCCCAGGGGCCGTCTTACCTCCAGGGGCCGTTTTGCCCCAGGTTACCCTATAGGAATAGGTTTATGGTGTGTGTGGGTGTGTGTATGTATGTATGTATGTATGTATGTATGTATGTATGTATGTATGTATGTATGTATGTATGTATGTATGTATGTATATATGTAATTATGTAATTATGTATGTATGTATGTATGTATATATAAATGTATACATACATACATACATACATACATACATACATACATACATACATACATACATACATACATACATACATACATACATAATTTTGGCGAGCGAATGGTGCATAGGCCCAAAACCATGACCTTTTTTTCCTTTAATGTATGTATATATCAGTGTATGTATGTATATATATGAGGCCCATTCTCGGGTTTTTGAATGGGATACGAGCATACAAAATCAGCCGGAGATTTCTGGGATGATTGGTAAAAAGATTATGTAGTTAAACACGATTCTCCAAGACCGACCCCGGGCATGCTACTGCAGATATAACTAGGATCTGAGCACTGGAACGGTAATATGGAACCTCGCCTGGCGATGTGAGGTGCCAAGCACTGGAACGGTAATATGGAACCTCGCCTGGCGATGTGAGGTGCCAAGTACTGGAACGGTAATATGGAACCTCGCCTGGCGATGTGAGGTGCCAAGTACTGGAACGGTAATATGGAACCTCGCCTGGCGATGTGAGGTGCCAAGTACTGGAACGGTAATGTGGAACCTCGCCTGGCGATGTGAGGTGCCAAGCACTGGAACGGTAATATGGAACCTCGCCTGGCGATGTGAGGTGCCAAGTACTGGAACGGTAATGTGGAACCTCGCCTGGCGATGTGAGGTGCCAAGTACTGGAACGGTAATATGGAACCTCGCCTGGCGATGTGAGGTGCCAAGCACTGGAACGGTAATATGGAACCTCGCCTGGCGATGTAAGGTGCCAAGTATTGGAACACGCGTGAGTTCGATGGAAAACACGTTATGGTGACGATGGGGCTGGTGACTTCTTCAAACGCTTGAGTTTCAATCAAGCATTACCTACATACTCAGGGCTTTGACGTATCCCTTCATCCTGCGTTATTTCACAAACACAATTTGTCTAGAATTGTTTATTAGCTGATACTACGTGTGCACATTATGGCCCGACTCTTGACGCTTAAGGTTTTGTTCCTGGTGTTTCTAGCTTAGTCTTGCAGTCCAATTTTATTGGCTAATTGTTATTGCACGCACGCACGCACGCACGCACGCACGCACGCACGCACGCACGCACGCACACAAATGTAATTTAAATAAATCGCACATGCTGAACAATGAACCAGGTTTTAAAACTGAAAATGTATTTATGCAGAATGACAAAACAAATTCAGGTAAGAGTGAAACAGGCCAAATTCATGACGTTTAATTTATGGATTAATGTACCGGCAGTTATGTCATCATTCAACAAGGAAACGATATACATCAACACATAATCACAGCAAGCTGCCGGCCCCTAATGGTATTTACACATAATCACAGCAAGCACGCCGGCCCCTAATGGTATTTACACATAATCACAGCAAGCACGCCGGCCCCTAATGGTATTTACACATAATCACAGCAAGCACGCCGGCCCCTAATGGTATTTACACATAATCACAGCAAGCACGCCGGCCCCTAATGGTATTTACACATAATCACAGCAAGCACGCCGGCCCCTAATGGTATTTACACATAATCACAGCAAGCAGCCGGCCCCTAATGGTATTTACACATAATCACAGCAAGCAGCCGGCCCCTAATGGTATTTACACATAATCACAGCAAGCAGCCGGCCCCTAATGGTATTTACACATAATCACAGCAAGCACGCCGGCCCCTAATGGTATTTACACATAATCACAGCAAGCAGCCGGCCCCTAATGGTATTTACACATAATCACAGCAAGCAGCCGGCCCCTAATGGTATTTACACATAATCACAGCAAGCACGCCGGCCCCTAATGGTATTTACACATAATCACAGCAAGCACGCCGGCCCCTGATGGTATTTACACATAATCACAGCAAGCAGCCGGCCCCTAATGGTATTTACACATAATCACAGCAAGCACGCCGGCCCCTAATGGTATTTACACATAATCACAGCAAGCACGCCGGCCCCTAATGGTATTTACACATAATCACAGCAAGCACGCCGGCCCCTAATGGTATTTACACATAATCACAGCAAGCACGCCGGCCCCTAATGGTATTTACACATAATCACAGCAAGCTGCCGGCCCCTAATGGTATTTACACATAATCACAGCAAGCACGCCGGCCCCTGATGGTATTTACACATAATCACAGCAAGCACGCCGGCCCCTAATGGTATTTACACATAATCACAGCAAGCACGCCGGCCCCTGATGGTATTTACACATAATCACAGCAAGCACGCCGGCCCCTAATGGTATTTACACATAATCACAGCAAGCACGCCGGCCCCTAATGGTATTTACACATAATCACAGCAAGCTGCCGGCCCCTAATGGTATTTACACATAATACGTAACATACGATTTACTGACATGTTACACAGTCTAACAAACATTGCTAAATATAATATGTAAAGGTCTCCGGCAGTGAGCAGCTACAAGCCTTAACTCTATGACTAATGGCTAATTAGTATTAACAATCACAATTAATCGGTGGGGGTCACTCCGCCACCAGGTCACCCTATGTAACCAACCCCCACCAAAATTAAAAACTGAAAGTGTATTTTCGTTTTTTTTTTCACCCAGTGAAAAATGCATTTAAGAACGCTCTGCAACGTATCGTTACTGCAGTTGACTTCCAACCCCACTGTAGGTAAAAAAATGTTAAGGTAACTGTTCAATGTTTACTATTGCAGGTGCGCGTTGTCGATTCGCCAGCACGTCGGCCAACCAAGGGCCGTGTATCTTTCCCTGTCGGTGTACCGACGGCTGCAACACAACCACTGGCGAATGTATCAACGGCGGACAATGTGAAGACGGTCATCCGAGCGGCTACCGGTGGAAAGGGACAGCCTGCCAGACAGGTGGGTGGCGAAATTGTACAATATTAAATGGGGCTAAGGGAATCGCAATCTTGTGAGGGAATTGTGGTTGATGATAATTAGAACCCGCAGCTTTTGACAGTGAGTTTAGCAGTTTCGTAGACTCGTTTTGTACTGCTGTCATCTGCTTGTGTGATTCTGCAGTATGTAATGGATGCTATCGAAGACGAACAGAACCGTCACCAAAAATGGATACCAACAACACACGAACAACGTGTCTAGACACTGCAAGCGCAACCGATTTGTGGGCGCCAATCCCCAGTTGAGTTTTGATTAAGAGTCACGACGGGTACACGTGCACTGAGTGGCCACTGCTTAAAACTGTCGCCCGACAGACGACCGGATTGGATGCAGCAGCAATTCCGGCGACACAACTGTAGCCACAAATTGGCCTTGCTAATCGGTCTCGCGAGGATGTTTACACGAGCGATAGGTTGTACGGTTGGTCCGACGAAACTGTGTCGCCCGACCAATTGGAAAACAACTGAACAAACGAAACTAAATCACCTGAACTGAAATATAGCGCCAACACAAATCAACTAAAATTTGGTTGATTTGTGTTGGCGCTATATTTCGTGATGCTGACGATTGAAGTCGAAATAATAATAATAATAATAATAATAATAATTAACTTCTATGGCGCCTATATCCTCAGGAACCTGAACTCAGAGGCGCAACAAAACAGAATCGTTAAGCATAATCGTGAACAGGGACGCGCAAAAGTCAGTATCAGAACGAGAGACAACCGAACATTTATGGTGGAAATGCAATTTGGAATAGATATGTCTTGAGTTTTTTTCCGGAAAATAGCAATAGTTTCAGATGTTTTCAAAGTGATAGGGAGTTCACTCCAGACCCTAGGTGCAGCGACAGAGAAAGCACGTTTACCCAAGTTAAGTTTTGTTTTAGGTACAATAAGTTGTGAAATTGATGATCTTAGCTACCTAGTGATATTTGAAAGGATGCAGGAGACTAGCCAAGTAGGATGGTTGTTGTGTAGATAGAGCACGATATGCAACAGTGGACAGCTTCAATTTAATTCGATAAGAAACTGGAAGCCAGTGTAACTGTTTAAGTAGTGGTAGTGACGGTGAAAACCGAGGAGCCCTGAGAACCACACGTGCCAGACAATTTTGTACTCGTTGGAGTTTAAGCCAAGTCTCTTTTAGCAATGTTATTTAGTAGTGAATTGCAATAGTCAAGGCGGCTACTAATTAGTGCCGTTGATATTGTTTTAGCAGTAGATATAGATATGTGACGCCGAATTCGACGGAGATCACGAATATGATAGAAACAGGATTTACATACTTGAGAAATATGCTGGCGAAAGTTGAAGTCACTGTCAAAGACAACACCTAGATTGCGAACAGTATCTGATGGAAATGTATCACTGACAAGCAGTTTAACTGGAAAATGGTTGATGACTCTATTTCGTTGTTGTTTAGTGCCAATAATAATAAGGTCTGTTTTATCTGGATTAAGCTTTAGCTTACTTGATTCCATCCACGACAAGATATCAGTAAGACAGTCACTTAAAGTCGAAACAGATTCTTGTGCATTTGATTGTGAAAGTGATATGTAAACCTGTGTGTCATCAGCATAAAGGCGATGACTGAGATTATGATTAGTAATGACTTGGCTGAGCGACGTAGTATATAAGCTGAACAGAACAGGACCAAGGACGGATCCTTGCGGCACTCCAAATGGAAGATTTTGTGGGCAAGATAATGTGCCAGATATGTTAATACTTTGATATCGGTCTGAAAATATGATTTCAACCACCGAAGAGCTGGGCCAGAAATTCCAAAATATCTATGGAGGCGTAGTAAAAGGATTAAATGATCAATTGTATCGAAAGCAGCTGAGAGATCAAGTAAAGTGAGTGCTGTGACTTTGCCATTGTCCATGTTATCAAATATATCATTGTGTATCTTGAGAAGAGCTGTTTCGGTAGAGGGCAATCGTTTATATGCAGACTGTAGATCATGTGATAAGTGATGGTTGTAAATATGTTCATGAAATACGTGTTCGCGGCCAAACTCTGTTCTCGGGGAGTTCACGAGGCGAGCGAGAGTCGGCTAATCGAAACTACCTTACGCGTAGTGTGCAAAGCGCCTCTCATGATGGATACATGAATCACAATACTCATTTTGCAACTCGCTTCTAGATTTTATTTGCATACAAATAACGCTTGTCTAATATATATATAATGTTATGTTCTTCATAGTAACATAAATGCGTTTATTTGTCGTGGTAATCGCTAATCGGTTTGTGACGTTTTACTATGACGTCTGTGTGCGGACGTTCTGTGGAGTTTTGCTATGACGTCTGTCCGCGGACATTTCGTGACGTTTTATTATGACGTCCGTGCACAGACGTTTCGTGGTGTTTTACCATGACGTCCATGCGTGGACGTTTCGTTGCGTTTAATATGACGTCCGTGTGTGGACATTTCGTGACCTTTTACTATCACGTCCTTGACGCCATAGTAACATGCAAGGGAAGCGGTATCGGGTTCCGTACACCCGCGGTCAACAACGGACCGCGGGAACGAGAGCATGTTGTCGCTAGTAATAATATAATGTGAGAGAAATTGGGAGGTGGGAGGATGGTTTAAAATAGGTGGGAGATGGGAGGTTAACCCTCAAAATGGACGGGAGCTGGGAGGTTGACCCTCAAAATGGATGGGAGATGGGAGGTTGACCCTCAAAATGGATGGGAGCTGGGAGGTTGACCCTCAAAATGGACGGGAGCTGGGAGGTTGACCCTCAAAATGGATGGGAGATTGGAGGTTGACCCTCAAAATGGATGGGAGCTGGGAGGTTGACCCTCAAAATGGACGGGAGCTGGGAGGTTGACCCTCAAAATGGATGGGAGATGGGAGGTTGACCCTCAAAATGGATGGGAGCTGGGTGGTTGACCCTCAAAATGGACGGGAGCTGGGAGGTTGACCCTCAAAATGGATGGGAGATGGGAGGTTGACCCTCAAAATGGACGGGAGCTGGGAGGTTGACCCTCAAAATGGACGGGAGCTGGGAGGTTGACCCTCAAAATGGATGGGAGATTGGAGGTTGACCCTCAAAATGGATGGGAGCTGGGAGGTTGACCCTCAAAATGGACGGGAGCTGGGAGGTTGACCCTCAAAATGGATGGGAGATGCGAGGTTGACCCTCAAAATGGATGGGAGCTGGGAGGTTGACCCTCAAAATGGATGGGAGATGGGAGGTTGACCCTCAAAATGGATGGAAGCTGGGAGGTTGACCCTCAAAATGGATGGGAGATGGGAGGTTGACCCTCAAAATGGATGGGAGCTGGGAGGTTGACCCTCGAAATGGATGGGAGCTGGGAGGTTGACCTTCAAAATGGACGGGAGCTGGGAGGTTGACCCTCAAAATGGACGGGAGCTGGGAGGTTGACCCTCAAAATGGATGGGAGATGGGAGGTTGACCCTCAAAATGGATGGGAGATGGGAGGTTGACCCTCAAAATGGATGGAAGCTGGGAGGTTGACCCTCAAAATGGATGGAAGATGGGAGGTTGACCCTCAAAATGGATGGAAGCTGGGAGGTTGACCCTCAAAATGGATGGGAGATGGGAGGTTGACCCTCAAAATGGATGGGAGCTGGGAGGTTGACCCTTAAAATGGACGGGAGCTGGGAGGTTGACCCTCAAAATGGATGGGAGCTGGGAGGTTGATCCTCAAAATGGATGGGAGCTGGGAGGTTGACCCTCAAAATGGATGGGAGATGGGACGTTGACCCACAAAATGGATGGGAGCTGGGAGGTTGACCCTCAAAATGGATGGGAGATGGGAGGTTGACCCTCAAAATGGATGGGAGCTGGGAGGTTGACCCTCAAAATGGACGGGAGCTGGGAGGTTGACCCTCAAAATGGATGAGAGCTGGGAGGTTGACCCTCAAAATGGATGGGAGCTGGGAGGTTGACCCTCAAAATGGATGGGAGATGGGAGGTTGACCCTCAAAATGGATGGGAGATGGGAGATTGACCCTCAAAATTGATGGGAGCTGGGAGGTTGACCCTCAAAATGGATGGGAGCTGGGAGGTTGACCCTCAAAATTGATGGGAGCTGGGAGGTTGACCCTCAAAATGGATGGGAGATGGGAGGTGGACCCTCCAAATGGATGGGAGATGGGTGGTTGACCCTCAAAATGGACGGGAGCTGGGAGGTTGACCCTCAAAATGGATGAGAGCTGGGAGGTTGACCCTCAAAATGGATGGGAGCTGGGAGGTTGACCCTCAAAATGGATGGGAGATGGGAGGTTGACCCTCAAAATGGATGGGAGCTGGGAGGTTGACCCTCAAAATTGATGGGAGCTGGGAGGTTGACCCTCAAAATGGATGGGAGCTGGGAGGTTGACCCTCAAAATTAATGGGAGCTGGGAGGTTGACCCTCAAAATGGATGGGAGATGGGAGGTGGACCCTCCAAATGGATGGGAGATGGGAGGTTGACCCTCAAAATGGACGGGAGCTGGGAGGTTGACCCTCAAAATGGATGGGAGCTGGGAGGTTGACCCTCAAAATGGATGGGAGCTGGGAGGTTGACCCTCAAAATGGATGGGAGCTGGAAGGTTGACCCTCAAAATGGACGGGAGCTGGGAGGTTGACCCTCAAAATTGATGGGAGATGGGAGGTTGACCCTCAAAATGGATGGGAGCTGGGAGGTTGACCCTCAAAATGGATGGGAGATGGGAGGTTGACCCTCAAAAAATAGGCAACAGTGTAGATGTCCTCTACTAAATAGATAATTCATATATCTAGACTGGTCGAGGCGTACTATAATGTATAATTATAGGGTCTACAGATAATATATATAATAAACGTATATATATATATATATATATATATATATATATATATATATATATATATATATATATATATATATAGTAAGGTCTATATACAATGTTTATTAAAATAATCGGAGCAACACTTGCTTTGTAAGGTCATGGGGCATAACGCACACACTGTGCGTATTGCACCTACTATTTCTGGCCTTTTTACTCCACATGTGCAACATTATAATGTCTTAATTTTAATATTATTCTCATACATCGCCCGTAACCTATACATTTATAAAACTAGTATATGCATATTTGTCTATGCTATACATTCAGTTCTTTGTCACAGTTTCCCGTGGTTACTGTACAAAGTCCTACTTTGGTAAGGACAATTGTTATAATTATAAAGCCAAATGTTTAATATGAACAGCTCAACGCGCGTTTTACATCTGCGACAATCTCCGATGCACTAGATACGAATGTCGATATGTAGCTCCATCTGACGATCTCGAAATTATAATTTTTTATCCGTATAACTAGATAGAGGGTTGTCGTTATGCCCCAAAAAAGCCCGCCCGCCCGCCCGCCCGCCCGCCCGCCCGCCCGCCCGCCCGCCCGCCCGCCCGCCCGCCCCCGCCCGCCCGCCCGCCCCCCGCCCGCCCGCCCGCCCGCCCGCCCGCCCGCCCGCCCGCCCGCCCGCCCCGCCCGCCCGCCCGCCCGCCCGCCCGCCCGCCCGCCCGCCCGCCCGCCCGCCCGCCCGCCCCCGCCCGCCCGCCCGCCCGCCCGCCCGCCCGCCCGCCCGCCCGCCCGCCCGCCCGCCCGCCCGCCCGCCCGCCCGCCCGCCCGCCCGCCCGCCCGCCCGCCCGCCCGCCCGCCCGCCCGCCCGCCCGCCCGCCCGCCCGCCCGCCCGCCCGCCCGCCCGCCCTTGAATGATGTTTTGTTCTTTTAGGAAATGTTGCTTACAACAAGACAGCAACACAGAGTGATCCGAGTGTTCGGTTCATAGCCGGGGCGGCCGTTGACAGGGATACCGATTCAAATATGCTCCACCACCACTGCGCGCATCCGAGTGCAAAACCGGGAGCCAACGCCTGGTGGACGGTTGATCTAACTGAACAATACAGACTAGATCGTGTTATCATCTACAACAGAGGAGATTGTTGTGAGTGTAACATATTTATACATTTGATCTAACTGAACAACACAGACTAGATCCCGTTATCATCTACAACAGAGGAGATTGTTGTGAGTGTAACATATTTATACATTTGATCTAACTGAATAACACAGACTAGACTGCGTTGTCATGTACAACAGAGGAGATTGTTGTGAGTGTAACACATTTATACATTTGATCTAACTGAACAACACAGACTAGACTGCGTTGTCATGTACAACAGAGGAGATTGTTGTGAGTGTAACACGTGTACACATTTGATCTAAATGAACAACACAGACTAGATCGTGTTATCATGTACAACAGAGGAGATTGTTGTGAGTGTAACACGTGTACACATTTGATCTAACTGAACAACACAGACTAGATCGCGTTGTCATGTACAACAGAGGAGATTGTTGTGAGTGTAACACATTTATACATTTGATCTAACTGAACAACACAGACTAGATCGCGTTGTCATGTACAACAGAGGAGATTGTTGTGAGTGTAACACGTTTATACATTTGATCTAACTGAACAATACAGACTAGATCGCGTTGTCATGTACAACAGAGGAGATTGTTGTGAGTGTAACACGTGTACACATTTGATCTAACTGAACAATACAGACTAGATCGTGTTATCATCTACAACAGAGGAGATTGTTGTGAGTGTAACACGTGTACACATTTGATCTAACTGAACAATACAGACTAGATCGCGTTGTCATGTACAACAGAGGAGATTGTTGTGAGTGTAACACGTTTATACATTTGATCTAACTGAACAATACAAACTAGATCGCGTTGTCATGTACAACAGAGGAGATTGTTGTGAGTGTAACACGTTTATACATTTGATCTAACTGAACAATACAAACTAGATCGCGTTGTCATGTACAACAGAGGAGATTGTTGTGAGTGTAACACGTGTACACATTTGATCTAACTGAACAATACAGACTAGATCGCGTTGTCATGTACAACAGAGGAGATTGTTGTGAGTGTAACACGTTTATACATTTGATCTAACTGAACAATACAAACTAGATCGCGTTGTCATGTACAACAGAGGAGATTGTTGTGAGTGTAACACGTTTATACATTTGATCTAACTGAACAATACAGACTAGATCGCGTTGTCATGTACAGCAGAGGAGATTGTTGTGAGTGTAACACGTGTACACATTTGATCTAACTGAACAATACAGACTAGATCGTGTTGTCATCTACAACAGAGGAGATTGTTGTGAGTGTAACACGTTTATACATTTGATCTAACTGAACAATACAGACTAGATCGCGTTGTCATGTACAACAGAGGAGATTGTTGTGAGTGTAACACGTTTATACATTTGATCTAACTGAACAATACAGACTAGATCGCGTTGTCATCTACAACAGAGGAGATTGTTGTGAGTGTAACACGTGTACACATTTGATCTAACTGAACAATACAGACTAGATCGCGTTATCATCTACAACAGAGGAGATTGTTGTGAGTGTAACACGTGTACACATTTGATCTAACTGAACAATACAGACTAGATCGCGTTATCATCTACAACAGAGGAGATTGTTGTGAGTGTAACACGTGTACACATTTGATCTAACTGAACAATACAGACCAGATCGCGTTATCATCTACAACAGAGGAGATTGTTGTGAGTGTAACACGTGTACACATTTGATCTAACTGAACAATACAGACCAGATCGCGTTATCATCTACAACAGAGGAGATTGTTGTGAGTGTAACACGTGTACACATTTGATCTAACTGAACAATACAGACTAGATCGCGTTATCATCTACAACAGAGGAGATTGTTGTGAGTGTAACACGTGTACACATTTGATCTAACTGAACAATACAGACTAGATCGCGTTATCATCTACAACAGAGGAGATTGTTGTGAGTGTAACACGTGTACACATTTGATCTAACTGAACAATACAGACCAGATCGCGTTATCATCTACAACAGAGGAGATTGTTGTGAGTGTAACACGTGTACACATTTGATCTAACTGAACAATACAGACTAGATCGCGTTATCATCTACAACAGAGGAGATTGTTGTGAGTGTAACACGTGTACACATTTGATCTAACTGAACAATACAGACTAGATCGCGTTATCATCTACAACAGAGGAGATTGTTGTGAGTGTAACACGTGTACACATTTGATCTAACTGAACAACACAGACTAGATCGCGTTATCATCTACAACAGAGGAGATTGTTGTGAGTGTAACACGTGTACACATTTGATCTAACTGAACAATACAGACTAGATCGCGTTATCATCTACAACAGAGGAGATTGTTGTGAGTGTAACACGTGTACACATTTGATCTAACTGAACAACACAGACTAGATCGTGTTATCATCTACAACAGAGGAGATTGTTGTGAGTGTAACACGTGTACACATTTGATCTAACTGAACAATACAGACTAGATCGTGTTATCATCTACAAAAGAGGAGATTGTTGTGAGTGTAACACGTGTACACATTTGATCTAACTGAACAATACAGACTAGATCGTGTTATCATCTTCAACAGAGGAGATTGCTGTGAGTGTAACACGTGTACACATTTGATCTAACTGAACAATACAGACTAGATCGTGTTATCATCTACAACAGAGGAGATTGTTGTGAGTGTAACACGTGTACACATTTGATCTAACTGAACAATACAGACTAGATCGCGTTATCATCTACAACAGAGGAGATTGTTGTGAGTGTAACACGTGTACACATTTGATCTAACTGAACAACACAGACTAGATCGTGTTATCATCTACAACAGAGGAGATTGTTGTGAGTGTAACACGTGTACACATTTGATCTAACTGAACAACACAGACTAGATCGTGTTATCATCTACAACAGAGGAGATTGTTGTGAGTGTAACACGTGTACACATTTGATCTAACTGAACAATACAGACTAGATCGTGTTATCATCTACAACAGAGGAGATTGCTGTGAGTGTAACACGTGTACACATTTGATCTAACTGAACAATACAGACTAGATCGTGTTATCATCTACAACAGAGGAGATTGCTGTGAGTGTAACACGTGTACACATTTGATCTAACTGAACAACACAGACTAGATCGTGTTATCATCTACAACAGAGGAGATTGCTGTAAGTGTAACACGTGTACACATTTGATCTAACTGAACAATACAGACTAGATCGTGTTATCATCTACAACAGAGGAGATTGTTGTAAGTGTATCACGTGTACACATTTGACGACATTCGTTATAAACTCGCCCCTCAATTAATTCAGCCCGTCACTAATCATATTAATTAATTTATCCCGTCACTAATCAGATTAATTAATTCAGCCCATCACTAATCAGATTAATTAATGTTAAACTATGTATCGTGTGTGTTTAGTGATTAGACGTTCAGACTCTTTGCTGTAGTACATTGTGAGTCCTTCATTTATTATTGTTTCCAAGATAATTAGTTGTTTCTCCTTATATGTAGGGGGAATGCGGATAAGATCGAGCACCTGATGTTCAACTACGCATAAAAGTGAAACAATGCAACAGAAACTTACATTTGCAGGACACGAAGCACATTTATTTGTGCTTATTTTATAATTGGTTTACTGGAGAAAGTTAATACTAATAACAGTAAACTTTTCCAAATGCGCGTTCTTTGACTGACAGCCGTCTAACAGGGCCCACGAGCCAGTCTAAGAGTGAGCACATTTCATTCGGTCTACAAAGTATGACACAAAGTGTTGTATTGCTGCAAACAATCGATGTTCGTGAGAATTGCTAAACCTGCAGTCCACGTGTACAATTTAACAATTTATTGGAAAGACAAATAACTGAATAATTAACATGATAAATTAATAGAAACTTGTTCCGTATGATTGATTGCCTATGCCTCAAATTAAAACACGAATTGCCAATTAAGTGCACTTCGCATGACGTAACAGTTGTATATAGCAGTCATACATACTTAACTTAATTAAGTAGTTCCAATTAGCCAAGTTATGTAGGTATTGATTACAAAACATAGCCAGTGGACTTAAATGCCTATGAACATAGGCTGAACCCCAGATCTTGGATATATGGAATGCCAGGGAACTTAATGATCAGAATGAACAATTATTGTGTATGAATTCGATCCAACTTTGTTTTATTATTGTATAGAAAAGCACGCCTGCGGTATGACAGAATAAGAGCACGCCTGCTGTATGACAGTGTAAGAGTACGCCTGCGGTATGACAGTGTAAGAGCACGCCTGCGGTATGAAAGTGTAAGAGCACGCCTGCGGTATGACAGTGTAAGAGTACGCCTGCAGTATGACAGTGTAAGAGCACGCCTGCGGTATAACAGTGTAAGAGCACGCCTGCGGTATGACAGAGTAAGAGCACGCCTGCGGTATGACAGTGTAAGAGGACGCCTGCGGTATGACAGTGTAAGAGTACGCCTGCTGTATGACAGTGTAAGAGCACGCCTGCGGTATGACAGTGTAAGAGTGCGCCTGCGGTATGACAGTGTAAGAGTACGCCTGCGGTATGACAGAGTAAGAGCACGCCTGCGGTATGACAGTGTAAGAGTGCGCCTGCGGTATGACAGTGTAAGAGCACGCCTGCGGTATGACAGTGTAAGAGCACGCCTGCGGTATGACAGTGTAAGAGTACGCCTGCGGTATGACAGTGTAAGAGCACGCCTGCGGTATGACAGTGTAAGAGCACGCCTGCGGTATGACAGTGTAAGAGTACGCCTGCTGTATGACAGTGTAAGAGTACGCCTGCGGTATGACAGTGTAAGAGTGCGCCTGCGGTATGACAGTGTAAGAGTACGCCTGCGGTATGACAGTGTAAGAGTACGCCTGCGGTATGACAGAGTAAGAGTACGCCTGCGGTATGACAGTGTAAGAGTACGCCTGCTGTATGACAGTGTAAGAGTACGCCTGCTGTATGACAGTGTAAGAGTACGCCTGTTGTATGACAGTGTAAGAGTACGCCTGCGGTATGACAGAGTAAGAGTACGCCTGCGGTATGACAGTGTAAGAGTACGCCTGCTGTATGACAGTGTAAGAGTACGCCTGTTGTATGACAGTGTAAGAGTACGCCTGCGGTATGACAGAGTAAGAGCACGCCTGCGGTATGACAGAGTAAGAGCACGCCTGCGGTATGACAGTGTAAGAGTACGCCTGCGGTATGACAGAGTAAGAGCACGCCTGCGGTATGACAGTGTAAGAGTACGCCTGCGGTATGACAGAGTAAGAGCACGCCTGCTGTATGACAGTGTAAGAGTACGCCTGCGGTATGACAGTGTAAGAGTACGCCTGCGGTATGACAGAGTAAGAGTACGCCTGCGGTATGACAGTGTAAGAGTACGCTTGCGGTATGACAGTGTAAGAGTACGTATGCGGTATGACAGTGTAAGAGTACGCCTGCTGTATGACAGTGTAAGAGTACGCCTGCGGTATGACAGAGTAAGAGCACGCCTGCGGTATGACAGTGTAAGAGTACGCCTGCGGTATGACAGTGTAAGAGTACGCCTGCTGTATGACAGTGTAAGAGTACGCCTGCGGTATGACAGTGTAAGAGTACGCCTGCTGTATGACAGAGTAAGAGCACGCCTGCGGTATGACAGTGTAAGAGCACGCCTGCGGTATGACAGTGTAAGAGTACGCCTGCGGTATGACAGAGTAAGAGCACGCCTGCTGTGTGACAGTGTAAGAGTACGCCTGCGGTGTGACAGAGTAAGAGCACGCCTGCGGTATGACAGTGTAAGAGTACGCCTGCGGTGTGACAGTGTAAGAGTACGCCTGCGGTATGACAGAGTAAGAGCACACCTGCGGTATGACAGTGTAAGAGCGTGCATTATTGGCCGGTTGTGCTTTACGCGCTCTTGTCCGACAAGTAGACCGCGTCATAAACTTGATAACTACATTTTGCAAGACCAGTTTGTATTTCCCTGTTTATGCCTATCGTTTAGCTTACAAATAAGTAACGAATTTACCTAGTCTGATTTAGTATCCACAAAAACTCCACAGCGTGAACAACTAACTTCACGTGTAGAAAAATTACAGCAAATTTGTCGAAAAACGTCATATACTTCTCGTAATCCCAAATCGTCTGCACCTTGTTCGAATTTCTACCATTCTTCCCTCCACCCTGAGTGCATCCGCTCTCTTCGTCAACCGTTCCCCTTCCACCCTTTCCACGCAACCAGTCCACTTGAGCCGACTCCTCGCCAGCGTCCTCGTGAGACTCTCTTTCACACCAAGTTCCTTCCTCAGCTCAGCTATATATACATATATATATATATATATATATATATATATATATATATATATATATATATATATATATATATATATATATTTTTAACATATGTATTTTTTTTTTTTTTTATGCATATTTGCATGTATATGTTTTTTATATGAGATAAAAGTATTCGTATTGACTGATTTAAATACGGTTTTGTGCAAATTTGCTTTTTATGTAACTTTCCAAGCGAATTATTTTTGAGAACATTATCCGTCTTAATAACCCAGGTTACCATTTCCATATAGTACGTGTTCGTAATTGTTTATTGAATGTCTTATGAGTAGTGAATGATTCCAGGCGAGCGGCGACTCGATACGTTCATACTAGCCGTTGGCAACAGCTCAGACTTAGACAGCCACACACAGTGCGCAAGCCACGACGGTAGAGTGGCTAAGTCGGGAACTGTCGAAACGTCTTGTGAAGCGGTCACTCGCTATCTCAGCTTCAGGAGGAATGGAGGTTACGAGTCCCATGTGTCCGGCTTGTGTGAGGTGGTAGTAATTGGCCACTTATACATCAGTAAGTAAAGTGTTTTGTCCAGTTTGTTAGCGACAGGCATGGGTTCTATTACAGACAATCTATTACTATTACTTCTTACTGTTTCTATTACTATTACTCTTACATTAATTTTTTTACATTAATTATAATCTGTTATTATTACTATTACCGGAATATCTATTACTGTTACTGGGTCGTTATTACTAACGCTGAATGTCAATTAACTATTGTTGATGGGTCTGCCTATGAACTCAGTCTTTGTAGTACTAGCTAAACATACATTTGTACACCATTTGAAGATCTGATGTGAGAATATTTCTCCAAATTTGAACAAAGGGTCTGTGTGGCAATGTTACCATGTGGCAATTAGCAATTTGAGAAAAAAACTGCTCTAAGATAACATTTGAAACCATGCCCTTTCCGTGTGCTAGGAATGTGTGAAGCCATAGTCACCCCAATGGGACATTTAACAAGATTGAACAAGATTGTCATCCCAAACAACAAGTTCCAGATGGCAAGTGGACAAGGAAGCCATTGGCTTATCGAGAGTCCAACAATTTTCTCATCTATGTGTAGCCCGCCCTTATCAAATATCTGTCAATTCTATTTTTAAACATATTCACACTACTACCATTAACACAATCATTTGGCAGTTTGTTCCATTCATTTATCACCCTCTGTGAGAAAGAGTACTTTCTCATGTCCAACCTACAGTTCCTTAACTAATGCTGCTTTGTGTCCTCTGGTTCTACTGCCTTCTTTAAGTTTGAAGAACATATTCTTATCAACATCCTCATAACAGTTCACTATTTTAAACACTTCTATTTGGTCTCCTCTTAGTCTCCTGGTCTCTAGTGTTGTCAAACCACATTGTAATAAGCGGATTTCATAACTAAGGTCTCTCAATTCTGGAATCATTTTAGTTGCTCTTCAGTGTATTCTTTCTAGCTTGTCTATGTCCTTCTTACGATACGGCCTCCATGCTTGTATACAATCTTCCAAATGTGGTCTAACTATTGCTTTGTACAGGGGTACAATTAGCTGTTTCTCCTTATACGTGACAGTTCTCCTAATTAGCCCTAGAATTTGATTTCCTTTCGAAGCAGCAATCCCACATTGCTCTGAAACTCTCATGTCAGCACTAAATGTTACACCTAAGTCCTTTTCTTGTGTGGTTCTATCTAGTACAGCATCCCCCATTTTATATTCTTCGTCCATGTTTCCATGTCCTATGTGTATACATTTACACTTCCCAAATTTGAATAACATTTGCCATTTTTCTGACCATTTAACTCATTTATCTAGATCATCCGGTAAACTTTGTTTATCTGTATCATTAGTAACCTTTCTGAATACTTTTGTGTCATCTGCAAATTTGAGTACTTTACTAGATATGTCATCTTCCAAATCATTTATATATATTAAAAACAGTATAGGGCCTAATACTGATCCCTGTGGTACCCCACTCAAAACAGATTTCCAGTTTGAAATCTCACCATCTACTATTACTCTCTGTCTTCTGTGTGTAAGCCACTTTTCTATCCAGTTTATTACATCATTACCATGGGCTTTTAGTTTAAGTAACAATCTTTGATGTGGCACTTTATCAAAAGCCTTCTGAAAATCTAAATATACAACATCCACTGGTGACCCGTCATCTACCCACTTTGTAATTTCTTCCAAAAAACATAAGAGATTGGTTAGACATGACCTTGCTTTTAGGAACCCATGTTGAGATGTATTTATTAATTTATGTCTTACAAGGAATTCCACCATGTGGTCTGTAATTAATGTTTCGAGTAATTTACATACAACTGATGTTAAACTCACTGGTCTGTAATTTTCTGGTTTGTTCCTCAATCCTTTCTTAAATAGTGGTGTAATGTTTGCTTCTTTCCATTCTGAAGGAACTATTCCTTCTTCTAGTGACAAGGTAAACACTTTTGTTAGTGGTGTACTAATTTGCTCAACAATTTCCTTAAGCAGTTTTGGTGGTATCCCATCAACTCCAGGTGATTTATTATTTTTCATCTTCTTAATTTTCTTTGCTATCATTTCAGGAGTTACAAATAACTGTCCCAAATGTTCTGATTTATTGCCCTCAAATTTTGTAAATGGAACTGGAAGTGAGCTGATATCTTCTGTGGTAAAATTCAGGACCTCTGCCATTTGAAACCCGTCTGAAATTATGTTTTCACTGTTGTTTTCCAATGGTCCGACCTTATCTCGAAACTCTTGCTGTCATTTTTTATATTACCTTCCAATTTTTTTTCAAAGGTTCTTTTAGATTTTCTAATTTCAGTTGTAGCTAGGTTAAGTGCCTCTTTGTAGTTTGTGTAGTCTTCTACATTTCCAGTGTTTTTATATACCCTCCACAGCATCTGTTTGTGAGCAATTTTTCTAATAGCCTGTTTTGACAGGTGTTTCTTCCTGGACCTTTTCCCTTGTTTTCTTAATGGAAAAAATTTCTTAATAATGCCCTCAATCTCATATTTTAAACAAGTCCAGCATTCTGTTGCTGTCTTGTTCTTCAGCAAGTTATTCCAATCTATATTTGCTAGATATGTTCTCATCAC
This sequence comes from Lamellibrachia satsuma, assembly GCA_033239005.1. Lineage (NCBI taxonomy): Eukaryota > Metazoa > Annelida > Polychaeta > Sabellida > Siboglinidae > Lamellibrachia > Lamellibrachia satsuma. The sequence goes on along the minus strand of BSQZ01000085.1, from coordinate 2,370,262 downwards.
TTTATATTTGCCTTTGTTGAAGTTCCTCCTCCATTGTTTTTTATATGTATTCCCTGTTTTTACTTTTATATTAAAATGGATTTGGTTATGGTCACTTGAACCCAAAGGTTCGTGTACTTTAACATTGTCAACTAATTCATTTTGAGAAGACAAAATTAAATCTAACACATTCCCACCTCTGGTTGGTTCCAAGACATGTTGAGTAAGGAAACAATCCTGTGTTAGAAGTAGAAACTGATGGTCGTCACCTCCAGCACTCTCTAATGATTCCCATTGTATATGGCCATGGTTAAAATCACCCATTATAACACATTCCCCCTTGCTCACCTCCCTTATCGCCTTTTGTAATTTTACATCTTCCTCTTGTCCTATGTTAGGACTACGATAAACTACTCCTATTGTTAATGTTGAGTTCCTGGTAACTATGTTACACCAAATTGCTTCCTCACAATCTGCTTCACTTTTCAGTGTTATTTCATATGCTTGGATAGATTCTTTAATATATAAAATTACTCCACCTCCCCTTCTTTCTCGTCTATCCTTCCTAAATATTGCATAGACTGTCAATGCTAACTCAGCATCTACTATATCTTCATTTGCCCATGATTCTGTGATGCCTATTACATGAGGATCAATATCTGCTACCATAATGTCTAACTCACTTTTTTATTTACTATGCTCCTGGCATTTAAGCATACACATTTAAGTTCATTGTCCGAAATTATTGGTGAACATTTCTTTGGATGTGTTTTTGTAGTAGTACTCCTTTGAGTTTTCTCTGTCAGTTCCCCCTGCGCATCTAGTTTAAATAATTTATGGTACCTGTGCCCTCGTCGACAACCCTGACAAACTCACACCCAAGAACTGCAGCACCCTTCCCTGTCAGATGAAGTCCATCTCTCATGAAAAAGTCATCTCTTCCCACAAAGTTTAACCACATGTCTACGAAGCCTGCTCCCTCCTCCATACATACCTTCTGTACTTGTGTGTTGATCGCTATCCTCCTACAGTTCCTACATTCCTCTATCCTGCCTCCCATTATTGGTAATATCCCCGACAATACAATCTGTCCAACTCGTGCCTCTTTAAGTGTCCTGATCAACCTCCTGTACTTACCAACGATGGCTGACATTCCCTCCTTCTTGGCATTGTTCGTACCCACATGCACGAGAACAGCACCTCCCGTGCCACCACCCATGACCTGTCCTGCCTTCTCTGCTATATCCTCTACTTTTGCCCCTGGTAGGCATACTGTTATGTCATCTCCTCTGTTTACAATTTTATCCACTTTCCTAATGATGGAATCCCCCATAAATACCCGGGCTTTCCTCGCCTTCCCCTGTGATACTACATCAGCAAAGCTCCTTTCCTGTCGCACACTATGCCCCCTTTCTCTTCTATCATCAACCTTTACTGTCTTACCACCTGGCAATCCCTCTCCACTCACGCGCTTACCTCTCTTTTGTTGCATACTCTGCCTCCTGTCATCTTTCTTCTTCTGATCCACAGTCTTCTCCTTTTCTCTGCTCTTGTTATCCTTGACATCTTAACAATTACTAATTTGCTTGCTAGTCCTGCATTGTTTCATTGAGCAGGTATTTCTGAATGCATCAAATGATCAGCTTACTGGACTTTTCATGTTGTTTGAATAACGGCTCAGCCATTGTCTATACGTTTACAATTACTAGCATTTGGAATAACATGCAAACAAAGCTGATATTTTGTAAGTTTGCAGCAGAAGTTGTAATAGAAAAGTAATACACTATTATCTATTACTTTAGGATCTATTACTATTACTTTTGAAAAAATCTCATCTATTACTATTACTATTACAGAAAAAACGTCTATTACCTATTACAATTACACATTACTATTACCCCATGCCTGGTTAGCGAATACCATCCTTCGATGTTTTGTCATTATATTAGCTTCCAGTTATAGTTTTTAGGTACATTTATTTTCGTTTTAAAACATTCTAAAATAAAACACAATATTTTTGTTAACAATCATTCTTGAACGTATATGAAAGTGTAAGTAAATACATGTAATAATAATAATAATAATAATAAAAGTACTTTAATCAGTCGAGATAACTCTCAGGCGCTTTACATACATAGTAGTATTTTACAGGCCATAACATTGTTAAGAGAATAATTATACTGAGAATAGTCTACACAAATGCTAAATAATGCTAACAAAATAGTAGCAACTTTTCGCTGGAAAGAAGACGACCGCCTCAGATTTCTCTCTGTTAAGTTTTAACAGGTTTTTGGTTAACCGTGCAGCCACTTCCGCTACACACAATTCCACCTTCTTCAGTGTCTAGCGACAATATCTCCGATAGGTTTGGTGTACATGCAGTACAATGTAGGGCCCAACACCGACCCTTGTGGGACGCCACACGTCAAGATTGAATCAACCGACTAGGTGCTTCCCACTGCCACTTTCTGATACCGTTCGCTGATGTACGATTGCAGCCACACAAGCGCTTTGTTGGTAATGACGAATGAGTGCTCAAGTCGAGTCATCAGCAACTCATGATCGACTGTATCAAATGCGCACGACAAATCAAGCATCACGAGGATTGTTGTACATTTTCTGTCCAGAGCCGCGACGATGTCATTGTTGACACGGAGTAGCGCTGTTTCTGTAGAGTGGCCGCGACGGTATGCAGATTGAAAAGGGTCGCGCAAAGCATTTTTATCAACGTGCGTACTAATTTGTTTTGCAACCACTTTTTCAACCAATTTCGACACAAATGGCAAGTTCGACACAGGGCGGTAGTTCTGTAAGATGTCTTTATCCAGCGTAGGTTTTTTCAAAAGTGGCTTAACGATTGTATGCTTGAAGTTAGCAGGTACATTTGATGTGGGGAGAGACGCGTTTATCGTAGCGGTGATTAGTGGCACTAACTTACGTGAACATTGCTTTAGTAGCCACGTTGGTATTGGATCTAATTCGCACCATTTCACCGGAGCGGACGCAGCTAATCGTTCGACGTCCTATTCTGTGACTGTCTCAAAGCAGACTAGTGGGACGCCACCGAATACCGCGTCATTGCTCATAGCGGCCATCGCAGTGTGCGGACGATCCTCGCCGCAGTCGACAATGTCTTTCCTGATGTTCGATACTTTCTCAATAAAGTGATCACCAAAGCGTTGCGCCATGTCCACCCGACACACATACGATGGCGTTGTCGTTATGTCAGTGTTACCCATGAGGTTTCTTGTGATGTTAAATATTTGTTTTTGTTCATTTTTGCAATTGGCGATCTTAGCCGTGTAGTAGTTTTTCTTTGCGTTAACCAGCATGCGGTTGAAGACCACGCATTGTGTGCGATATGTCTGCCGATGTACCTCAAGACGAGTTTGCAGCCACGTGCGCTCAGTTCGCCGTCGACACTGTTCCTCGTCCCGAAGCTCGTCAGTGTACCACGGACAGTCAGTGTACCACGGACAGTCAGTGTACCACGGACAGTCAGTGTACCACGGACAGTCAGTGTACCACGGACAGTCAGGTCGCAATGTAATGGTCGTCTTACGCAGAGGGGCTTCTTTGTCAACAATCCGTAAACCAGTGTTGTATGTCGCAACGATGTCACTAATGGGTGCGTCACTGTTCAAATCCTCTAGCAAAGAGGTAATATCACGTTTGAAATCGGGAAGTCGTATATGACGCAGTCGCCGAAAAACTATTTCTTTACGCACTCGAGCGGGCTTTCTGGCATTTACACAGAATTTGATCACGCCATATGATCACCGGACGGATTACCATTATTGTTACATAAGCACGGGTCTCACACACTCGGTCGTGTAGTTACTATTGCATTGTGGTTTCGAACGATAACTACATCCAGGAGGTGACCTTTATTGTGTGTGACATCTGTAACTAGTTGAGTCATGCCGCGGTCAGCGAGCGTCTCAGAAAAATGCCGCGCGTCAGGATCTGATACAATGTCAAGATGGAAATTCAAATCGCCGGTAGTAACGATGTCATGCGGGTCCAGCATCACAGCGTCTAAGTATGTTGACCACTGGTCAAAGAAAACAGAGTTAATGAAACCAGTTCTGTTAGATGGCGGCGGGCGGTATACTACTCCCAATGTGAACGTTACGCCACCTGCCGTTACGTAGTAATCAGCTCAAATGCGTGAATTTATTGCGATTTGACACAGTTTCAACTTTCAAGCTGGACATGTAAAGGACAGCCACTCCACCACCGCGCTTCTGAGCAGGTCGTCACGCGGTGTGAAACTTGTAGCCGTCTGGAACCAGCTGCCCTATTACATGGTTGTCCACGACCCTGCCGAGCCATGTTTCCGTCAACGCTAAAATATCAATATCTTGCGAACTAACGAGGTCAGCAACATATGTTGCCTTATTCTTCACGGAGCGCACATTGATACGTTGTATGTCCACATTTTCAGTCCGTCCAGGGGGTTCACTAATACGGCTGGATAAACATATCAGATTGTACTTATTGACAATAGTCTGTGCACTGGGTCGGATAATGTAATATCTGGCTGTGGTCACCCTCACTGGAATGACATTGTTGAAACGTCTGCAACCACCAGCGGTCCCTCCGTGGGTCGGTGTTGCTAGACAAATATGCAGTTGCTTTAGAGTGTTGTAGACGGTCTTCCTTACACGCATAAGTGGTTTCGCAATATGCTGGCACAGTTGACGCAGTTGAAAACTTGTGTAGGTTATTGCCATGACAATGGTCGTGGCTCACTGAACACAGCACAATACTACCGATGGCAATGTCTCATAAAATCACTAAAATCCACAAAATCGTAAACGTCCACGTTGTAGATGTGGCGTTTTGACAGGTCTACATACCTTCACAAAGCAGATATATGTAAACCTAGAATATAATATAACTTCAAACTGAAAATAATGTCAATAGTCGACGGACAGCGTTAGCTTGTGGCAGCATAAGTGCACACATCACGTGATGTATGTATATGATGTATTTTTATGTATGTATGCATTAATATGTGTGCGTGTGTGTGTGTGTGTGTGTGTGTGTGTGTGTGTGTGTGTACGCGTGCGTGCGCGCGTGCGCGTGCGTGTGTGTGTCAGCAACTTGCCCCCCATGCGTGCCCCATTCTCCCTAATCAGCCCCGTGTAGTGTTTAATTTGTATTCTTTTTGTTAGTGTGTTTTAGTTAATTTTAACTGGTGGCATAATCAAGAAAGTTCCAAAGTAATAGAAGTGCAATATGTCTACAAATTATCAATTTACCGATACGGCTTAGAGGGGCATCTTACATTTTCAAAAAGGGCGTTATACTTCCTGTTCCATAACATGTTTTCTACTATAATTAATATAAACTGCCCAGATAGCGCTACGTACTCTCAAACGGTTTTTTCTGCGATTGTTGGAAGTTAACGTTTTACGTAGCGAACATTTGATTTACCATAAAAAACACTAAGAACTATTGATACACGGGGTATTTCGAAAAAAATAAAGGCATTACGCTTCATTCGTGGGGTCGTAGATTAATCCCTGAAACTTTGGCGAGGTGCAAGCCATCTAGGAAGAAAACGTTAACATACAAACATACATTTATTTATTTATATTTGCTGTATTTAATATGATTGTATGGTCAAATAAATGATTCTGATTCTGATTCATACAAACATACGCTAGCTCGATTATAGTTAGATGTAAATATGTGCACCTGCATGCTACTGTTAGTTTAAATTGTGTATAATTCAACAAGTTGCGCGAACACATTTGACGCAAGCGGCGTCAGGGCGGACTGTAGTGATAAACTGGAAAGGGTCATTGATCATATGACCTCTGAACCGCACATAGCAGCAACAAACAAGAAGAAGATGGACGAAGCCTGGGAAGAGTGCACAACGTCGCATCCATCGCTACGCGCACCAGCTGCTTACAATACGTTTTTGCTATGCTTCTGCGAATGGCCGTCGACATATACGACTGTCTAATCGAAACGGTCTACGCCCGATCGTGGCCGATGCGATCTCTGGCTTGTTTGGCGTCGGACCATATTTTGGCCGCTGTGGAGAAAATGGAATTTGTTCCAATATCGCATGCGTCTAGCGACCTACACTACAGAGATCCGAACTACTACAAGCAGATGCTGAATGTCGAATGAACTAGAGAAAGTGCGTCTGTCTGAAATGTTCACCCGATGCACAGTCTTCAGTGTGGAGATTGATGGCAGCCGTGACAGACAAATGTTGGACTAGAAGTTTGTAAGTGGACGGATGGCTGACAGTGATGGTAGCGTAACGAGTGTGTTCGTCGTCATGCATTCCCCAGAGAAGAACGGCGCCCCTGGACTACTGGAAGGGGTGAACAAAGCTTTGGATCTGACCGGAGGTAAAGACACGAAGCTCGGTGTCACCACTGACGGCGAATCTGCAAACACTGGCAGGCAAGGTGGGCTATGGCGTCTGCTTGCTGCCCAGGTGCAGAGAGGTCTGGCAACTTTCTGGTGTGCTGCTCATCGGTCGGACTTAGCTATTGAGTCGGTCGTCAGCGCCGTACCGGAGCTGGGCATCTGGAAGTCTAATCTACTGGGGCTCGTACGATTCTTCCGGACGCCGAGAAGGATGAAGATGTTGTCAGCGCAAGCCGGGAATGTCAATCAGTTCCCCCGACACCACGACGTCAGGTTTGTCCAGCACGAGCTGCAGCTGGTGGAGGCTGGGCTGATTAACCTACCAGTCTACATTAAGGTGCGGGAACAGATGCAGGCACCAGAAAGTACCAGCGACAGAAAGGAGAATGTTGAAGCCAATTGGTTTCTGAGAATCTAGGACCACCAACAGAAGTGGATCACCTCACACTCCAGAAGAAGTTGCAAATGAGTGATTTGTTCATCAGCGATCGTCTCACTGTGATTGACGCTGCCGTCAAGAAGTTGAGCCTATTGAGGGATGGACCATTCCAGGGAAGAAGAGAGGAGAAAGAGAGTTGCCCAACCGATAGCACCAATGGGGACCTAACACAGCGAAAGTCCAACCACCAGTTCGTTTTTCCGCCATGATGCACGAGCAATCAGGCTGGAGGTCATGCAAGCATCCCACGAATACCTCTCTGAACGCATGCACCCCGAGCAGGAGGACGTCATCAAAGACGCATGGCGTGCGCGTCGTCAGGTGTCTTTTCACAGACGAGGCATCTAACATTGCGGACGGGGCAGCCGAACAATGATGGATGTGCCATTCCTGCTTGAAGGCTGTGATCTCGGTTGTAAGGTGACTGTCATACTGCGGCAACTTCTGCCAGTGACCACAGGTTCAGTTCAGAAGGTGTTGGCATCTCTGGCTTGCACAGAGTCCACACTCTATGCAGACCGAAAGGATCGTGAACCACCACAACCTCGTTGTTGACAATCACCGCACCAGCATGGGTGAGGACACGAGAAACACCCGCCTCGTGGTGGCACTGAATGGTGTGGGCACCGCCTACTTTGACCCTCGACCCGCTGTCGTCAAATTCTTGGAGAAGACCAGAAGAAGCGGGGCTCCAGATTGGGACATCTGTGGGCAGCGTGAATTCGTTAGGAAATTCACCCGCGAAACGGGGCTCTTTAGTAAAATCGAGACGACTGTCAAACGTATTGACTTGCAAGTTGCAAGAGACGTGTCATGTTTCTATAACTACTGCATGTGTTTGTAATAAAAACTGTTTCTGGGATATATGTGTAACATTTATTTTCATACCGAGATGCAGTCGTCATTGTACAACTATGTGGATAAAAAATACTGACACACATATAAAGCTTTCATAAATTCGTAAGGGTTATGTAAATAATCATTAATAATGCGTAAACTGCCCTTTTTAACCATTAGGAGTGCCATTTTAGGACATTGCCCCCCAAGTGAAAATTCAATAAAAAAACGCCCTGGTTAGAAGGGCGCAGCCTGCTGATTGTAGTGACCGGCGCGGAATGTAGGATGTGATCAGTGACGCAAGGTACGGAATGTAGGATGTGATCAGTGACGGTAGGTACGGAATGTAGGATGTGATCAGTGACGCAAGGTACGGAATGTAGGATGTGATCAGTGACGCAAGGTACGGAATGTAGGACGTGATCAGTGACGGTAGGTACGGAATGTAGGATGTGATCAGTGACGCAAGGTACGGAATGTAGGATGTGATCAGTGACGCAAGGTACGGAATGTAGGACGTGATCAGTGACGCAAGGTACGGAATGTAGGATGTGATCAGTGACGCAAGGTACGGAATGTAGGATGTGATCAGTGACGCAAGGTACGGAATGTAGGATGTGATCAGTGACGCAAGGTACGGAATGTAGGATGTGATCAGTGACGCAAGGTACGGAATGTAGGATGTGATCAGTGACGGTAGGTACGGAATGTAGGACGTGATCAGTGACGCAAGGTACGGAATGTAGGATGTGATCAGTGACGGTAGGTACGGAATGTAGGACGTGATCAGTGACGCAAGGTACGGAATGTAGGATGTGATCAGTGACGCAAGGTACGGAATGTAGGATGTGATCAGTGACGGTAGGTACGGAATGTAGGATGTGATCAGTGACGCAAGGTACGCGGGTGTCTGGTTATGACGGGCGCTGAATACAAGAATCACTATTTTGTACTTGATGCGCCACTTCACTGGCAACCAGTGTACAAATTTAAGTCCTGCCATGATACTTTGTTGCTGGTCACTCCGCGGGATCCGTAGGACAACTCTGACCGCTGAGCGCTGAATCATCTCTACGCGATTGACCAGGCGGCCAGTGATGCCAGAGAGCACAGCATTGCTATAATCTAGGCGTGATGTCCCACGCGAGTGCACTAAAGTCTTACATGCCGAAGTCGTCAGGCTAGTGCGTATTTAGCGAAACGAAACAGACATGATTGACAAAGGACCATCTCCCTACGGCGAGGTGGACAACATCCGTTTCACGCAATCAGGGATTGAGAAACTATTGAAGAACATCAACCAAACTAAAGCTGGAGGCCCCGATGAACTCCCAGCAAGGATTTTCAAGGAGACCACCAAGGAGATCTCTGGTGTGCTATTCTACATCTTCCAGCAGTCGTACGATGAAAGCACCGTCCCATCTGAATCGTCTACCACACATATATCGGTGATTTACAAAAAGGGTGATTAGTCCACTCCGTCTAATTACAAACCGGTTTCCCTAACATGCATTACATGCAAAATAATGGAACGTATTGTGTGCAGCCAGATTAGTTGGCACCTTAATTACAACTACATCCTAAACCCTAACCAACATGGTTTCCGAAAAGGGTCTTTCATGTGAGACACAACTCTTCAGTACTATACGTGAATTGGCGAATTCTATCAACCGAAAGAACCAGACAGATGTAATTCTTCTGGACTTCAGTAAGGCCTTTGATAAAGTGTCTCATACAAAACTTCTCCACAAAATCCAGTACTACGGAATCAACGGAAAGACTAAAGCATGGATCAGTGCGTTTCTCGGTTCTCGCAGTCAACAAGTTGTCGTCAGTGGGCAGTCATCGCGGTCAGCCGACGTCCTTTCTGGAGTTCCAGTTGGACAGTGACAGGGACAGTGTTGGGGCCAATGTTGTTTGTGTTGTACATTAATGACATCAACGAAGGATTGAATTCACAAATGCGCCTGTTCGTTGACGACAGTATCGTTTACCGTGAAATTCAAACCTCGGCTGACCACTTGGCACTTGAATCTGACCTGAACAAACTCCACCGCTAGGCAAAGACGTGGCAGATGGATTTTAATGTGTCAAAGTGCGCTGTCCTGTCAGTTACTACCAAGAGGAAGCCATCAACATATGGTTACTATATGGACGACCAACAGATCACACGGACTGACAACCAGGACTACCAGGGAATTACATCAACACAAAGTTATCGTGGCAGCCACACATCAACAAGGTGCAAAACAAAGCCAGAAAGACGCTCGGCCAAATCAAGAGAACACTGCGAACGGCACCGCCCCAAGTAAGGAAAACTGCACACGAAGTACTCGTCCGACCAACGTCTGAGTGTGCTACTTGCGCCTGGTCACCCCACACCAAGCCTGGTCACCCCACACCAAGACAGACATTCAGAAAGTTGAACAAGTGCAGCATCCGCAGCTCGTTTTGTCGCTGGTGACTGTTGGAGACTTTCAAGTGTCACTGCCATGTGTACTAACCTCATATGGGATACATTGCATTCTAGACGTTGCATCAGAGATGTCACTCTGTTTTATAATACGTTCGCTCTATCCCAAGGTGGAATTCCCTCACCCAGGAAGCAGTCATGGCACCTACGGCAGAAGCATTCCAGAAAGCCGCCCTCGAAGTTATTAAGTCATCGTAGACGTCCATTTTAACCCTGAACTGCACACATTTAGTGTACATACAGACGTTTTAGATCACCCCGCCTTGGGAGATGACGTTACAAACGGGAGGATAGTAAATTTTTTAGCAGTATATACTTGAAGACTTGAAGATGTAACTATGCGCCACGGCAAGCACACGACAATTGGGCCGACATGTCTAACTGGCTGTCAAGATAGTTAAACGCCAGTATCGCGAACAACCTTCTTTAACGCAATCGTCGCGCCGCAAACACTGATGACAGAGCCGACAGTGGGTGGCCGAACACTGGAGGACTGAAATGTTATCGCCTCGGTTGAGCAGAAGTTTGTTGTTGTTAACCACTGTCTCGGCTCATCACGCAGTCGTCAATGCGTAGACGTGCATCTCTGTGTTGGGATGGTGGACACTCAGCGTAAAGTTGAGTATCGTCAGTGTACGTATGGTATCGAAGTTTGTGGCGTTTGAAGATATCGGCGATTGGCAGACAATATATATTAAACAGCCTGGGACCGAGAACCGACCCATGCAGAACACAGTGTAGTGTTGTTAGAACTCAGTGCTGCATTTGACACACTGGATCGAACCATTCTGCTGCACTCTGTGATATAGCACTGAGTCATACGGTGGTCGCATGGTTTACTTCATACCTTGGGGCTCGAATAAACGCCGTAAAGATAAGACAAAGCGCATCTGCTCGAAGAACAATGTATACAATAAAACAATCGAGACAATATTTTGGGTGTCTCAGATTGTTTGCCAACCTTTCAGTCTGTGCCTGTAGCTGTTTGTGGTTAATCATACAGCAGTGATAGTTCGCTTCAATGTCAAACGTGTATTGTAATCCTTTCTCCACTCATTCTAGTCGGTCCCTTACTTGTACATTCTAGTCGGTCCCTTACTTGTACATTCTAGTCGGTCCCTTACTTGTACAATGTGCAACACTGAAATGTCTTTTCATTACGATTTCACACAATCACACCTACATTAGTCTAAGTAGTGGTCCAAAGTAACCAACCTTAGTCTGAGTAGTGGTCCAATGTAACCAACCTTAGTCTGAGTAGTGGTCCAAAGTAACCAACCTTAGTCTGAGTAGTGGTCAAATGTAATTAAAATCACATTTAATTTGTCACAGCGTGTCAGTACTGTCCCACCACAAGTGCATGCAATGACGTCATCGGCTGTGACGCATGCGCACCAGGCAAGCAGCAACCAGACTGCAGTCAAGGTGTGTAGGTTTAAGGCAACAGTGATGTCAATATCGCGTTTAATATCTTCCAAATTTCCTGATATTTAAATTAGTAACTGCAAAATATTTATACTGGTAAATATAGAAATAGCATTTTTTTAAACTATAATATACATGCTTGACAATTACCATTCATATGTTGACATATATATGCCTATTTCCTACACATTGCTGCAATGGTAGGCCTACAATCTGTCATGATTTGCCGATCATCAAGTATTTCATTAAATTCAAAAATGCATTTTCACCATGTTGAGAACCAGTCGATGTTGATTGCGAGGTTATGGATACTGCATTAACGTTAAAGGGGAACACAATGTCACTGTGCTATATTCTACAGATTGCGACCAAGGAAAATACGGGATCAACTGTCAAGAAAACTGCGGGCAATGCAAAGTCAAATCAGACTGCGTCATTACGAACGGAACTTGTACTGGTGGATGCAAAACATGGTACACTTCAGATGTCTGCAAAACTCGCATTGGTACGTATGATTGCACAAATAACGAATTTTAAATTTATTCACTGTTTAGACATCTACCTTTTTAGCAAGTACCGTACGAAAACATTAAACATGATATCCATATTTTCTCTGAAAACTGCTAATATATAATGTTTCAGCCTAACCGAAGACGTATACATTAATTAATAAACTGTTCCTGCCTTCAGCGATCCCATATTTCAAGTCATCCGACAAACCAGAGGTTGATGACGTCACTGATTCGTCTGTAGCAGTGAGTTGGTCTGAAGCCAAGGGAATACCAGCAGGTCTAGGCGCCCGCTACTACTACTACATTATCTGGCTTCAAGCCAACGGAGAGACGGAGAAGAACATCGCCAGAGTGTCACTCACTGGTAAAGTTCGCATCGCAACACAAGTGACGGGACTGGTGTTCAACACGAACTATTCCACCAGAGTGGAACCCTATCGTCGACACAACGGGGAAGAGGAGGAAGGGACATCTACCGGCAGGACCAGGTTCAAGACCAGCTGCATAGGTATACTGATCGTGTGTGTTATACTGATCGTGTGTGTTATACTGATCGTGTGTGTTATACTGATCGTGTGCGTGTATGTGTGTAAGGGAGGGAGCGAGCGAGTGGACGGGCATGCGGGCGAGCAAGTGTGCGTGCGTGCGTGCGTGTATGTCCGTGCGGGTGCGTGCATTCCTGATATAGGAAAACACAACTGCAATATCGTTGGTCATGTTGAAAAGTGAAACATTTGCTTGCAGCTCCTGGGCCTCCAGTAATAGAGAAAGTCTTAACGTTAACACCGAGTGGATCAACAGAAGCTGGCGTCGTTGTGTTGTGGAAGGTTGGTGACATGACTTTCAACTGGCTGTTTGTCTACACAAAAGTATCCATATCTTAATTCGTTTCACAACATGTGTTGATGTCACAAAAAACCCAGCATTTATGACATGCTCTGTGTGGTTAATACGAAACGAAATACAATCCAATAAACAGTGTTTAAGATTAACATCGCCAGCTGTTGATTAAAAAAACCGTCGATTCAAAGGAAATTCAGCCGGGTATCGTTGATTAGGCCATAAGTTTTAACCCGATGATCATTAGCTTCCAAGACCAGTTAAATGTTGCTAAAACACGTTTAACAAGATTTAACAAGATTTAACAAGATTTGCCATCCAAGCCAAAGGCCCAGATGGCAAGTGGACAAGGAAGCCATTGGCTTATCGAGAGTCCAACAATGTTCACCTACTTATAACCCGCCCTTCTGATATATGTGTCAACCTTGTTTTTAAACATATTCACGCTGCTAGCAGTTACACAATCTGTAGACAGTTTGTTCCATTCATTTACTGTCCTCTGTGAGAACGAGTGCTTCCTGATGTCCAATCTACATTGATCCTTTACTAATTTTACCTCATGTCCTCTAGTTCTGCTATCCTTCTTGAGTGAGAAAAACATATTTCTATCAATATTTTCATACCCATTCAATATCTTAAAAACTTCGATCTGATCTCCTCTTAACCTCCTTGTCTCTAGAGTTGTTAAACCACATTCTTTCAGGCGTTCTTCATAACTAAGGTCTCTAAGTTCTGGAATCATTTTAGTTGCTCTCCTTTGTATGCGTTCAAGCGTATCTATATCCTTCTTACGATATGGTCTCCATGCTTGTATACAGTATTCTAAATGAGGTCTAACTATTGCTTTATAAAGAGGTATAATTAACTTTTTTCCCTTGTATGTTATGTTTCTTCTAATCAATCCAAGAATTTGATTACCCTTTGAAGCTGCAATACCACACTGCTCTGAAACTTTCATATCAGCGCTTATTGTAACTCCTAAGTCCTTTTCTTTTACAGTAGTACCAAGAACAGTAGCTCCCATTTTATAGTTTACATTCAAGTTCCCATGTCCTGTATGTAGGCATTTACATTTCCCAAAATTGAACAGCATCTGCCATTTCTCAGACCATTTCACTAATCTGTCTAGATCGTTTTGTAAATGTTGTTTATCACCATCAGTATTAACCTTTCTAAACAGTTTTGTGTCGTCCGCAAATTTCAGTACGTTACTTGTTATACTGTCGTCCAAGTCATTGATATAAATTAAGAATAATATAGGTCCTAATACTGATCCTTGAGGTACCCCACTCAAAACCGATTTCCAATTTGAAACTTCGCCATCTACTACAACTCGTTGTCTTCTGTCAGTCAGCCATTGTTCTATCCAGTCAGTTATGCTATCCCCGATACCATGGGCTTTTAATTTAAGTAGCAATCTTTGATGTGGCACTTTGTCAAAAGCTTTCTGAAAATCTAAGTAGATAATATCTACTGGCGATCCCTCGTCTATCCACTTAGTGATTTCTTCCAAAAAACATAACACATTTGTTAAGCATGACCTCGCTTTAAGGAATCCATGTTGAGATGAATTTAATAATTTATGCTTAACGAGGAAGTCCACCATATGGTCTTTAATTAACCTTTCTAATAATTTACAAATCACTGACGTTAAACTCACTGGTCTGTAATTCTCTGACTTATTTCTCGAACCCTTTTTAAATAATGGTATGATGTTTGCTTCTTTCCATTCAAACGGAACAACTCCCTCTTTTAATGACAAGTTGAATACTCTTGCAAGTGGTATACTGATTTGATCTACTGTTTCCATTAGTAATTTTGGAGGAATCCCATCCACTCCCGGTGATTTGTTATCCTTCATTGCCTTTATTTTCCTAGCTACCAATTCTGGAGTTACAACTAACGGTCCTAAATAGTCAGATTTAGTCCCCTGAAATTTAGCATCAGCAACTGGTAATGAACTAATATCTTCTTTTGTAAACACTGAACTGAAGTAACCATTTAGGTCTTCCGCCATTAAAAACCCCTGCGATATTATATTTCCAGCACTGTCTTCTAGAGGTCCAACCTTGTCTTGTACGTTTTGTTTACTCCTGACATATGCATAAAAACTCTTGCTGTCAGTTTTTATGTTACATGCCAGTTTTTGCTCATAGCTTCTTTTAGATTGTCTGATTTCAGTTGTAGCTGCATTAAGTGCCTCTTTGTATTTTGCATAGTCTTCTTCCTTTCTGGTACGCCTATAAACCCTCCACATAGTTTGTTTTAGCATTATTTTTCTAATTGCCTCTTTTGACACGTGTTTCTTTCTACACCGTTTTCCTTGTTTTCGGAAGGGAACAAATTTATCAATGATACTCTCAATTTCATATTTTAGAATATTCCAGCATTCAATTGCAGTCTTATTCATCAGCATGTTATTCCAATCTAGCTGTGCTAAGTATTTTCTCATATCTTTGTAGTTACCTTTGTAGAAGTTTCTCTTGTACGTTTTCTTATTTTTACTTTCTGATTTTACATTGATGTCAAAATGTATTTGATTATGGTCACTATTACCCAATGGTTCAAATATTTTTACATTGTCCACTAATTCTTTTTGTGATGACAAAACTATATCTAATACATTTTCTCCCTGGTTGGTTCTAGTACGTGCTGAGTAAGAAAGCTATCCTGGATTAAACATAGAAATTGTTGATCCTCAATCCCTGTGCTCTCTAGAGAATTCCATTGTATGTGTCCATGGTTAAAATCTCCCATTATGATACATTCCCCTTTACTAACTTCCTTTATAGCGTTTTTTATTTTTGTGTTGTCCTCTTCGTTTATGTTTGGACTTCGGTAAACTAATCCAACAGTTAATTTTGAATTTCCTGAAACAATTTTGCACCAAACAGCTTCATCGCAATCTGCTTCCCTTTCTAGTTTCATTTCATAAGCCTGAATAGATTCTTTAACATATAAAATAACTCCCCCGCCCCTTCTTCCTATTCGATCTTTCCTAAACATTACGTATCCTGTCAGTCCTAATTCAGCATCTGTTATATCTATGTTGGCCCATGATTCAGTTATACCAATTATGTGAGGGTCAATATCTTCTACCATAATGTTTAATTCGTTTTTCTTATTTACTATGCTCCTTGCATTTAAACATACGCATCTATAACCTTTTTCAGAGATGTTTTTCGGATGATTTGATATTGGTTTATCTGTGCTAGTGGTCTCTTGGTCTGCTTGAGACACCTCTAGGTAACCCCCCTGCACTTCTAGTTTAAAGAATGTTTACTTCCAAAAATATTTGTCATTGTACCCAAGTCGCTATCTACTGCTGCTGAAAGTTTGTCCGCGAATACTGCCGCCCCCTTTCCACTTAAATGAAGCCCATCCTTCATGTACATATCACCTCTCCCAACAAAACTTTCCCATAAATCCACAAATCCAACTTCCTCTTCCCTACACAGCCTCTGGACTAACATGTTAATTGCCATCCCCCGACAATTTCGATATTTATGACCCCTCCTGCCCATCACAGGTAAAATCCCTGACAGTATTACCTGCTCAACCCGCGTCTGTTTTAGTGTTCTGACCAACTGCCTATATTTCCTAACTATGGCAGTTGTACCCTCCCTCTCTACGTTATTTGTCCCTACATGTACTAAAACAGATCCACCCTTACCCGAGCCTACGATGTTTTTTACCCTCTCAGTTATCGCCTCTATTTTGGCTCCAGGCAAGCAGACCACCACATCATCTCCCTTGTTTAAGACTCTGTCGGTCTTCCTAACTATCGAATCCCCCACAAACACCCTCGCTCTCTTCCTCACCCCCTCTATCACTGCTGCAGAATAACTCTTCCTTTCGATCCCCTCCATCACATTCTGTCCTGACCCCTTCCCTTCCGTCTCCCCCACTCCCTTCTCCTTCCCTCCTGTCTCCCCTACTCCCCTCTCCTTCACACCGGTTGTTTTCCCTCCCGTCTCCCCCACTCCCTTCTCCTTCCCTCCTGTCTCCGCTACTCCCCTCTCCTTCACCCCGGTTGTCTTCCCTCCCGTCTCCCCCACTCCCTTCTCCTTCCCTCCTGTCTCCCCTACTCCCCTCTCCTTCACCCCGGTTGTCTTCCCTCCCGTTCCTTTCCTTCCCGTCTCCTTACGTCCTGTCTCCCTATGACCTGTCACCTTCCCTCCTCTCAGCTTCCTCCCAGGCTGAGGTGAGCTCTCCCTAGCATCTCTTGTGTCTTTCCCCACTTTATCGTCTACTGTTCCCTCACCGGAACTACTGGCACAACTCCCCTGATCCCTTCCCACCATTGCCACAACGAGCAGTCTCAGCTCTTTCAACTCCACCTCTATTTCCTTCATCCTTGCGCATCCCCTACACTCAAAATTAAAACTATCTGCCTGGACCTCAGCCCAGGACTTTTCGCACCAGACTTGACGAAATCTACCCAGTTACTACAACTGCCACAAATTACGTGCCTTGTGGCCTTTAACTGTCGTTTGCACGGGGCCATCATACAATTTAGTTTTAATTAGTGTGCTACGTTAGCCTTGAATAAGGCTGTTTTTGTGATCAAAAGAACACTTTAGGCTAAAAATCCTGCCACCTAGCGAATACGGAGAACACTGTGTAACAAAACAACGAAGTGAGTGTGTACTAATTTACGCTAAAGTCCTGCTGTTAATTCCTTTTTACCGAAAACGTTGACTACCACTATGTCATATATTACCTTATGTATGTAATTTAAGTAAACAAATCACTTTATCTTATATATATATATATTAGCTAATGTAAACGATAGCTCGATGCACGGGTTGAATGACTTGTAAACAAACTCCCTTTTATCACTCGTTGAGTTTGAATCCGGGAAAAAAAATACTACCTCTGTTAACAACAACGGTTTCTTAATATATGTCTACAAGAAGTTGGTGAACAATATATGTATAATACTAATACTTATTCTAACCAATATTCACTGTTACTGACTATTCACTGTTATCTAATTTTTCGAATTGTAAACACCCCTATTAACGCTCGCTGAATTCCCTGACAGAATCCGAAACTAACTTACTCTAAAATACTCCCTCTGACTAATAATTAACAAAACCTGTTTCCTAATATATGTCT
Organism: Lamellibrachia satsuma; assembly: GCA_033239005.1. Taxonomy (NCBI): domain Eukaryota; kingdom Metazoa; phylum Annelida; class Polychaeta; order Sabellida; family Siboglinidae; genus Lamellibrachia; species Lamellibrachia satsuma. Next base: position 2,352,237 of record BSQZ01000085.1, on the reverse strand, counting down.
ACAATACGTTTATGTATAATATATATGCAATAGTAATACTTATTCTATTTGATATTCCACGTATTTCTGTAAATGATCTACACCAAATTCAAGTCGCTGCACCAAGTCCAACTTAATGTGTCTTTGTGCAAAACCTACATTAACATAACATCGAATATAAACAATGTTTTCCGGGATTTTATTAATATCTGATTAATTGCAGTCATCAAAGGAGAGCGGATGTGATAAGATCGTATCTTTCCGAATGTGCTACAAACGTCACACGATGAAGTCAGACCCGTGGTCGTGCAAACAAGGACAAGGTGGCACAGAAGTACAACACGCAACCGCCTATGTCACGTACGAAGTGTACGAAATTAAGGTGACAGCCACGAACAATGAGAACTTCAGCTCCACCAGTGAAACTGTACTCGCAAACATCAGGGCGCGTGAGTCAGCAACCTATAACTTGTACTAGCAAACATCAGGGTGCGTGAGTCAGCAACCTATAACTTGTACTAGCAAACATCAGGCCGCGTGAGTCAGCAACATATAACTTGTACTCGCAAACATCAGGCCGCGTGAGTCAGCAACCTATAACTTGTACTCGCAAACATCAGGGCGCGTGAGTCAGCAACCTATAACTTGTACTCGCAAACATCAGGCCGCGTGAGTCAGCAACCTATAACTTGTACTAGCAAACATCAGGGCGCGTGAGTCAGCAACCTATAACTTGTACTAGCAAACATCAGGACGTGTGAGTCAGCAACCTATAACTTGTACTCGCAAACATCAGGGCGCGTGAGTCAGCAACCTATAACTTGTACTCGCAAACATCAGGCCGCGTGAGTCAGCAACCTATAACTTGTACTAGCAAACATCAGGGCGCGTGAGTCAGCAACCTATAACTTGTACTAACAAACATCAGGGCGCGTGAGTCAGCAACATATAACTTGTACTAGCAAACATCAGGGCGCGTGAGTCAGCAACCTATAACTTGTACTAGCAAACATCAGGGTGCGTGAGTCAACAACCTATAACTTGTACTAGCAAACATCAGGGCGCGTGAGTCAGCAACCTATAATTTGATTTATAACATATATCGCATAAGTGATTTCCAATAATATATTATTAGTCATCAGCTGTGATTGCGAGGGCCTCCACTGCTGTTTGAACAAGTATAGTTGATTCCGGCGAATGACTGTTTTTTTTTTCAAACAGGCAAGTTTGGATAATAAACTCTTTGAGCCGTTCAATAATTATGCATCATAGGTGTCAACATCTGGTCATGAAAAAGTGGGAAAGTGTTCATAAAAAAGCGGGAACATATTCATGAAAAAGCGGGAAAGTGCTAATGTTAAATCACTTGAGACCAAATAACCAAAATGTGCGTAGAATGGCCTCGTGTACAAGAAATAGATAAAATTTACTGTGAATGTTGTTTGTTTTTTAATTATGTAAAGTCCGAAGGGGGTTATTTATTGTAATGGGAAGAGAAATAAATGTTTTGATTTTATATCTTACCACTTTAACATATTTGCACACCTTGTTAGCGTGACGTTGTCTTGTTGGGACAGTGATAGCAAGAGTGCTATATAATTTAAAATGCTGTTACTCGCGACGTCACAAAATGCTATGATGGGGTATTTTACATGACGTCATTGGTGAACAGTCTTTGTCCTAAACACGTTGTTGATACAGCTCCGAAACACACGTCAACAGCCAACGATACCGCATCAGGCACTCCATCTTTGGCGACGTCAGCATGGATTGGAATAGCCATTGGGACGCTGGTCCTTGGCATGACCCTCATGGCAATCATCCTGCTAGGCATTCATAGGTAAGTAACTGATCTTCATCGTGTGCAATTTTTCACAAACATCTAAGTGCGATTCCACACCAGAGAATACGGACTTGCGTGGGCCTATTCGGATCGCACAGCAGATATGTGATAGCATAGCTGTCAACCCCTCGAGTGTTCTAAGGGGTGAGTAATTTTCCCTGCCAAGCCCAGGGGCCGCATGTGGTGAAGTCCCTCAGACCATGGACCTCAGTGCTCCAGTTGATGGACCTCGGTGAAGTCCCCCAGCCCATGGACCTCGGTGTAGTCCCCCAGCCCATGGACCTCTTTGTAGTCCCCCAGCCCATGGACCTCACTGTAGTCCCCCAGCCCATGGACCTCAGTGAAGTCCCATAACCCATGGACCTAGATGAAGTCCTCCAGCCCATGGACCTCATTGTAGTCCCCCAGCCCATAGACCTCATTGTAATCACCCAGCCCATGGACCTCATTGTAGTCCCCCAGCCCATGGACCACATTGTAGTCCCCCAGCCCATGGACCTCAGTGAAGTCCCATAACCCATGGACCTAGATTAAGTCCCCCAGCCCATGGACCTCATTGTAGTCCCCCAGCCCATATACCTCATTGTAGTCCCCCAGCCCATGGACCTCATTGTAGTCCCCCAGCCCATGGACCTCAGTGAAGTCCCCCAGCCCATGGACCTCATTGTAGTCCCCCAGCCCATGGACCTCATTGTAGTCCCCCAGCCCATGGACCTCATTGTAGTCCCCCAGCCCATGGACCTCATTGTAGTCCCCCAGCCCATGGACCTCAGTGAAGTCCCATAACCCATGGACCTAGATGAAGTCCCCCAGCCCACGGACCTCATTGTAGTCCCCCAGCCCATAGACCTCATTGTAGTCCCCAGCCCATGGACCTCATTGTAGTCCCCCAGCCCATGGACCACATTGTAGTCCCCCAGCCCATGGACCTCAGTGAAGTCCCACAACCCATGGACCTAGATTAAGTCCCCCAGCCCATGGACCTCATTGTAGTCCCCCAGCCCATAGACCTCATTGTAGTCCCCCAGCCCATGGACCTCATTGTAGTCCCCCAGCCCATGGACCTCATTGTAGTCCCCCAGCCCATGGACCTCATTGTAGTCCCCCAGCCCATGGACCTCATTGTAGTCCCCCAGCCCATGGACCTCAGTGAAGTCCCCCAACCCATGGACCTCATTGTAGTCCCCCAGCCCATGGACCTCATTGTAGTCCCCCAGCCCATGGACCTCAGTGAAGTCCCCCAGCCCATGGACCTCATTGTAGTCCCCCAGCCCATGTACCTCATTGTAGTCCCCCAGCCCATGGACCTCAGTTAAGTCCCCCAGCCCATGGACCTCATTGTAGTCCCCCAGCCCATGGACCTCAGTGTAGTCCCCCAGCCCATGGACCTCATTGTAGTCCCCCAGCCCATGAACCTCAGTGTAGTCCCCCAGCCCATGGACCTCAGTGAAGTCCCATAACCCTAGGTGAAGTCTTGGAGACCAGTAAAGACACTTTTTATCCCAAAATCAAAGTAAAGCTCAACTTAAATACGGGTACGTGCTTACGTGGATGTCCAACAGGAAATCTCATTGGTTGATGCTCAGCTGTTAAACCAATCAATGACCGTGTTTTATACGTTATTTGGTAAAGGAAGTATATTGCCGTTACAATTAACCGAGGCCTTCGCTTGCGACACGCACGAATGTATTTGATGCTTTAATAAAAAATTACATTTTTGTTTCATAACTTTCATTGCTAAAGATTATAAAAATGATTATGAAAATATGAGATTTTGTATCTTTGTCGTGAGACTGTGATATTTAATGCAAAGCCGCACTTATGTATGACAGTTGATACGTGTGTCATAGACTATAGCAGAACAATCTGTATTTCACAATGGCGATCAGGTCACGTTTATTGCATGATTTTCAACAGGCCATCACAATCCCATGCTCTCTTACATACACAGATATATATAACGTTTAACGACACACATGGTTGAAACGATCATGTTCTCGCCATTACCATAATAAATAATTAATTATTGCCATCTTTAAGATATTCGATGGGATACATTTTAGGATGCGTCGAGAAAAACCGAACACTGGCAAACAACAACAGGAAACTGAGCTAGAGTCAGTTGAAAACAGAGGAGGTAAATTGTGAATTTTACAAACTTTGCTGATTTATTTGTTCACATCGATGAACTGGGCATGTAGGGGGTAATTAGTGGGTGATTACCTAATATTATACATCTACAGTGATACGTACAAACTCCCTACTAGTGGCGCCACATGGTGAATATAGTATAAGTCACTCACGATTTCACCACATCCACAACTTACATTTTCATTTGGCAAACTCTTAATTTTGGTCAATAAATCTCTCAATTTCAAAAGCATACAATTGTTAATACTGATTGCATTGAAAATGTGCATAGGAACAAATAACGTTCGTTTTTGTTTTAAACTATCTTACGTATACTCAAATGCACAGTTGTAATGACGTAACAAGTCATGAACACATATTAATATTATATTAATATCACATATTAAGCCATGTCGAATTAAGACGTGTAGAATATGGTCAACGATATGATACCCCCGATAGCTCTAGAATTGTGAAAATGGTGAGTTTTATAAAAAATGGAAATACATTCACTCACGAAACAGGTTATACAGAACGATCTTAATTAAAATTTAGAGTGGTATGAAGTTATGTTGATGTGTCACTGGTGGGGTCGCCTGGATACGAATAATAGATACATTAATGAGTACATTTTAACTATTCAATAAAATGTTACTGCATCCATTGCATTAGAAATGTTATTGGGTATCACGTGACAGTAAAAAACATGCGATAACTGAATATATGTGTGAATGTACTCACACTGCAAAGAATGACTAGATCATAGAAACACGTCTTAGTCGGGCCAATCTCGACGTTAGGTGACTAATAGATGTGTGTGAATGTACTCACACTGCAAAGAATGACTAGGTCAATCATAGAAACACATCTTAGTCGGGCCAATCTCGATGGTAGGTGACTAACAAACTGGAAGGTAACGTGTCGATGAAGTTATAATGACACTTATACACTTATACACGTACGTCGGGCTTACAATACGAGCAACAAACAAGAATAATGTTTCATTATTTGAAAGAAAGTTTCATGCCTGAATATACAACCGTCCTGAACAAATATGTATTTATTTTTGTCTTGTCCGTAATATTTTTCAGATGTCATAGAAGATGCAAGTGGCTACGTCCAAACACAGGCAACACCCGTCCAACGTGACAATGTTTATGATGTCATACAGAATTGACAGTGCATTTCGAAGCTTGGCCAGTCGTTTTCTCCACGTTGCTGAAATTCACTCAGCTGTATGGTACAATGAAGACCACTTTCTGGACAAGTGCACAAAGAGTTGATTGTAAGACTAAGAACTGTAAGATAATTATTAAATGTATGATACAGTGCAGACCACTTTCTAGACAAGTGCACAAAGAGTTGATTGTAAGACTAAGAACTGTAAGATAATTATTAAATGTATGATACAGTGCAGACCACTTTCTAGACAAGTGCACAGAGTTGATTGTAAGACTAATAACTGTAAGATAATTATTCAATTTTGTACTTACTGTTTAAATCGACAGTGTGTTTGTTATTCTCATATTTTGTGAACAAAACATGCCACGAGTCTAATTATCTGTATTCTTGTTTTATATGCAAGTTAGTTGATTTCAATACGTATTTGTCGTTGGCAATTAAATACTCTAGACGGGTCATGGCTGACAAACATAGGTTAAATAATTATCTGACAATAATGTGAATTACATGTTGTTTATCTTACATTGATGAGACGTAGTGAGAAAATATATCGCTTAATTTACTCTCTTCATGCATGTAGTAAACCTCTACAAAATTTTAATAAAGTCATGCACATTTTTTACTAAACCTATGTTTTAACACATTGTGTACACTCCATGTCAAAGCACGTGTAAACATCACAAATGACACGTTTGTCTTGAACATGGCGTCATTGTTGCCAGTCTGCCTCGTAGCAATCCATAGCAATCGTGTGTCTTTCTAACACTCGTGCCTTCGCTGGTATCGATTCCAGTTCTGTGGCAGATATCTGCGGTATGTTTTGTCACTGATGTAGCAATCGGTTGTCGTAATGTGCGATGTGTTGGGTATTTCACTGACGTCTACCTGTGAACCGTGCGTGAGTTGTCACTACGTAATGACTCGCCGTACACGTTGCATGTGTTTGCATTTTCTCCACTCGCAGGGCTTAGGGTTGTAAGTGCAGGTCTTAGGGTTGTATGTGCAGGGCTTAGGGTTGTAAGTGCAGGGCTTAGGGTTGTATATGCAGGGCTTAGGGTTGTAAGTGCAGGGCTTAGGGTTGTAAGTGTAGGGCTTAAGGTTGTAAGTGTATGGTTGCTGGTGTAGCTGTCAGCATACTTGTGTTAACATATAGCGGTGATATGATTGTACTATGTTGCGTTAATACGTACAACAAAACGGGCTTAGTAATATAAATACAATTTTTTTTCCGTTGCGCCGAAGCCAAGTGGTTTTGAGTCGTTACTCTGCCATTAGATTATAATTTTATGCGATCACATGTAGCAATAACGTAAACAATTCAGAACATAAAATGGGCATATGTCAGAAGTGTGCTATGTAGTGGGGCATTTAAATAAAGAACAATGACAGCGCGTTCATGTTTTCAACGGAACAGCGTTGCTGTCCTTGTAAGGTAGTTTCTAAAATACTACACGCGCCACCTGGTGATTACATTGGCAGTAGACGTAAATGACGGAAAGAAAGCGGTGATATGTGCGACATTGACAGATACATTAATGAGTACATTTTAACTATTCAATAAAATGTTACTGCATCCATTGCATTAGAAATGTTATTGGGTATCACGTGACAGTAAAAAACATGCGATAACTGAATATATGTGTGAATGTACTCACACTGCAAAGAATGACTAGGTCAATCATAGAAACACGTCTTAGTCGGGCCAATCTCGACGGTAGGTGACTAATATAGATGTGTGTGAATGTACTCACACTGCAAAGAATGACTAGGTCAATCATAGAAACACATCTTAGTCGGGCCAATCTCGACGGTAGGTGACTAATAGATTTTAACAAGATTTAACAAGATTTAACAAGATTGCCATCTCGAACAACAAGTTCCAGATGGCAAGTGGACAAGGAAGCCAATGGCTTATCGAGAGTCCAACAATTTTCTCATCTATGTGTAGCCCGCCCTTATCAGATATCTGTCAATTCTATTTTTAAACATATTCACACTACTAGCATTAACACAATCATTTGGCAGTTTGTTCCATTCATTTATCACCCTCTGTGAGAAAGAGTACTTTCTCATGTCCAACCTACACTGCTCCTTAACTAATGCTGCTTTGTGACCTCTGGTTCTACTGCCTTCTTTAAGTTTGAAGAACATATTCCTATTAACATCCTCATAACCGTTCACTATTTTAAACACTTCTATTTGGTCTCCTCTTAGTCTCCTGGTCTCTAGTGTTGTCAAACCACACTGTAATAAGCGACTTTCGTAACTAAGGTCTCTTAATTCTGGAACCATTTTAGTTGCTCTTCGTTGTATTCTTTCTAGCTTGTCTATGTCTTTTTTACGATATGGCCTCCATGCTTGAATACAATATTCCAAATGTGGTCTAACTATTGCTTTGTACAGGGGTACAATTACATGTTTCTCCTTATATGTGATAGTTCTCCTAATTAGCCCTAGAATTTGATTTCCTTTCGAAGCAGCAATCCCACATTGCTCTGAAACTTTCATGTCAGCACTAAATGTTACTCCTAAATCCTTTTCTTGTGTGGTTCTACCTAGTACAGCATCCCCCATTTTATATTCCTCATCCATATTTCCATGTCCTATGTGTATACATTTACACTTCCCAAAATTGAATAACATTTGCCATTTTTCTGACCATTTAACAAATTTTTCTAGATCATCCTGTAAACTTTGTTTATCTGTATCATTAGTAACCTTTCTGAATACTTTTGTGTCATCTGCAAATTTGAGTACATTGCTAGATATGTCATCCTCCAAATCATTTATATATATTAAAAACAGTATAGGGCCTAATACTGATCCCTGTGGTACCCCACTCAAAACAGATTTCCAGTTTGAAATCTCACCATCTATTATTACTCTCTGTCTTCTGTGTGTAAGCCATTTTTCTATCCAGTTGATTACATCATTGCCTATACCATGGGCTTTTAGTTTAAGTAACAATCTTTGATGTGGCACTTTATCGAAAGCTTTCTGAAAATCTAAGTAGACAACATCCACTGGTGACCCGTCATCTACCCACTTTGTAATTTCTTCCAAAAAACATAAGAGATTGGTTAGACATGACCTTGCTTTTAGGAATCCATGTTGAGATGTATTTATTAATTTATGTTTTACAAGGAATTCCACCATGTGGTATCTAATTAATGTTTCGAGTAATTTACATACAACTGATGTTAAACTCACTGGTCTGTAATTTTCTGGCTTCTTCCTCGATCCCTTCTTAAATAGCGGCGTAATGTTTGCTTCTTTCCATTCTGAAGGAACTATTCCTTCTTCTAGTGACAAGTTAAACAATTTTGCAAGTGGTGTACTAATTTGCTCAACAATTTCCTTAAGCAGTTTTGGTGGTATCCCATCAACTCCAGGTGATTTATTATCTTTCATCTTCTTAATTTTCTTTGCTATCATCTCAGGAGTTACAAATAACTGCCCTAAATGTTCTGATTTATTGCCCTCAAATTTAGTCAATGGAACTGGAAGTGAGCTGATATCTTCTGTGGTAAAAACTGAGCTGAAATACTCATTCAGGACCTCTGCCATTTGGAACCCGTCTGAAATTATGTTTTCACTGTTGTTTTCAAGTGGTCCGACCTTATCTCGAACTTTCTGTTTACTCCTTACATAAGCATAGAAACTCTTGCTGTCATTTTTTATATTACCTGCCAATTTTTTTTCAAAGGTTCTTTTAGATTTTCTAATTTCAGTTGTAGCTAGGTTAAGTGCCTCTTTGTAGTTTGTGTAGTCTTCTACATTTCCAGTGTGTTTATAGACCCTCCACAGCATCTGTTTGTGAGCAATTTTTCTAATAGCTTCTTTTGACAGGTGTTTTTTCCTGGACCTTTTCCCTTGTTTTCTTAATGGAACAAATTTCTCAATAATGCCCTCAATCTCATATTTTAAACAAGTCCAGCATTCTGTTGCTGTCTTGTTCTTCAGCAAGTTATTCCAATCTATATTTGCTAGATATGTTCTCATCACTTTATATTTGCCTTTGTTGAAGTTCCTCCTCCATTGTTTTTTATATGTATTCCCTGTTTTTACTTTTATATTAAAATGGATTTGGTTATGGTCACTTGAACCCAAAGGTTCGTGTACTTTAACATTGTCAACTAGTTCATTTTGAGAAGACAAAATTAAATCTAACACATTCCCACCTCTGGTTGGTTCCAAGACATGTTGAGTAAGGAAACAATCCTGTGTTAGAAGTAGAAACTGATGGTCGTCACCTCCAGCACTCTCTAATGATTCCCACTGTATATGGCCATGGTTAAAATCACCCATTATAACACATTCTCCCTTGCTCACCTCCCTTATCGCATTTTGTAATTTTACGTCTTCCTCTTGTCCTATGTTAGGACTACGATAAACTACTCCTATTGTTAATGTTGAGTTCCTGGTAACTATGTTACACCAAATTGCTTCCACACTATCTGCTTCACTTTTCAGTGTTATTTCATATGCTTGGATAGATGTGTGTGTGAATGTACTCACACTGCAAAGAATGACTAGGTCAATCATAGAGACACATCTTAGTCGGGCCAATCTCGACGGTAGTTGACTAACAAACTGGAAGGTAACGTGTCGATGAAGTTATACTGCCACTTATACACTTATACACGTACGTCGGGCATACAATACGAGCAACAAACAAGAATAATGTTTCATTATTTGAAAGAAAGTACTATTTCATGCCTGAATATACAGCCGTCCTGAACAAATATGTATTTATTTTTGTCTTGTTCATAATATTTTTCAGATGTCATCGAAGATGCAAGTGGCTACGTCCAAACACAGGCAACACCCGTCCAACGTGACAATGTTTATGATGTCATACAGAATTGACAGTGCATTTCGAATCCTATTTCTGCCATTTCGAAGCTTGGCCAGTCGTTTTCTCCACGTTGCTGAAATTCACTCAGCTGTATGGTACAATGAAGACCACTTTCTGGACAAGTGCACAAAGAGTTGATTGTAAGACTAAGAACTGTAAGATAATTATTAAATGTATGATACAGTGGAGACCACTTTCTAGACAAGTGCACAGAGTTGATTGTAAGACTAATAACTGTAAGATAATTATTCAATTTTGTACTTACTGTTTAAATCGACAGTGTGTTTGTTATTCTCATATTTTGTGATCAAAACATGCCACGAGTCTAATTATCTGTATTCTTGTTTTATATGCAAGTTAGTTATTAATATTCTAGACGGGTCATGGCTGACAAACATAGGTTAATTAATTATCTGACAATAATGTGAGTTAAATATTGTTTACATTGATGAGACGTAGTGAGAAAATAATATCGCTTAATTTACTCTCTTAATCATGTAGTAAACTTCTAAAAATTTAATAAAGTCATGCAAATTTTTTACTAAACCTATGTTTTAACACATTGTGTACACTCCATGTGAAAGCATGTTTACACATCACAAATGACACGTTTGTCTTCAACATGGCTTCATTGTTGCCAGTCTGCCTCATAGCAATCGCGTGTCTTTCTAACACTCGTGCCTTCGCTGGTATCGATTCCAGTTCTGTGGCAGATATCTGCGGTATGTTTTGTCACTGCTGTAGCAATCGGTTGTTGTAACCTGCGATGCGTTGGGTATTTCACTGGCGTCTAAATGTGAACCTTACTTGAGTTGTCACTACGTAATGACTTGCCGTACGCGTCGCATGTGTTTGCGTTCTCTCCACTCGTTTTTACACTGCAGTGCCGTCGTTTCGTCCGCGTCCTCTGTCTTGTTCGCGCTGCTACTGTCGACAGGCTGCCACGCACCGTGCTGCCGACACCCGCCACTGGCCCAGTGCTACCGACAACATGACCGCCATTAGTAGCCGGCTCGCCTTCGTCTTTCTTTTCACCGTCTAAGTTTTCACTCGGGTTCACGTTGTCCCGTATATTGACGGCCTTACTGTCTGTAGCCAGCTCGCGCAATACTGCGTCTGTCTGTGGGTTCACGTCTTTCGCCTCAACACCGACGCGTCCATTCTCCCTGCCACTCACAACATCCTCGTTCGCCTCATGAGTGTTGTTCTCCCTCGCCGTGTCGTCGCACACGGGCAGCTCGACGAACCTCTCGATGAAGGCGTGTCGATCAACTGACACGCTGCCAGCGACTGACTGACCGGACTTGTTGGTCATCTCGACTGTGAACTCTTTCATAATCTTCTTGCCGTTTCCGTTGCTCAACACCACCAACGCTGCCGCCCGAAGTTCAGACGGGACCTCGTGCGAGTTCAGGTGTGCATCGTAGCTGAAGTCGAACCTGAACGACTTGCCACAAATGCGACACAAGAAGGGTTTGTCCCTGTCCTGCGTGGCACACAGGTGCGTACGACTGACGTGCACGCGCAGACTCTTGGCGTCCAGGAAGCCCTGGTTGCAGTGCGGACAGTCGTGCGAGTCGGCGGCGTGCGTGCGCTCGTGGCGATGTAAGTTCGCTGCTAACGAGAACGACACGTCGCAGAAGCCGCAGTGGAATCGCCTCATGTCTCCGTGTCTTTTGCTGTGGTGGTCGTCCAGTTGACGGTTCGACTCGAACTCGTCGCCGCAAACCGTGCACTGGACACTGCACTGGACGGCGTGGTTCTAGACGGGGCACACAAGGGATATCATTACATTAACAAAGAGAGACAGCATTTAATAAAAAATCAAAGTTATCTGGTATCCACTACAATATGCTAGCTTGTTTGTGCAAATGTGTTATTTCGTTTTACTGAAATCATCGGACAAACTGTTAAAAGTAGGCACCCACGACCTAAGAGGTGGGGCAGTGCCTTGGGCGTGAAATAAATACCTGCGCCCACAGAGAGTTGCCAAATTGACTCAAATTGAACAAGAGTAATGTCAGCGGGTGTCACAACAACACAACAATGTAACATGGTTACTATTTCGTTAAGATAGGATATTAATCTTAAATCTGACCTACCGGGGTACGTATGTTTAACATACTGGATATTTAAATTGATACCAACCATGATGGCAATGTAAAAAAATGTGGACCTTTTGACCCCAAAAATACACTTATTTCTTTAATATTTTTCAGTGGAACAATTGTTTATCATTTGTGATGTTATGGTTAATAGTTTTTGAACAACAGAATAGTTCTTACGCATATAGCCTCGTTGTGACAAAAGTACACGGAACAAGGAATTTTTAGATATATCTTTAAATATGGTATTTTGTAACTAACCTGAACAAATTAGCTTTCTATGTTTTATTTATTTCCATGTTCAACTCTAACGGCGATGGGTCAAATACACGAAAAACATTTCAAATAAAAAATATACAGAAAAAGTATTTAAAATAAAAATGTATTTTTAAATTACTTTTTGGGGAGGATGAAAATACCTTTAAATGTAGGCTCCAGAGAGTGGTCCACGCAGATAATAGTGATGTAAATTCACTATTGTTTATTGAACGTACGTATTACATTGCGGCACCAGTAAACCCACAATTTAAAAACGAAATGTGCAAAATGCATTCTGCTCAAGATGAATTTACAATTCTTAACAAATTCAACAAGGTCACTTAGGAACAAATGAAGCCACTGTTTGTTGCACACAATTCCCAGCGAGTTCACAAAGCTTATCTGGTGAGAGTCAGCTCAGTGAGACTGCCGTTCTCTGTATGTGTAGTTGCCAAAATGGCACCAAAAATGTCTGCACATCCATTATGTATAGAATAGAACAGGTCAAATTTATCAATAGTTGTTTCGAAATGTCCAGGAAAAAAGTACATTTAAAAAGTATTTTTCAATAAAATTTTGTACACAAAATGTCTGACGAGATACTCTCTGTACAACTGATCATAGCAAAAGGTAGTATCGTGATTTTAGAGATCGAGATCACCAGCTCTATGAGGTGCACACAGTCCACAGAGGTTTTTTCCATTTATCTGTGAGGGATGTTTTACTTCCCCTGACAGAGACACCAGGTAGAAGGGACCAACAGAGACACCAGGTAGAAGGGACCAACATAGACACCAGGTAGAAGGGACCAACATAGACACCAGGTAGAAGGGACCAACATAGACACCAGGTAGAAGGGACCAACATAGACACCAGGTAGAAGGGACCAACATAGACACCAGGTAGAAGGGACCAACATAGACACCAGGTAGAAGGGACCAACATAGACACCAGGTAGAAGGGACCAACATAGACACCAGGTAGAAAGGACCAGCATAGATACCAGGTAGAAGGGACCAACAGCTTTTACTGTCTCTTCCGAACGACACAGGCAAAGTGGGGTGAACGAAATTGCCCAAGTTTAAAAATGGCAGCATGTGGTTTTGAACCCTGGTCCCCTCGACTGTTAGCCTGATGCCCTACCACACGATCACCATACCCCACACTGTATTTCAAATAAAATAATAAATAGTTTTTAAAAAGTATTTTAAATAGAAAATATTTTTTTATTTGGAAAAATACAAGTTAAAAATCAGATTTGACCCATATGTGAACCCTGACGCATCTGGACTAAATGTGACTGACCTGGCTGTACTCACATTCATGAAGTGCTTCAGCATGGGACAGTTCTGTCTTACATGAGTCGCAGGCCCTGAAGGTTGGCACAGTTCTGTCTTACATGAGTCGCAGGCCCTGTAGGTTGGCACAGTTCTCTCTTACATGAGTTGCAGGCCCTGTAGGTTGGCACAGTTCTGTCTTACATGAGTCGCAGGCCCTGTAGGTTGGCACAGTTCTGTCTTACATGAGTCGCAGGCCCTGTAGGTTGGCACAGTTCTGTCTTACGAGTCGCAGGCCCTGTAGGCTGGGACAGTTCTGTCTTACATGAGTCGCAGGCCCTGTAGGCTGGGACAGTTCTGTCTTACATGAGTCGCAGGCCCTGTAGGTTGGCACAGTTCTGTCTTACATGAGCCACAGGCACTGTAGTCTGGGACGGTTCTGTCTTACATGAGTCGCAGGCCCTGTAGGTGTCTTACTGCTGAACCCATCAGACAGTACCTCCTCCTTTGCGTCAAAACCACGAGAGCCCTAAAATATTTCATAATAATATCTGATCTTTGGTGGACCTCAAATGGTGCGGTGTGATGAAATAGATGTAGAAAAATTAGGTCAGAATGACCTTTGGGTCAGGTTTATAAATAATTACCTCTATAATAATAATATTTATTTCAGACAAAAGTCCACGTACACGTACATACATAAAATACAGGTAAAACTATATACACACATGCAAAAAAATACATGCCAAAAAAGTTAAAATAAAACATAAATATATATACACATTGTATTAAAAATATACAATTGACTAATGCAACAAAATTAATAATTGGAATTCTGTAATAGCTGAATAGCTAAGAGCAAAAATAATTAACAAAAGTGGATTATCTGACCATAAATTAAATTTCTGGCTAAAACATTTGCCTGAGCATAAATACATTTTTTCTGCCTGGCAATATCATCATCGTCAGTAAGGTTATTGTTGATTATCTGACCCAAGGTATTCACATTTCTGAGGTAGTAAATGGTTATTAATAGTTACAGGGTGAATATTAGTAACCATACAGAACGATTAGTTCGCATTGTAAGTCATGACAAACATATTGCCACACTTGGCACAACAACCAGTGAGAGACAACGTAAAAAATACATTTATCGTAACCCGGCCAGGCTTTGCCTATAGGAATGACCAGAACCAGAATTAAGGACGGACTGCTAAGCTAGGGTTACCTGTGGCTATTTGAGCCAATTTGGCCCATAGCATTTTCGTTGAAAAGCACGCAGAATACATTAGCGCAGGGCTCTACACTAAGAGGACAAGTAGCGAGTCATGTTTACTTGTCCCACAAGAGGACAAGTAGCGAGTCATGTTTATTTGTCCCACATGAGGACAAGTAGTGAGTCATGTTTACTTGTCCCACAAGAGGACAAGTAGCGAGTCATGTTTACTTGTCCCACAAGAGGACAAGGACAAGTAACGAGTCATGTTTACTTGTCCCACAAGAGGACAAGTAGCGAGTCATATTTATTTGTCCCACAAGAGGACAAGTAGCGAGTCATGTTTATTTGTCCCACAAGAGGACAAGTAGCGAGTCATGTTTATTTGTCCCACAAGAGGACAAGTAGCGAGTCATGTTTATTTGTCCCACAAGAGGACAAGTAGCGAGTCATGTTTACTTGTCCCACAAGAGGACAAGTAGCGAGTCATGTTTATTTGTCCCACAAGAGGACAAGTAGCGAGTCATGTTTATTTGTCCCACAAGAGGACAAGTAGCGAGTCATGTTTACTTGTCCCACAAGAGGACAAGTAGCGAGTCATGTTTACTTGTCCCACAAGAGGAGAAGTAGCGAGTCATGTTTACTTGTCCTACAAGAGGACAAGTAGCGAGTCATGTTTACTTGTCCCACAAGAGGACAAGTAGCGAGTCATGTTTATTTGTCCCACAAGAGGACAAGTAGCGAGTCATGTTTACTTGTCTCACAAGAGGACAAGTAACGAGTCATGTTTACTTGTCCCACAAGAGGACAAGTAGCGAGTCATGTTTATTTGTCCCACATGAGGACAAGTAGTGAGTCATGTTTACTTGTCCCACAAGAGGACAAGTAGCGAGTCATGTTTACTTGTCCCACAAGAGGACAAGGACAAGTAACGAGTCATGTTTACTTGTCCCACAAGAGGACAAGTAGCGAGTCATATTTATTTGTCCCACAAGAGGACAAGTAGCGAGTCATGTTTATTTGTCCCACAAGAGGACAAGTAGCGAGTCATGTTTATTTGTCCCACAAGAGGACAAGTAGCGAGTCATGTTTACTTGTCCCACAAGAGGACAAGTAGCGAGTCATGTTTATTTGTCCCACAAGAGGACAAGTAGCGAGTCATGTTTATTTGTCCCACAAGAGGACAAGTAGCGAGTCATGTTTACTTGTCCCACAAGAGGACAAGTAGCGAGTCATGTTTACTTGTCATTCAAGAGGACAAGTAGCGAGTCATGTTTATTTGTCCCACAAGAGGACAAGTAGCGAGTCATGTTTACTTGTCCCACCAAAACTATACTTGTCCCTCTTGAAAACTACAAACACAGTGAATTGCTATGGCTATGATATAACACACACCTGGATGTATATAATATCCAGGACAATGTTTCTAACAAATGTGTTTTAGTGCATTTTTTAACTGTAGAAGGAAAAATGTAAATAATTTAAAGAAATACGATAGCATTTACCAACTTTAATTATGTTAAAAAGTAATTCTGCAAATTTTAAATATTCTGACTGAAAGGAAATAACTGAATTACAACGCACACTTAGACACAATTGTTGCCATGTTTACAAATAACAAATGTGCATATTTAGCAAGAACTATGATATTCTGCATGGAACAAATATTGTTAGCACCTATAATTTCTAATCACATAACATATTAATTATGATAATCCAGTGCGCAAACGGTAACAATATACAACAAAATAAACGATTGTAAAAATGATTGCATTAATAAAACATAATTAATTACCTGTTAATTAATGGGCTTTTCATTATGACCTACGTATACTGTGAATGCAACTGGACTGAAAAATTACAAAAACGAACTCTTGCTTGCGTGTGTGCGGCTTAGGGTTATAAGTGTATGGCTTAGGGTTGTAAGTGTAGGGCTTATGGTTGTAAGTGTAGAGCTCAGGGTTGTAAGTTTAGGGCTTAGGGTTGTAAGTGTGCGGCTTAGGGTTGAAGGTGTAAGGCTTAGGGTTGTAAGTGTAGGGCTTAGGGTTGTAAGTGTACGGCTTAGGGTTGTAAGTGTACGGCTTAGGGTTGTAAGTGTAGGGATTAGGGTTGCTGCTGTAGCTGTCAGCATACTTGTGTTAACCTGTAGCATTGATGATTGTACTACGTTGCGTTAATACGTACAACAAAACGGGTTTAGTAATATAAATAAAAAATTTTTTTCCATTGTGCGAAGCCGAGTGGTGTTAAGTCATTTCTCTGCCATTACTTGGATGTTAGATTATAATTTTATGCGATCACATGTAGCAATAACGTAAACAATTCAAAACATAAAATGGGCATATGTCAGAAGTGTGCTGTGTAATGGGGCATTTAAATGAAGAACAATGACAGCGCGTTCGTATTATCAACGGAACAGCGTTGCTGTCCTTGCAAGGTAGTTTCTAAAATACTACACGCGCCATCTGGTGATTACATTGGCAGTAGACGTAAATAACAGAAAGAAAGCGGTGACACGTGCGACATTGAACATAATTATAGATTCCATTAAATGTTATTTATTTTGGGTGTCAACAAGTCAAAACCTTTTAGTCTGTTTATTAAAATGAACAGTAGTGGGACAAGTGTCCAGGATGATGTACTTGTCCTACACTTGTAGCTACTTGTCCTACACTGGTAGCTACTTGTCCTACACTGGTAGCTACTTGTCCTACACTGGTAGCTACTTGTCCTACACTGGTAGCTACTTGTCCTGGACAAGTGTTAATGTTGAGCCCTGCATTAGCGTTTGTTGATGCTAACATTGATGTAATAAACATTTTAATGTTGTCGCCAACATTACTAGGATTTGGCATCGTGGCATTGTTCAGCCATACATTCCAGGACCTGCAAGGGCGCAGATAGTTAAGTTTACTGTAGCTTTGTATTTCAGTCCAAAAGTTTATATTTGAAAACAATTAACCCAATTGTAACAGTCATAGTTATATACAGTGCCAGGTCCAGTTCGCCAGTTGTATTTTTGAGTATGACTAGCTGTAGCTGGATACGCATCACGTGCTGCTCTCAAAACGCGACCTGCTGCAAATGGCATGTTCGACAGAGGGCATCATGATTCCCAAACGATTCCTGCAGCAACGTTGTCTGCTTTTCTGTTTCATTCGAGTGAATGTATGAAACTCTACATCCGACTGGAATTTTGTGAGGTTAATTTAATTGGGAAATTTATCAGTTAATTGTAATTTAATTACTTATACACTCATCAGTTAATTTGAATCTATGTAAGCAATTAAGTATGTAAAATGTTTAATCGAAAAAAAATAGTTCCAATGGAAAATGTAATAGCTTGAAATGTAACAGTAATATATTACATTGCCTTCAGCATGTAATAATAATAGAAAGGAAACTAAGTAATAGTAATATATTACATTGCAATGTAATACACCCCAGGCCTGATTACTATGTGACAAATTATCGTTTTGCATTTAGCCTGCTGCCACAAATATGTTGCCTGATTCAAATGAATCACTTAAAGTCTGGATTTTGCCTAGAAATCTTTATATTCATCAGCATTGTCAATCTGATAGGGTCACCAGATAGACATTAGTCATTAAGTCAAGAAGAAAATAGTGGCATTGGTTACAATTTAGAACTGGTAATTTTTAAACACAGAATTCTTTTCTAATCACCATATAGATCAACATGATTTTACATTTGCATCTTATTATTACCACAAGAAAATCAGGCCACCGTTTATGCTCTGACGCACCCGTGTGTATGATAATTACAGAGCCCGAGCATATGTAGCCTCGATTATCTAGGCTCCGGGATGTGGCGACACCATTTGTCGCACACACACGAGCCTGGACTAAAAGCGTAGGTTCCGTTCAGATTCTGGGTGCATACATAATTAGGCCTAAGCAAACAAAATTTGTGTTTCAGGTAACGGGCCCAAAAAAATTTTGGTAGGGTGGGTAGGGAAATATTTTTTTTAACACTACAGTAAATTTATGGACACACTTTATTATTATTGCTGAATGTAGATATCATGTAATAAAGTCGGTTTAATTAAAACAAAGAATACTGTTAAACTAAATCTTTAAAAATTACAATGCGGTGCAACAGCCTTTCGCCAGAAATGTTCTGACTGCGATTCACAGCTTTCACACAGCCATCCCTGCTGCACCCAGCACAGATGGGAGACACAGCTTTCACACAGCCATCCCTGCTGCACCCAGCACAGATGGGAGACACAGCTTTCACACAGCCATCCCTGCTGCACCCAGCACAGATGGGAGACACAGCTTTCACAAAGCCATCCCTGCTGCACCCAGCACAGATGGAAGACACAGCTTTCACACAGCCATCCCTGCTGCACCCAGCACAGATGGGAGACACAGCTTTCACACAGCCATCCCTGCTGCACCCAGCACAGATGGGAGACACAGCTTTCACACAGCCATCCCTGCTGCACCCAGCACAGATGGGAGACACAGCTTTCACACAGCCATCCCTGCTGCACCCAGCACAGATGGGAGACACAGCTTTCACACAGCCATCCCTGCTGCACCCAGCACAGATGGGAGACACAGCTTTCATATAGTCATTCCTGCTGCACCCAGCACAGATGGGAACACTGTTTTGAAACTTTTCAACTTCACGTCTCTTTCAGTCCCGTCTGCTCCACAGCAATGAGTAAAATCATATGTTCCCTCGTCCCAGGGCAGAGCTGTAGAATGGGGCTTCTATTGGGCTTGAACAGTTGATATTCACCCTAACTATGATGACGCCATGCAGTGAGTGACTCGGCGGTGTGATGTGGCTACCACAAGTGTAGTCAAACTGTGACAGTAGCATAGCAAACGTAGTTTTCTGCCGTTCTGACAGTTGTCTGACATACGCAACTCTTGTTTTCCGACATTCAACACACTCTATGAGCAGTCGGGCTGTTTGTGCAGTGAGGCATGCCTGATGCGTCGTCCTCATCATGTTGCTTGACGTTAGCAGCAGGAGCTTTAGCAAAGTGTTTTGGTGGCATCTTGGCAGACGTTTTGCCCCTGCCCGCTTGCTCCTTAACAGCTGATGCCACTTTGAAAGGCCGGTATTGGCAGGATCCAGTGTGCATGATAAATTTACATGAAGTGCCATAACCATATTTATGACTGGCGTTGGCAAGGTAAACAACGCGTCCGTGTGTGACATGGTCGTCCACAGTCCTTCCTCCGGTTCCACCATGGCGATCTCACACGATCCATCGCTACAGCCATACTCTTTGGCAATGCTGTCAAACGTTTCGTTTGACAGTATAAAAAAATTTCACGTAGGATTTTCACGTGGAATAAACATGTTTTATAAAGCAGACTAGATACGAAAGTGCCATCTTGTCATCCCTAGCCAATGTGATTCAGCATGTAACAAGACTGCTTGTTGGGTGAAATATTAACGATCCTGACAATCATGCGTGCAGGCCCAAATAAGTTCAGTAGTGCACACATGTCGTTGAATATGCAGGTTGAATTTTACTTGCGGGTTGTTTTATTAGTTTTAACTAAATGTAACAAAATGAACGTTGATTGAGATATCAAATAAAAAGATTAGGGTCAGTCCGTTTTTCTAGGTAGGGTTGGGTTACCGGAAACACACCTTTTTTGCCTACTCCTTAGATTGATTAACTCATCAAATAGGAATGAAGTTATACAATGCAATTTGAATCTACTAATCAGGGTTGAAAAAAATCATGATTTAAAAAAAAATCTGATTTTTTATTTTTTTCCAAATCTGGTATATAGACATTTATATAGATGTTTATATTTATAAATTCTTTCAAACATGTTCTATTCAAATCAATTTGGGTACTTGTCTTCACAGGGGGTACATGATTTTTGCTTATATAAAGTTATATAATTATAACAGTTTCATTTACAACAGCAATAAAACTGTTGTTTAAAAATACACGTTTACAAAAATACATTTGATATATCGCCAGATCCAATTTTAAATAGTTTGTGGCACTCATTGGGATGAATCCACCCATTAGAAGATGTCCACAAGGCCTCACCCCCTGTAGTTGCATAATTTGTCTTGGAAAGGAAAGTATGCTGTGTGTCTGTGGCTGTAGCCCTGATAATTATTGTTTGCTGAGAAGGTGGATTAGCACCCGTCCGGGGCTCTGCCTACCCTAAGGGTCTCTAACCAGATTGCAAACTGGTACAGTACTAGTTTGTAGCCCAGACTGTCTCACTTGAGTCAACATACTGAATTGGTAACAACTAGCACAAGCTCTAAGTGGACTTTAACTCAGGGCTTCTGAGTTGAAAAAAGTGTGTGCAGCTTCACACTGCATTCAGAAAGAGAATAGCTCAAACATACACAAAACTGTGTTGATCTCGATGCTTGTAAACAATTATTTGTGTTAAATCCATATAAATCAGCGATTAAAAATTGGAAATAAAAAAATCATAAATCAATTATTTTTTTGGAGTGATTTAAATCATTATTTAAATCAAATGATTAAAATCAAACAACTCCGCTACTAATCTAAATGTTAACATAACTGCACACCGAAAAGTTAAAATGGAGTCGGCAAAAATCAAACCATCTCTTCCGAGCCAGACTCATTTCTCGGCGAGCAAGAGTCGCATAAACGAGACTAGAGCGTATGTTATGTCTCAGTCCATTCACTCATTTATCGCCCTGCACATCTACGAACGCGCGAAAATACGTTTTCATGTGACACGAGGCGACAGTTACTTTACAACTGAGTGGATGTGACAGAACATTTGCAGTTTAAAAATAACTGCTACCTGCGACACGAATTACCTATTTTGTCGTAGTGTTTCACTTCTTGCCCGCTATGTAGTACGTCCGCTTCTACGATTCCTTTTGCACCTAGCGGAGAAGGAAGGAACAATTATGTTAATGCTTGACGTATTCTCCAGATGAGGGCGCCAGTAGCGCCGCTCTGATAGGCTCGTAAGGTTAGACCAGTTTCATTTCCGGAAGGGTTTCGAAAGTACGTAGTGGCGGTCTCAGACCACATTTGATGGGCTCATTGACGGCTATTATAACGTTTCGTTGGATTCCTTTCTCACAAATCGATTCAACACCTTACATCCCTCCATTTCTGCTAAGACAACACAGTGATTTGACATTCCCACGACTTAAGGTGACACGTGTATTTATACGCGGACAGTGACCCACCGACAAGTGCCATCAATAAGGCAGTTCGCGATTAGCCGGATTTACTATTTATAGCCGCCTCGGTTTGATTTCGGGAAAGCCCTGCAGCCGTGCGGACAACACCGCCATTTTGACAAGAGTTTGTACGAATCTTGTGCTGGTTTACTCTCTGCATAAATACAGATTTTTCGACTTTTAGCTTTATAATATAGAGTTAATCTTCTAACATGGTAACGACGAAGCACTGCTGCTATGGAGTCTGTAAAAGTGATTCCCGTTACACCGAGACGGATCGGATGAAAAATGTATTTTTCATTCGATTTCCGAAACCGCATTTGTGTCGCGCGAAAGCCGAACGATGGTCCAACGCATGTAGACGGGAAGACTTCACCCTTGCCTCGATCAAAAAAGACACGTACATATGTTCTCTGCATTTTGTTGGAGGCCAGGGCCCCACCACCGACCATCCCGACCCTGTGATTGCAACTGCAACTCCTGCTGAGGTTAGTGTCTCATTGATCAGCTACTTACGTAATGTGGGCGCGGGTCTGACCGCCCCTATTCGTTATTGTAAATTTTTTATTGTCTGTCAATACACGCGCTGACACAGTGTCATTCTTTGAAATGTGTGTATCCTGTGTCAAGTGAACGACATCATATCTAAGAGGCATTATATAACAATGTATATTTTACTACGCCTGTTAATAAAAACATTATTTATTTACAGTCAGATGTTTGCCATGGCATAGCATATACTAGTCTATGTAGCCTACATCATTGGCCATAGGCATAGCCTATACAGGTGTACTATAGTGTAGCCTATAGGCATTGCATACACTATGGGCCTTTAGCCTCATTATTTATTTTGGCAGTAATATTGTTATTATAGTACCAATTTAATTATTAACAGTGTGCTAAACTGTTACAGAATGAAAAGTCATCACGGAAAAGAAAACTGCCGACTCCTCGATGCAACCTACTTAAACCGAGAAAACTGCAAGTTGCATTCACAGAAAATGAAGCTGCCACCGTTCTCCTTGGTCTCGCTACCACCCGCCCAGATGACACAGGTATGCACTATGACAATATAGTAATAAGAACACTGCATTTGTGCCTAAATCCTCAGAAACTAATGTCAGGGGCGCATTAAAAAATGGTTGGTCAATCTTAAAATATGTAAGCCAGAAGTTGTTAAAAAAGTGATGACACAATTGTATATTTGTTCTATTAACCTAAGTTACCTAACACTAACATAGAGTGAAGAAGTCCTACTTCTAATTGTAAGTCAAGTCTACTACCAACTACCTTCTCTCCTCCCCCCTCTATATTCCAGTTGTTAAAATCAGCAACTAAACTTATCTTTCTGTTATAACAAAATGATTTATTCTATAACTGGTTTCAGCTGACAGTTTTACTTCTATGCCACCATCGGACTATGAGCCGCAGCATGACAGGCCTGTGTCTACAGGGACTGAGACAGTCGATGAAGGGACTCAGTCTGAACCAGACTCTTTGGTTCTAGAGCTCAAGCTGCAGAACATTATTCTTCAACGAGAAAACACAAAGTTGAAGAGTGCACTCGAGGAACAGCAGCAGGCGACACAAGACAAGGAACAGCAGCAGGTGACACAAGACAGACCTCCCTTTGGAGTTGATGATGTGCGCAACAATGACAAAAAGTGTAGATTTTACACAGGTTTGTCATGGCTTCAGTTTATGTGTTTGTGGAACTTTCTGGGTCCTGCAAGGGAAAAACTGAGTTACTGGAACCATCAGCCAGTTAGACGCATCGCCAAGCAAACGGGCTGGTGTAAAGCGGAAGCTTTCTGCGATGAATGAATGCTTCCTAACTTTGGTGAGACTGCGTGTTGGGCTGCTAAGCATGGACATAGCTTATCGATTTAATGTTCCAAACAGTTGTGTGTCAAAAATTGTGACAACATGGATACAGTTTATGTATTTACAATTTGGTGTACTAAGAGAGAGAATGTTTGTGTCTCGCGAAATAGCCAAACTGCATATGCCATCCTGTTTCAGGAAATTTAAGGGTATTCGAGTTATAATAGATTGTTCAGAATTCTTTGTTCAAAAGGCCTCACACTTTGCCAGACAGGGAAACATGTATTCCAGCTACAAAAACCATTCAACTTACAAATGTTTGATTGGTGTTGCCCCAAATGGTGCCATCACATACATTTCACAGTGTTTTGAAGGGTCTATTTCTGATAACGAAATTGTCAAACAGAGTGGTTTTCTTGACAAACTAGCGCCGGGGGATTTGATCATGGCTGACCGAGGTTTTACCATTCGAGATATTCTTATGAATAAGAAGGTTGATTTAAACATACCACCATTTCTCAATGGACGGGCACATTTCACTGCCACAGAAGAAATTAACACTAGGCGAATAGCTCGTGTGAGAATTCATGTGGAGCGAGCTATTGGGAGACTGAAAAATTATCGAATGTTACGTAATGTAATTCCATTGTCCTTACAACCAGTATTTTCACAGATGGTTTTTGTAGCTGGATGTCTTGTTAATTTTCAGGAACCTATTGTGAAGTAGTACCTAATAACGATGTGCTGAGAATGTAAGCATTAAGTGCACTAGGCCTGGGATTTCAAATGTAAATGTACATGCCACTAGGCTTGCACTGCACCAAATTAGAAAATACAACTGAGAAATAAAATCTACCAGTAGTAATATATACACCGGTATATGCTTTAATGTAAAACCATGGCATATTTTATATAGCAATATATGACATTATAATTATCACATCTGCTGATGTGTACATTAAATCAAGTTAATGTCCATCACTTGTTGCCATTTTGTGTGTGAGCAAATTAGCTCTACCAAAGTAGACAGTACAATTGAGAACTTAAGAATAACAGCCAGTGTAAACTTCAATATTTATACCCTGGTATATGCTTTAATGGAAAAACCATGGAAAATTTACCGATGCATTACACAGATGCAAATGGAAGTCTACGGGGTAATTTCATCAAGAAAAATTCTGGCAGGAGATAATGACGATGAAAGTGGGTAAGTTTCGCAACAATGGCAGAAAAAACGTAGCAACAAAGACAATCTTTTCTGTGTAAAGACCGAGTGGAGTCCAAACCACAAAGTAGCCCCACTGAACCTCACAAACTCCCATCTGAAGCTGCACTTGATAATAATATGCATGGTTCTTTTTAAGGCCAAAACATCTGCATTTTTCTGCAGGCAAAATGCCTTCACCTGTTTATCAGAAAAATGATCTATGAAATCACAGGGTGCAACACTCTTTAAAGACATGGGGCATTTAATTTCTAAAATGCCATGACTACTGGTATGTGGATCAAAGAGCAAGCCATCGGGTGACACCCCAACACCAGGGTACTGACCATTGATCCACATGCCAGTTTCCACACATTTTAGCCCCTTGCTAAAAAACCTGCTGGCAAACTCTTTCCTAGCAACCGACTCATGTTTATGGCCGTATGTCATGGCAAGCGTTGATGTTGACTCCCCCCACAACTGCCCTTTCACCAGATTCCCCCTCCTAGCGTCAGACTTCGCTACACATATAGCTTTTGCATTTGATGCAGTTACTCTGACTCGCCTCTCGTTTGCCCACCTGGCTGTACCTTGCTCACAGGTGAGTAGTACAGGTGCATGGCTGGATGGGGTCAGGTGGTCACACATGGCATTTACCTGCTGTTTGATAATACTCGACTCGGTTTCACTGAGAACAAAGTCCTCATATATTATGGGAAGTAAAGTTTCCCAAGAGGATGGGCCTGGTAGGGGAACTGACTGTAGATCAAGGACAAAGTCATTAGCAGCAGTAGCTCTGGTCTTGCGCATTGATGACGGACGTGGGTTATACAAGATTACCCCATCGGTCTGACGTTTGCTCGATGCACCAGAGTAACTGATGTCAGTGACCTTGCCCGGATTCTTGTCCTTGCGTTTGCCCACATTCCACTGGCAGAGCTGAGACGTGCACGCATCATCCCCATGACTGGCATGGTCCAGAACTGCATGGAGCAGTCCACCCACATGGCTACATCTGCCAAGAGCCGCACACTTACATTGGCATGTTGCACTGGTTACAAAACCACTGTTCGTGCTCAGTGTAACTGTCACAGTGTAAGCCACCTTCTTCATGCTGGCAAACACTTCAGCCATGACAAAGTATGCATTCTCACTGCGGACATCTTTCACATCAGTTACATGACCACTGGTGTAGTACAGTTCACCTCTATGGAGCGGTTTAGAGGTGAACGTGTCCGACGGAGAATCAGGGTCAATGTCAGAGTCACCATCGTCAAAGTTGGCCGCCTGCAGTGTTTCCACTAGATAGTGGTAGATGTGGCCTTTGTTGAAGTTCGGTGGTACAACAGCACCAGGGAACTTCTGCCATCCAACAGTCGGCGGTGTCGGGGGACTGGGTTGGTTTGGTTGCTCGTCTCTGTGACATTTCATAACAATATCATGCCACTTTCCACCATCCACAGAGGGGTCGATAATATGCTGCTTGTCAGCAGCAATGACAGCTCGACATCTAAAAACAAAAACATGTATTGCTTATATAATAATAATACCATCATCACAAAAAATTTTCTAACTAAGTTTCATTATTTTGTCTGCTACTAGGTATCAGCTACATAATAGTAATGTTTCATAGACATATTACTTTGACATATAGACACAATTCCTGAGTAGCCTAAACAATGCCACATGCACAACATGTATGACCCTAGCCCAGCCTAGTTGTCCACGACATGGGCACTGACAGCTGCACTATTATTATTGTAAGTTTCCACACGTTATACTTTGATGTTTATGTAACGTGGTTCACTATTTTACTGACTATCAGACAAATTTAACTAAAATCCACAAGTTGACACGGCGCGGTTACAAAAAAGTAGTCGTATAAGCATTATTAGGACAGAGCGATAATTCATTACATCATGATGAATTGGCGTATAAAACACATGCATACCTCTCCAACAAAAGCGACTTCGTTCCGGATCTTTTCATTCCTCGACACTCTAACCATCGGCGTAACTGCAGAACGCTATGCTTTTCGATGTCACTGTACATAAACGCTGCACCAGGCACATCATTCACGGTCAATTCAACAACGCTATCCATTATGTTTGAAGCCATTTTCCCTCGCGAATGTCCGCACGGGGATTCCCAAAAAGGCTCTAGCCAATCAGCGGGCAAGGGGTAAAATCGAATGACGTCATTTAAGAACTGCCTTATTGAAAGCTGTATAGCTACACATATACATCATTCTACTCACACAACCCCACACAAGTACTCTCAGAAATTCAAACAAAATGCACAATCCACATTTTCACTGGAACTCTACATTTGTGGGTAATGGCGGGCGAATACTAAATGCGGTCGATGGTATGCCTCGACTTTCACAAGAAAGAACATATAGGCCCTATAACATGTCTCACAGTCACGATTAGTTTTCTACACTTGCTGACTTGTGTTTCTACACTTGCACGCTGACTTGTGTTTCTACACTTGCACGCTGACTTGTGTTTCTACACTTGCACGCTGACTTGTGTTTCTACACTTGCACGCTGACTTGTGTTTCTACACTTGCACGCTGACTTGTGTTTCTACACTTGCACGCTGACTTGTGTTTCTACACTTGCACACTGACTTATGTTTCTACACTGGAACGGTGACTTGTGTTTCTACACTTGCACGCTGACTTGTGTTTCTACACTTGCACGCTGATTTGTGTTTCTACACTTGCACGCTGACTTGTGTTTCTACACTTGCACGCTGACTTGTGTTTCTTACTAAGATACATCCACGGAAATGTGAATTGCTCTGATCAAAAGCGACTGAAATGTCCAGTGGTGTGCCTACGATCTGGCCGGGGGGGGGGAGGACATGCCTATAGTCACCCATGCTACCATGTAGCGTCCAGTGGTGTGCCTACGATCTGGCCGGGGGGGAGGACATGCCTATAGTCACCCATGCTACCATGTAGCGTCCAGTGGTGTGCCTACGATCTGGCCGGGGGGAGGACATGCCTATAGTCAACCATGCTACCATGTAGCGTCCAGTGGTGTGCCTACGATCTGGCCGGGGGGAGGACATGCCTATAGTCAACCATGCTACCATGTAGCGTCCAGTGGTGTGCCTACGATCTGGCCGGGAGGGAGGACATGCCTATAGTCACCCATGCTACCATGTAGCGTCCAGTGGTGTGCCTACGATCTGGCCGGGGGGGAGGACATGCCTATAGTCACCCATGCTACCATGTAGCGTCCAGTGGTGTGCCTACGATCTGGCCGGGGGGGAGGACATGCCTATAGTCACCCACGCTACCATGTAGCGGCGCAACGGAAAAATACGGTAACAAAATAAGCCAAAGGGTGCACGGCCCAATGCCCCCCGCTCCCTAAGTACGCCCCTGGTTGCGTCCATTATATGATCAGATCGTATTTGGAACACAACTTTTCTAATATTGGAGTTACAGAACATTGCACTATACCCTTGGAATCTTAATTAAGCTGTCCATCCGACGCAGTATTCACAACACGGAATTAATGCCCGTTCGTGAATTACAACGATACGTTAATGGAAATTCGCGTTGCGCGACTGCCATATATAGGCCTCTCCGATAGAGCACGCACGCTAAATCTGCCCGAACACTCGAAATCGCCGAGTTCGCCGCGATGGTTGCAGCTGCAGCCATCGTAAATGTCCGCCATTACTTTTGCCCGACCGAATTTAGATACGAAAACCTTAATTAGCATATGCTCCGAAACGCTGGCTTCCAGCGACGAGCGTCCACCTAGCGGATGTCATAGTCACTAACCAAGCGCTGATCGAATCGGCTGTTTTGCCTAAGCAAACAAAATGCGGTACGGTCGTGCGTATCTGATTCCTTGTCTACAAGTGTACACGCCCAACCGATGTCCGGTTCTCAGACCAAAGTTAGGCCCTATGTCCTCCGGTCCTCCAGAACGATAATAAGTCGCAATTGGCGCCAAGCCGCTTCGACAAAAAACTGCCAGGTATAGTCTCATCCAGTCAGCAGCGATAGCAGTCGCCGCGATAGTTGAGAGCGCTATAGATGGTGCTAGGCCACAGTATCATCGTGTATCTTCATGTGCGATACTAGGTCTTGCGCATTAGTGCTACACTTTACGGGAAGGTGGGGCATGGCCGGCACGCTGGAGCATGACCGGCACGCTAGGGCATGACCGGCACGCTGGGGCATGACCGGCACGCTGGAACATGACCGCACGCTGGGACATGACCGCACGCAGGGACATGACCGCACGCTGGGACATGACCGGCACGCAGGGACATGACCGCACGCTGTGGCATGACCGGCACGCTAGGGCATGACCGGCACGCTGGGGCATGACCGGCACGCTGGGACACGACCGCATGCTGGGACATGACCGCACGCAGGAACATGACCGCACGCTGGGACATGACCGCACGCTGGGACACGACCGCACGCTGGGACATGACCATCACGCTGGGACATGACCGCACGCTGGGACATGACCGCACGCAGGGGCATGACCGCACGCAGGAACATGACCGCACGCTGGGGCATGACCGCACGCTGGGACATGACCGCACGCTGGGACATGACAGCACGCTGGGACACCAAACCGCTGGGACATGACCGCACGCTGGGGCATGACCGCACGCTGGGACATGACCGCACGCTGGGACACGACCGCACGCTGGGACACCAAACCGCGTACGTAGTATTTGGTTTAAAAACTGTGTTCTTCGGTAACACCTAACTCATCTAACTCACCTAACTCATCTAACTCATCTAACTCACCTAACTCATCTAACTCATCTAACTCACCTAACTCACCTAACTCATCTAACTCACCTAACTCACCTAACTCACCTAACTCATCTAACTCACCTAACTCATCTAACTCATCTAACTCACATAACTCATCTAACTCACCTAATTCACCTAACTCATCTAACTCACCTAACTCACATAACTCATCTAACTCACCTAACTCATCTAACTCATCTAACTCATATAACTCATATAACTCATATAATTCACTTAACTCATACTTCGAGCATTTGAACCCGCGAATTAAACTCATTTGTGCCGGTAAGAAATTGTAAACTAAAATGTTGTTCTTACAGAAACTCGTCTAATATTTTAATTAAGTCACACTCTTAATAATATATGCATATTAATCGGTGTGTTTACCATCGATAGACGGCGTGTACGGGAAACTACAATCTTCCCTAGACAGTTGCCTGGGACATGTGAGGCTATGCTCCAGTGCAGTAGTTAACTCACATAGCGTGATGGCATATGTAGATTAATTCACTAACATATCTGATTCACAGATCAATGTGACCTCTCAGTGTCTGCCTTTTATCGTAAAAGCGCGTTTTAAGATGCAAAATACCCTCTTTAATTACCCAATAATTGTGATTTGATACCCCAAATACGTCGTGTGCGGTAATGTGCGTTGTACACAGAAACATACACATAAAATGTGAAATTTGTTTCCAGGATGTAATGCTGGAAATGTATTAAGTCCCCCTTAAATCACTTACACATCACTTACACATCACTTACACATCACTTACACATCACTCCGTTCTTTCACCAGGAACATATGACAAGTAGTCGGGTGGACACTCGTATAGCCAAGTTTGGGTACATATTCAAATGGAATTGTTTACCAAAAAGTAGTGGTCATCTCGTCAAATGTGCATTATTTCAGTCAGTGTTTGCTTCAGGAACATGTGGCTGTTGGCCGCTCTACAGTTAGTAAAACAACTCGTAGCCCGCGGGTGCAGCGGGAACGAGTTGTTTGGCGGCGAAATACTACTTAAGTTTTCAGACAGCACCTTGATTACTCCCAATATAACTTAAGTGCGAAAGAAAATGTACTCCCACGTTTTGAACTATTTTCCCATCCGCATTCTGGGAGATCTGATGTGCGCACACGCCGATATTACTAGTTGATCAATTACAGCCTGTATTAGCAATACTGCCGCGTCGTGAGGCCGGATAGCGAGATTCATTTTCAATACCGAGTGCGTCTCAAAAATTGGGTCTAAATAAAAGCACGCGTGAAATTCCATAATGGTCGCCGTTAATGCATTCTCTCGAATCGATAACGTCGTCGCGTGTTCTCAGACAACTACGTGTTGATGCCTTCATGTCCAGCACGATTTGATCAACACACGCAAGGACTTTCAGTGGCAAACATTGTGATACAAAGTTGTGTTTTCGAATATAAACTCTTCAGTTTCGACCACAGTTCAAAGAACGTTGTAGTAATGTTGTTGTGTAGATTAGTGGCAGCGATAACGCTAACGTGCTGCGCGCTGGTTTACACCAGAGCATGCACTGGCGTCAATAGCGAGCTATTTCGGCGAATTGGCTTCTTCAGCGGCGAAACTTCTTCGTTGCTGAACCTCACGACGAGAAGCCTGGTCGAATGCGCTGCCACTTGTTTGAAGAAACAGCCGCGATGCCATGGGATGCTGGTCGAATTCAACCCGGGGAGACGTGTTAGGTGTTACCTGGCCACGCCCTGGGTGTGGCAGCGTGTCCTGGCTGACGTCCGCCCGGAAGGCGCGTCAGCTAAGTCGGTCTACGTTCTTCACGACGTAAGTAACTGACTAAAGTCAAACTAGGCACAACGGACTCCGCTTAATTAAGAGAATCGCTTCGGGCCAGAACTATTTCACTATTTCACTCTGTACGTTAAGCGGCGCACATTAGTACAGCAGAAATAAGGAATGATTCCGTCCCAGCCAATGTATTTAATTCTACTAATTAAGCGACTCTGATGTCAGTGGTTTTGTTAAGTGGAGTGCACTGTAATGTAAATTGTTGTCTAACAATGATGATGATGATAACACACTCTCCCTCTACCCCTCTCTATCTCGCGCGCACGTACACACACACACGCACGCACGCACGCACGTGCACGCACGCACACACCCACACGCACGCACGCACGCACGCACGCACGCACGCACACACACACACACACACACACACACACACGCACACACGCACACACACACACGCATGCACGCACACGCACACATACACGCACACACACACACGCACGCACGCACGCACACCCACACACGCACGCACGCGCACGCACACACACACGCACGCACGCTCGCACACACACACACGCGCACACACACACGCACACACACGCACGCACGCACACCCACACACGCACGCACGCACGCACGCACGCACACATACACGCACACTGACGAAAACAAGCCATTGTCAATCTGTGTTATTACTGGTCTGTTTACGCTGCCGACCCACGGCCATTTCTAAGACGTAGGAAGTTATAAAGTCATACATCACACTTTCCTTCTTCTGACCGACACCGCAGCTTCCTGTTTACTTGTCGATCGACTCTCGCCATCTCCGTTTATTCGACTGATTCACACAAAAGCTGGCAAGTTATTCGCGCCTTGTTTGACTGAAGTTCCGTTTTATCGCCGCCAAACCTTCCGCTAGATCACCGTAAGCTTCGAGTGGTCTGCCGGGCATTCTTAATCAAGGATGGCTGGGTCCTGCACATTAGCAGTGAGTACGATCAGTTAAGCATAAACGAGAGTCGATACACACCCTTTCTCCTTCGGGTCTACTACAATGTCTTGAACTTGAAGGAGATCAGATTGAAGTTTTTAAGATATTGAATGGGTATGAAAATATTGATAGAAATATGTTTTTCTCACTCAAGAAGGATAGCAGAACTAGAGGACATGAGGTAAAATTAGTAAAGGATCAATGTAGACTGGACATCAGGAAGCACTCGTTCTCACAGAGGACAATAAATGAATGGAACAAATTGTCTACAGATTGTGTAACTGCTAGCAGCGTGAATATGTTTAAAAACAGGGTTGACACATATCTCAGGAGGGCGGGTTATAAGCAGATGAACATTGTTGGACTCTCGATAAGCCAATGGCTTCCTTATCCACTTGCCATCTGGGCCTTTGGCTTGGATGGCAAATCTTGTTAAATCTTGTTAAACTTGATTGTTGCCATATATACAGGTTCAGTCGTTAAGATATCCATGCACATGTTGTATGGGAAACATCACACAACGTAAGATTGATTGGTTGAGTTCCTCCGACAGAAATAATCCGGATACATCTTAATGTCACAATCAGTGCCCCAGTGTCCGCGTCATCTCGTCCGGTCAGTACCCACCTCTCTGTCCGACCGAAACCTGACGCCCGTCTCTGAGGTCTGAGCGCAACACGTCAAGTAGGTTGGTGGTGCGCCTAGTACTACCTACCAACTCGGCCCCTGTATCGACTTGACACAACAACCGCAATTACACTGTCGCGGGGGAGGGGGGAGGGGGGAGGGGGGAGGGGCATCGCAAAACATGACAGAACATTTCCTACGCCTCCATGTAAGAAGCAAATCATTACACACAACGTCTAACAAAGTGTCTAGCGTAGACTATACAGTGCCTATATTAGCGGTGTAACAACACATTGAACTATCGATGCATCGCAATAGTCGATTTGACGATACAATACTATTGATAGTAAATCGAACTATCAATGGTTATCATCAATAGTACATAATACATTGTACTATTGATAGTAACGATAGTTGGCAAAACAATTCAGCAGGGCTATACTTGTGTCACTGTAATAATATAAGTTAACATACTTCCAAGCCAAGATCACGTGGTAGCGCCCAGTGACTGTTTTCTTGGTTATTTACTATATATCGTGACGCTATCGCAATCCTATCGCGTTAGTTATGAAACTATCGCGATACTACTGCAATAGTTATACAGCTATCGCGATACTATCGCAATAGAAGAACTA
Organism: Lamellibrachia satsuma; assembly: GCA_033239005.1. Lineage (NCBI taxonomy): Eukaryota > Metazoa > Annelida > Polychaeta > Sabellida > Siboglinidae > Lamellibrachia > Lamellibrachia satsuma. The sequence goes on along the minus strand of BSQZ01000085.1, from coordinate 2,318,341 downwards.
TCCTCGATAGTCAACTATCGTTGACCTGGCTGTCGTAACGTTCATGCAGGTGGCGGTGACAACGACAGCGACTGCGATGACGACGGAGGCGCCTGTCTCCCCCTGTGTGGCCGGCACCAACTGGCAGTTGACGGTGTCCAACACCCAGTTCCGTGAAGTCTCCGTCACGTGTCACGCCATCTGTAAGTCGGCCACAGTCTTGGACCTGTTCACCGAGACTTGGGAAATGGCCGCCAGCACACGTGAGTTTGTTTCGCTTTCACCTTTACATCGTTAGTGAAAGTTTTGATAAGTCAAACATGTGTGTAACATTGTGAGTATCATTGGCCCACCTGACCCAATACGGGGGTCCCCCCAATACGTCATTCCCCAATGGGAACAAACAACATATTGGAAAGTAATCCAACTGCGTGCGTGCGTGTGTGCGTGTGTGTTTGCGTGTTAGGAGGAGGGTGATGCTCCTAACAGAAATAAAATAGTGGCCGGTCATAACCCCTAGTACGTGACATATATGTTTACTACCAGGAACACACCACACGGTCATGGCCCCCCAGTACGTGACACATATGTTTACTACCAGGGACACACCACACGGTCATGGCCCCCCAGTACGTGACACATATGTTGACTACAAGGGACACACCACACGGTCATGGCCCTCAGTACGTGACACATATGTTTACTACCAGGGACATACCACACGGTCATGGCCCCCATGCAGTACGTGACACGTATGTTTGATACTAGAGACACACCACACGGTCATGGCCTCCAGTACGTGACACATATGTTTGGTACCAGGGACACACCACACGGTCATGGCCCCCAGTACGTGGCACGTATGTTTGCCACCAGGGACACACCACACGGTCATGGCCCCCAGTACGTGACACATATGTTTGGTACCAGGGATACACCACACGGTCATGGCCCCCAGTACGTGACACATATGTTTGGTACCAGGGATACACCACACGGTCATGGCCCCCAGTACATGACACGTTTGATACTAGGGACACACCACACAGTCATAGTCCCCAGTACGTGACACGTATGTTTGATACTAGGGACATACCACAAGGTCATGGCCCCGAGTACATGACATAAATGTATGCCACCAGGGACACACCACATGGACTAAGATCTTGTGATGCACTTACACTAAATGTGCCAAGGACGAAGACACTGGGAGACGGTGCTTTCAAAGTCTCTGCACCAAAATTGTGGAATGTGCTACCTAAAAACTTACGAAGTGTTAACAATGTAAAAGTTTTTATGAGCAAGCTAAATACTCACTATTTTAACTTAACATACGATTAGTTATTATATATATATATATATATATACATATATTTTCATTATTTTTAATTGTTTTATCATCATACTCTATTTACATGTTATCTTTTTATATTTGTATATAGCACCATATGACACATTTGTCTGGAATTTGTTTTTATTCTATCATCATAATTGTTTGTGTAATATTTCTATTTTTATTATTTATAGCACCATACAATTGTGTAGATTTTATATAATGTGTATATTTTTATCCTACCACCATAATTGTTTTATGTAATAGTATGATTTCATTATTATTATTAACGAATATCGTTGTATTGATTTGGTGCTAAAGAAATGAATAAACATTAAACATTTTGTTTTAGATGAAGGTCCGTTTTAAGCATTCTGTAGTCACGTTTTATAGAAAATGTGTAATTGTTTAAAATATTGGAAAATTATTTGAAATAGACGGAGAAGCGGGAAGTGCATGTACACATTCGGTACGCCTGATAGGTTGTTATGCTTCATGGGTTGCCACGTACACATTTGGTATGCCTGATGGGTTGCTACGTACACATTCGGTATGCCTGATGGGTTGCCATGTAGACATTCGGTATGCCTGATGGGTTGCTACGTACACATTCGGTATGCCTGATGAGTTGCCATGTACACATTCGGTATGCCTGATGGGTTGCCATGTACACATTCGGTATGCCTGATGGGTTGCCATGTACACATTCGGTATGCCTGATGGGTTGCTACGTACACATTCGGTATGCCTGATGGGTTGCCATGTACACATTCGGTATGCCTGATGGGTTGCCATGTACACATTCGGTATGCCTGATATGTTGCCATGTACACATTCAGTATGCCTGATGGAATATGTCCCTCCAGGGGTTGACAGTTATGCATTTCAAAGGTTATAACTAATTGGTTGACTTAATACAATTACGTCGCTTGACTGCTTCGTAGGCTGCTGCACGACCGCCGACGGCTCGTGCAACACGAAAAACGCCTGGCCTTGCTGCGACGCACACGACCAATGCGACAATCTGTGCGACTGTCAACCAAAGTACCAGTGCATGTGTCGCAAGGCCTTTAGAGCGCTACTCTGCGTCCGCAACAACGCCACGAGAGATTTCGTCATAAAAAAATACCTGCCATAGGTCACTTGACGGACGTGCATGCATACATTGACATATATTATATATAAGCATATATGTGTGTCGCCAGCCTGAAGTGACATCATTGTTGCGTGTCACAAGTATATCCACAGGAAACATCAGTTGTGTTATTGTAGACTGCATCAACTGGTTACAATAGTACAAGTATATCCACAGGAAGCATCAGTTGTGTTACTGTAGACTGCATCAACTAGTTACAATAGTACAAGTATATCCACAGGAAACATCAGTTGTGTTATTGTAGACTGCATCAGCTGGTTACAATAGTACAAGTATATCCACAGGAAGCATCAGTTGTGTTACTGTAGACTGCATCAACTAGTTACAATAGTACAAGTATATCCACAGGAAACATCAGTTGTGTTATTGTAGACTGCATCAACTGGTTACAATAGTACAAGTATATCCACAGGAAGCATCAGTTGTGTTACTGTAGACTGCATCAACTAGTTACAATAGTACAAGTATATCCACAGGAAACATCAGTTGTGTTACTGTAGACTGCATCAACTAGTTACAATAGTACAAGTATATCCACAGGAAACATCAGTTGCGTTACTGTAGACTGCATCTACTGGTTACAATAGTACAAGTATATCCACAGGAAACATCAGTTGTGTTACCGTAGACTGCATCAACTAGTTACAATAGTACAAGTATATCCACAGGAAACATCAGTTGTGTTACTGTAGACTGCATCAGCTGGTTACAATAGTACAAGTATATCCACAGGAAACATCAGTTGTGTTACTGTAGACTGCATCAACTGGTTACAATAGTACAAGTATATCCACAGGAAACATCAGTTGTGTTACTGTAGACTGCATCAACTGGTTACAATAGTACAAGTATATCCACAGGAAACATCAGTTGTGTTACTGTAGACTGCATCAACTGGTTACAATAATAAAAATAGAAAAAGTAAAGACGCTCTTGAAATTTTACCACTTGCCTAATTATCAATCACATGGATAAATTGTGCAAAAACATGATTTGATGAAAAAGAAATACTGATGCTGTCTGTGCATCACTATCTAATCAAGTGGATAGACGCTCATGTGGTGGGGCAGCTCTGAGGCCAAGAAAAAAAATTCGGGTTATAAATTATCTATAATCCAACATCAGACCTAAAATGATGCATTTTTATTTTTGCTATTTAACTCCCTTTTAGTAGTCTAATCTCAACATATCTAATCTCAACATATAGGTACATCGATATAGTCTCAACATATAGGTACATCGATATAATCTCAACATATAGGTACATCGATATAATCTCAACATATAGATACATCTATATAATCTCAACATATAGGTACATCGATATAATCCCAACATATAGGTACATCGATATAATCTCAACATATAGGTACATCGATATAATCTCAACAGATAGGTACATTGATATAAATGTAATGTGCTGTCCTATTGTATTAACAATTGATGACATCAGTGACACATGTGTAGGCCTACGTCGACGTTTCCTCCCTCAAAAACATGCATGGAAACTGTTTGCATAAAACACATACATCAGACCAGGTAAAGAACACGCTACCATTACTATAATTGTTCCGTTTTGCTTATTGAACACACGTCAGCGTCAACAAGTTTAATTCTAACAATACAAGAAACAAGTAATCCGTTGAGCATTTTTTTGTAACGATGTAATCACTGCGATGGTAGCACTCAATATAAGGTTAACAAAAATATGCAAAACTACGACAATACTTTTTTAAATATACCTCACAGAAAACTTGTACTTTGAAAAGAGACATGTATAAATTAAATTCCGCCCACTTTTTACAACTTGACCAGGTGTAACTGTTTCGTTCTCTCTGGCCTTGGCCATATAATTCGGACTAAGTTGTTTAGTAGCTAGCTGTAGTCGTGGTATATAACTGTAGTAGCTAGCTGTAGTCGTGGTATATAACTGTATTAGCTAGCTGTAGTCGTGGTATATAACTGTAGTAGCTAGCTGTAGTCGTGGTATATAACTGTAGTAGCTAGCTGTAGTCGTGGTATATAACTGCGGGTGTATTCTTCGGTATTATAGCTGCCGTAGTTAACCATATCATCATAAACCAGGCCCGTCCCTATGTGGGGTTTGTCGAGACCAGTTTCCCGGTGTCTGAACCGGCTCTCCGGTGGCCCTAACATCAAGAGCGGTCCCCAGTGACCCTAACATCGAGAGAGACTCCCAGGTGGCCCTAACGTCGAGAGCGATCCCCGGTGGCCCTAATGTTGAGAGCAGCTCAAGGTGCCCCTAGCGTCGAGAGAGGCTTCCTGTTGGTTGGACAGTCGAGACCGGCTCTTTGGTTAACTGAACTGTCGAGAGCGGTTCCTCTGTGGCCTTACTGTCTTGTGTGTGCCCCACATGATGAATACAGTGTGCAAGACGGACTGGTCTTCAAAGGTAACTGGATAGTCAGTTCACTGAACAAGGTAACCGGGTAGTCAGTTCACTAAACAGTGAGATGTCCTCATTTCACAGTCAAATGGGATGGCTGAGTCCGCAGTGAAAATGCTAAGAGAATGCTAAGAACGGCTGCTGAGTCAAGCTGTGATCCTTACCTGACCCTTCTTGACTACCGCAATACGTCGACATAGGACGTAGGAACCAGTCTAACACAGTGTAGTCTTGGGAGAAGGACCAGTACACTTCTTACAATTAGTGCAAAATTGCTAGCAACACAAAGGTTTGACACTGAATCAGCAAAACTGAGGAAAAGGTTGAATGACCAAAGAGTGCCCACTACTACAACACGGGGACAAAGGATCTTCCACCTCTAGTTGAAGGAAATGAGGTGCATATGAAGCCCACTGTCCTGGAGAAAAGCAGCCGGGACAAAGGTATCATTACCTGGAAGGTTGATGAACGATCATATGAGATCCAGACTGGATCAGGTATGCTGAGACGTAACAGAAGAGTCATGGACATAAACTCTGTGCTCACTGATGATGCGACGTCTGCACAAAGTGGGACACTCCGCAGACAGCTGTTACCAGTGACGCAACAGTGTACGAACCACTGTGATAGGAGACTGAGACGACAATGTACGAACCACTGTGAGAGGAGACTGAGACAACAGTGTACAAACCACTGTGAGAGGAGACTGAGACAACAGTGTACGAACCACTGTGAGAGGAGACTGAGACAACAGTGTACAAACCACTATGAGAGGAGACTGAGACAACAGTGTACGAACCACTGTGAGAGGAGACTGAGACAACAGTGTACGAACCACTGTGAGAGGAGACTGAGGCAACAGTGTACGAACCACTGTGAGAGGAGACTGAGACAACAGTGTACAAACCACTGTGAGAGGAGACTGAGACAGCAGTGTACGAACCACTGTGAGAGGAGACTGAGACAACAGTGTACGAACCACTGTGAGAAGAGACTGAGACAACAGTGTACAAACCACTGTGAGAGGAGACTGAGACGACAGTGTACGAACCACTGTGATAGGAGACTGAGACAACAGTGTACGAACCACTGTGAGAGGAGACTGAGACAACAGTGTACGAACCACTGTGAGAGGAGACTGAGACGACAGTGTACGAACCACTGTGAGAGGAGACTGAGACAACAGTGTACGAACCACTGAGACCGAATAAGGGACAATTGTCAGCGACGTACAAAGACTTTGAAATTAAGAAGTAGACAGTAATGTCAAAGTATCAGAATCGGAATGTGTTTATTCGACAGAGGCAAGTACATAAAATGAGATACAGTATACTGCGATTGAATGCAAAATGCACAAATTAAAAAAGATTAATTGTACAAATATGTCTGTCTGTCCGGGAGACTCTCACTAAGATCAACAATTGATCACTAACGTGAGAGCCACTCGTGTAATTGTAACACAGAATTGTAAGAAGGATTAAATATAGAACAATGTACGTAATTATGTAAGCATACACTTAGTCTAAATGCAAGACTAACCTAACGGACATTATAATAGCAACCAATAATATTATATAATTACAATAAGTAAAATAACATCAAAAAGAAATCAGTTTACTAAGTTATTGAGTCCTCAAACATGTCCACAACAATTAATGTTCATGAAGGTGACATATATAACAATTGGGGATATTACAAATGAAGATTCACCTAGAAAGATGGAATAATTACATGGGCATTTGTAAACCTGGGTAATTTCCTGGCTCGTTCAACATGTACATGATTTCGATTTCTTATAGGATAAGACTGAAAATATGCAATTTTTGCCATGCCTAAGCTTGAAAAATAATCTGGTAAATTACCATTTGTGATAAAATATAAGTTGTCATAACCTGAGAATGTTGGCAACCATTGTGGAAGAAAAGTTGTGTATATACATTATACCAACCATTGTGGAAGAAAGGTTGTGTATATACATTATATCAACCATTGTGGAAGAAAGGTTGTGTGTATACATTATGTCAACCACTGTGGAAGAAAGGTTGTGTGTATACATTATGTCAACCACTGTGGAAGAAACGTTGTGTGTATACATTATATCAACCATTCATCACTACTCTTGTTGGTCTTTTCTCGAGTTTTGAAATCCTATCAAGATTAGTCCCCCAAGAAACTAAAAAAAATTACGTGTAGGAGTGTGTTTTGTATGTTTACTAAAACATTGACGTACAAAATGTTTTGTTCAACTTTGAACGCATAATTTAAAGGGGATGACATTTCACACTAACTTTATTTAATTAACAAATTAAGGTGTAATAACAAAGACTACTTTGCTTGACACTGAAAGCCACAAAAACAAATATAATCATTAATAATGGTATGTTTTTACAGAGATCTAATGAGATACACCCCACCATTCCATACACCCCACCATTCCATACAACCCACCATTCCACACAATTCACCATTCCATACACCCCACCATTCCACACACCCCACCATTCCATACACTCCACCCTCAACGCAACTATAAAACAAATGAATATAACAAAACATAAAGTTCAGAGGGTGCCGTCAAACCATTAGTCTTATAACACAAAATACATTTTCATGTTATTTCACCCCTCTACCCCACTCTACTGCTTTGGACACTATTTAAAATAGCTCTCTTTTCCCCACCTAGTATCGCGGTTACCTGACGATTCATGACATGTGGAAAACGTTTGACATATCTTTGAAAGAAGTCATTTTGGTGTATTATGGTGACAAGAAATAGTGTCTGCCTAATTTGCCTGTTGGTGGTGAACAGTTTGCAGCAACAATGTTGCATTTACATCATAACAACTGTTAAGCTACTGTACATAACATTTCAGCACAAATATGTTATTTTTATGAAAGCAAAATTATAAAAAATATACCTATTGTTTTTTTTTGCAAATGAAGAAGAACATCAACATGAAATACATACATATAACATCAACATGAAATACATACATATAACATTAACATGAAATACATACATATAACATTAACATGAAATACATACATATAACGTCAACATGAAATACATACACATAACGTCAACATGAAATACATACACATAACGTCAACATGAAATACATACACATAACATCAACATGAAATACATACATATAACATCAACATGAAATACATACATATAACATCAACATGAAATACATACATATAACATCAACATGAAATACATACACATAACATCAACATGAAATACATACACATAACATCAACATGAAATACATACACATAACATTAACATGAAATACATACATATAACATCAACATGAAATACATACATATAACATCAACATGAAATACATACATATAACATCAACATGAAATACATACATATAACATCAACATGAAATACATACACATAACATCAACATGAAATACATACACATAACATCAACATGAAATACATACACATAACATCAACATGAAATACATACACATAACATCAGCATGAAATACATACACATAACATCAGCATGAAATACATACACATAACATCAACATGAAATACATACATATAACATTAACATGAAATACATACATATAACATTAACATGAAATACATACATATAACATTAACATGAAATACATACATATAACATTAACACGAAATACATACATATAACATTAACACGAAATACATACACATAACATCAACATGAAATACATACACATAACATTAACATGAAATACATACACATAACATCAACATGAAATACATACATATAACATTAACACGAAACACATATATATAACATTAACATGAAATACATACATATAACATTAACACGAAATACATACATATAACATTAACATGAAATACATACACATAACATTAACATGAAATACATACATATAACATTAACACGAAATACATACACATAACATCAACATGAAATACATACACATAACATCAACATGAAATACATACACATAACATTAACATGAAATACATACACATAACATCAACATGAAATACATACACATAACATCAACATGAAATACATACACATAACATTAACATGAAATACATACACATAACATCAACATGAAATACATACACATAACATTAACATGAAATACATACACATAACATCAACATGAAATACATACACATAACATCAACATGAAATACATACACATAACATTAACATGAAATACATACACATAACATCAACATGAAATACATACACATAACATTAACATGAAATACATACATATAACATGAAATACATACACATAACATCAACATGAAATACATACATATAACATCAACATGAAATACATACATATAACATTCAGATTGTTACAAATGTAGATGTATAACATGAGCACTGCTGAAATGTCATTTTGTTATTGTGGTGATCATGTGATGTCATTTCTTTATACTGGTATACACATTAGTAGGTAGGTCCCATAGTTCTTTGCCAATCTGTCCATCAACACTGTGGTGTCATCACACAGTCTTTGATGACGCTTCACGTTCATCCTCACCACCCGGCGTCTCTGATTCTGATTCGTTGTCGGCGCAGAGCTTCATCTGTTGCTCTGGCTGCTGCTACTCTTACATGTTACATGTCTGCAGCTGTTGATACTGGCACTGCTGCTGCAGCTGTTGTTGCTGGTACTGTTGCTTCAGCTTTTGTTGTAGCACTGCTGCTGTAGCTGTTCTTGCTGGCACTGTTGCTGCAGCTTTTGTTGTGGCACTGGTGCTGCAGCTGTTCTTGCTGGCACTGTTGCTGCAGCTTTTGTTGTGGCACTGCTGCTGCAGCTGTTGATGCTGGCACTGCTGCTGCAGCTGTTGTTGCTGGCACTGCTGCTGCAGCTGTTGATACTGGCACTGCTGCTGCAGCTGTTGTTGCTGGTACTGCTGCTGCAGCTTTTGTTGTGGCACTGGTGCTGCAGCTGTTCTTGCTGGCACTGTTGCTGCAGCTTTTGTTGTGGCACTGCTGCTGCAGCTGTTGATGCTGGCACTGCTGCTGCAGCTGTTGTTGCTGGCACTGCTGCTGCAGCTGTTGTTGCTGGCACTGCTGCTGCAGCTGTTGATGCTGGCACTGCTGCTGCAGCTGTTGTTGCTGGCACTGCTGCTGCAGCTGTTGATGCTGGCACTGCTGCTGCAGCTGTTGTTGCTGGCACTGCTGCTGCAGCTGTTGTTGCTGGCACTGCTGCTGCAGCTGTTGTTGCTGGCACTGGTGCTGCAGCTGTTGTTGCTGGCACTGCTGCTGTAGCTGTTGTTGCTGGCACTGCTGCTGCAGCTGTTGTTGCTGGCACTGCTCTTTGGAGTCGGAGTTCCAGTCTGTGATGCCCCTTTTCCTCGCGAAGGAGGGTGGCGGTATCCTCGCGTGACATCTTGTGTACCCTGAGAAGATGAATGTCGAGACGACACAGCAGCTTGTTACAAATAGCGCACTTCCTCAGCCTGCGTCGTCGTCCCATCTTTGGTGACAAACTTGCCGCAGACAGAGCGGCCGCAGCCGCTTTGTTCAAGTAATGAAACTTGTGCAGATGACTTGTCACACATTTTATCCTGCGGCCACATGCTGACACCGGACACAGTCTACGGCAGCTTTGCCAGCAAATGCTTCGGTGCTGTCCGTTGGGTGAACTTGTTGTTCCTGTAGGAAAATACAATAGTACTGTATACATATAATGTAAACACGTAAACACATAACACACATGCACAAACTCACTTTTTCACCACTATTTGCTTGTCTGACTGAGCACACATACATGCTAAATTACATACATAATGTACACAGCTACACCTACATACTAGGTTACATACATAATGTACACAGCTACACATACATACTAGGTTACATACATAATGTACACAGCCACACATACATACTAGGTTACATACATAATGTACACAGCCAAACATACATACTAGGTTACATACATAATGTACACAGCCACACATACATACTAGGTTACATACATAATGTACACAGCTACACATGCATACTAGGTTACATACATAATGTACACAGCTACACATACATACTAGGTTACATATATAATGTACACAGCTATACATACATACTAGGTTACATACATAATGTACACAGCCACACATACATATTAGGTTACACACATAATGTACACAGCCACACATACATACTAGGTTACATAAATAATGTACACAGCTATACATACATACTAGGTTACATACATAATGTACACAGCTACACATACATACTAGGTTACATACATAATGTACACAGCCACACATACATACTAGGTTACATACATAATGTAGCCACACATACATACTAGGTTACATACATAATGTACACAGCTACACATACATACTAGGTTACATACATAATGTACACAGCTATACATACATACATACTAGGTTACATACATAATGTACACAGCTATACATACATACTAGGTTACATACATAATGTACACAGCTACACATACATACTAGGTTACACACATAATGTACACACCCACACATACATACTAGGTTACACACATAATGTACACAGCCACACATACATACTAGGTTACATACATAATGTACACAGCTACACATACATACTAGGTTACATAGATAATGTACACAGCTATACATACATACTAGGTTACATACATAATGTACACAGCTACACATACATACTAGGTTACACACATCATGTACACAGCCACACATACATACTAGGTTACATACATAATGTACACAGCTACACATACATACTAGGTTACATAGATAATGTACACAGCTATACATACATACTAGGTTACATACATAATGTACACAGCTACACATACATACTAGGTTACACACATCATGTACACAGCCACACATACATACTAGGTTACATACATAATGTACACAGCTACACATACATACTAGGTTACATACATAATGTACACAGCTATACATACATACTAGGTTACATACATAATGTACACAGCTACACATACATACTAGGTTACATACATAATGTACACAGCTACACATACATACTAGGTTACATACATAATGTACACAGCTACACATACATACTAGGTTACATACATAGCTACACATACATACTAGGTTACATACATAATGTACACAGCTATATATACATACATACTAGGTTACATACATAATGTACACAGCTATACATACATACTAGGTTACATACATAATGTACACAGCTACACATACATACTAGGTTACACACATAATGTACACAGCCACACATACATACTAGGTTACACACATAATGTACACAGCCACACATACATACTAGGTTACATACATAATGTACACAGCTACACATACATACTAGGTTACATACATAATGTCCACAGCTATACACATGTGAGACTCACACCTGTGATACCCACTCCTGTGTTACACCTCATGTAGCACAAATGTGTGAATCTGTTTATGAATGTTAAGATTTCTGGAGTTTGGGAATTACTTCATTCCGGTGTGAATCCTTAGATTAGGTTTAACTATGGAGTGTGCAAGTTTCATCTAAGGTACATCTAAGGTACATTTAAGGTACATCTATGGTACATCTAAGGTACATCTAAGGTACATATATGGTACATCTATGGTACATTTATGGTACATCTAAGGTACATCTAAGGTACATTTAAGGTACATCTATGGTACATCTAAGGTACACGTGTGTTGCTTCTCACCTGTGTTGATTTGTTCACGACCATTAGTGCAACTGGATTGTGTGATTTGCCTTGTGTACGCGATGGTAATGGATGGTTCCACTTTCTTGTGACTTACACCGACTTCCAAGACACTCTCGCCGTTGTGTTGTTCTTTCTGATCAATGTTCTCACTGGAATCCTTTGATGTTTCCACAGAACAATATGTGTGGTCCACTTCTAAGACCTGTTTCAACACAACTCCTTCACACAATACCCGCTCTCTCGTCTCTTCACTGTTGCTGTTACATTCATCAGACTGAACCTTCTCTGGTTTCCCTTGACTGTGTGGCTCACAGTAATATGTTGGTCTTCTGTCCATTCGGTGACATGTATTGTCAACCAACAGGAATCCTTCTTGTAAATGTATTTCTGCCAGGTGATGTTCAGACTTTATGCTTGACAGACCTTTGTGAAGATCAGAACAATGTTTTTGAAAACAATGTGCCAGTACAAGCCTGTTTTACTTACAATAAGCATCCTTGAAATTTCAACTGTGATTTTTCTAATGGACTTGCCAAGTTATGAGGCGTTGCATGGGAGAAAAGGCAGCCACTGCAAGAGATTATGACTTGTTGCATGACCCAGTCAAGTTTTGGCAACGGCAACGCCAATGATCGATGCAACTTCATGATTTCAAAATCATGTCCCCCAGCCGGTTTCATGAAGCGTTCAAACCATATGAAGGAACTTATCTGGAAATTTGAGGTAGATCACGTATCTTGGAACAATCGTAGAAAACATGCATACATAGCATTGTGATCAATTGAACGAAACAAGTTAATACTGTTACAACGTTACGTAATGTATGGCAAATGTCCACATAAGTTCCTTCATAAGATCTCCACCCCTGGGGTATTTAAAAAAAAAATCTGTAATGTACGAACCATCCCCGAGCATGCCTACAAAATTTCACCTACAAGTGAAGCTGACAGAGACATGAGGGACACACAGACAGACAAACAGCCACAAACTACCGTATAGTACAGATGTGTGCAGACTTAAATACGTTAATATCTGTAAAAGCACAATTACAGAACACAATGATTATGTTGTGTTCTACCATGGCCACCAAACATTCTCGTCACAGTTCATGCATCAAAGGTACTGATCCACTTTAAGTGACTTTTTCATTAATATGACCAAAGAAAATTGTATTTTTACTTTCCAAAATTATAAAAAAATATGTGCCTGTGTGCTGACAATTTTATAGAGTTAAAAAACATTTCCCATACTTTTCAAAAAAGCCATCTTAAAACGTATACTGCCAGTGAATTATATTGATGTGCAAAATGCAAATTTAACTTGTTTTTCCTATAATGTGGCTAATAGTTACAATAATATAATATCAATATTTATAAAAGGCTATTAACAAATTATACAAAGATGTGTTTGTAAACAACAAACTTGATCGAACAATCTAAGCAAAATAGCAAACCCAAACTCACTGATACAGACCTGTACATAGATATGAGGTGCTTCTGAAGATTACTTAGCCTGGAATTTTTTGTCACATACTAGAGATGTTTCAAATTCTCCTTCATAAAATATACCTTGTAAGACTTGGGAGTCAACAGAACTCAGTTTCACCAGAGTGACTGAAGCAACATGTCCACAGGTTGGAGACTCAATGGTAGTCTGGCTGTTTGAAGATACTGTCTTTTGGCTGATGTCTGCTGGAGTGCATCTGGCGTCTTCTGGTGCTGCATCTGAGGACTGCAGCTCATTCCGTGTGGAGATGTGTTGTTCTTTTTCAGGCTTCATTGCAGAAGAGGTGGTTCACTGAAAATACAGCAATTATATAAATCATTAATTACCACGCCAAATGCCAGTCTGGATGATGTCTTTGCAATGATAGTATCCAGTAACTTATGTACAGCTGTATATGGAATATATAAATATATTATATATATGTATGTATGCATATATATACTTCCCCCGAACATTGAAGGTGTCCACAGCAATGTAAACATTGGGACAATGTGGAAGTATGAAATTATATTCAACAGTGTGGAAGACAGCTGCTGTGATAAAGTTTTAACAGTGTGGAAGACAGCTGTTGTGATAAAGTTTTAACAGTGTGAAAGACAGCTGTTGTGATAAAGTTTTAACAGTGTGAAAGACAGCTGCTGTGATAAAGTTTTAACAGTGTAAAAGACAGCTGTTGTGCTAAAGTTTTAACAATGTGAAAGACAGCTGTTGTGCTAAAGTTTTAACAGTGTGGAAGACAGCTGTTGTGATAAAGTTTTAACAGTGTGAAAGACAGCTGTTGTGATAAAGTTCTAACAGTGTGGAAGACAGCTGCTGTGATAAAGTTCTAACAGTGTGAAAGACAGCTGTTGTGATAAAGTTCTAACAGTGTGAAAGACAGCTGTTGTGATAAAGTTCTAACAGTGTGAAAGACAGCTGTTGTGATAAAGTATTAACAGTGTGGAAGACAGCTGTTGTGATAAAGTTCTAACAGTGTGAAAGACAGCTGTTGTGCTAAAGTTTTAACAGTGTGGAAGACAGCTGTTGTGATAAAGTTCTAACAGTGTGGAAGACAGCTGTTGTGATAAAGTTCTAACAGTGTGAAAGACAGCTGTTGTGATAAAGTTTTAACAGTGTGGAAGACAGCTGTTGTGATAAAGTTCTAACAGTGTGAAAGACAGCTGTTGTGATAAAGTTTTAACAGTGTGGAAGACAGCTGTTGTGATGAAGTTCTAACAGTGTGAAAGACAGCTGTTGTGATGAAGTTTTAACAGTGTGAAAGACAGCCGTTGTGATAAAGTTTTAACAGTGTGAAAGACAGCTGTTGTGCTAAAGTTTTAACAGTGTGAAAGACAGCTGTTGTGATAAAGTTTTAACAGTGTGAAAGACAGCCGTTGTGATAAAGTTTTAACAGTGTGAAAGACAGCTGTTGTGCTAAAGTTCTAACAGTGTGGAAGACAGCTGTTGTGATAAAGTTCTAACAGTGTGAAAGACAGCTGTTGTGATAAAGTTTTAACAGTATGAAAGACGGCTGTTGTGCTAAAGTTTTAACAGTGTGGAAGACAGCTGCTGTGATAAAGTTCTAACAGTGTGAAAGACAGCTGTTGTGATAAAGTTCTAACAGTGTGGAAGACAGCTGTTGTGCTAAAGTTTTAACAGTGTGGAAGACAGCTGTTGTGATAAAGTTCTAACAGTGTGAAAGACAGCTGTTGTGATAAAGTTTTAACAGTGTGAAAGACAGCTGTTGTGATAAAGTTTTAACAGTGCGAAAGACAGCTGTTGTGCTAAAGTTCTAACAGTGTGGAAGACAGCTGTTGTGATAAAGTTCTAACAGTGTGAAAGACAGCTGTTGTGATAAAGTTCTAACAGTGTGAAAGACAGCTGTTGTGATAAAGTATTAACAGTGTGAAAGACAGCTGTTGTGCTAAAGTTCTAACAGTGTGGAAGACAGCTGTTGTGATAAAGTTTTAACAGTGTGAAAGACAGCCATTGTGATAAAGTTCTAACAGTGTGGAAGACAGCTGTTGTGCTAAAGTTTTAACAGTGTGAAAGACAGCTGTTGTGATAAAGTTCTAACAGTGTGGAAGACAGCTGTTGTGATAAAGTTTTAACAGTGTGAAAGACAGCCATTGTGATAAAGTTTTAACAGTGTGAAACACAGCTGTTGTGATAAAGTATTAACATTGTGGAAGACAGCTGTTGTGATAAAGTATTAACAGTGTGAAAGACAGCTATTGTGATAAAGTTTTAACAGTGTGAAAGACAGCTGTTGTTATAAAGTTTTAGCAGTGTGGAAGACAGCTGTTGTGCTAAAGTTTTAACAGTGTGAAAGACAGCTGTTGTGATAAAGTTTTAACAGTGTGAAAGACAGCTGTTGTGGTAAAGTTCTAACAGTGTGAAAGACAGCTGTTGTGATAAAGTATTAACAGTGTGGAAGACAGCTGTTGTGATAAAGTTCTAACAGTGTGAAAGACAGCTGTTGTGATAACGTTTTAACAGTGTGGAAGACAGCTGTTGTGATAAAGTTTTAACAGTGTGAAAGACAGCTGTTGTGCTAAAGTTTTAACAGTGTGAAAGACAGCTGTTGTGCTAAAGTTTTAACAGTGTGAAAGACAGCCAATGTGATAAAGTTTTAACAGTGTGAAAGACAGCTGTTGTGATAAAGTTTTAACAGTGTGAAAGACAGCTGTTGTGATAAAGTTTTAACAGTGTGAAAGACAGCTGTTGTGATAAAGTTTTAACATTGTGGAAGACAGCTGTTGTGATAAAGTTCTAGCAGTGTGGAAGACAGCTGTTGTGATAAAGTTTTAACAGTGTGAAAGACAGCTGTTGTGATAAAGTTTTAACAGAGTGGAAGACAGCTGTTGTGATAAAGTTCTAACAGTGTGAAAGACAGCTGTTGTGATAAAGTTCTAACAGTATGAAAGACAGCTGTTGTGCTAAAGTTTTAACAGTGTGGAAGACAGCTGCTGTGATAAAGTTCTAACAGTGTGAAAGACAGCTGTTGTGATAAAGTTCTAACAGTGTGGAAGACAGCTGTTGTGCTAAAGTTTTAACAGTGTGGAAGACAGCTGTTGTGATAAAGTTCTAACAGTGTGAAAGACAGCTGTTGTGATAAAGTTTTAACAGTGTGAAAGACAGCTGTTGTGATAAAGTTTTAACAGTGTGAAAGACAGCTGTTGTGCTAAAGTTCTAACAGTGTGGAAGACAGCTGTTGTGATAAAGTTCTAACAGTGTGAAAGACAGCTGTTGTGATAAAGTTCTAACAGTGTGAAAGACAGCTGTTGTGATAAAGTATTAACAGTGTGGAAGACAGCTGTTGTGATAAAGTTTTAACAGTGTGAAAGACAGCTGTTGTGCTAAAGTTCTAACAGTGTGGAAGACAGCTGTTGTGATAAAGTTTTAACAGTGTGAAAGACAGCTGTTGTGGTAAAGTTCTAACAGTGTGGAAGACAGCTGTTGTGCTAAAGTTTTAACAGTGTGGAAGACAGCTGTTGTGATAAAGTTTTAACAGTGTGAAAGACAGCTGTTGTGATAAAGTTTTAACAGAGTGGAAGACAGCTGTTGTGATAAAGTTCTAACAGTGTGAAAGACAGCTGTTGTGATAAAGTTCTAACAGTATGAAAGACAGCTGTTGTGATAAAGTTCTAACAGTGTGAAAGACAGCTGTTGTGATAAAGTTTTAACAGTGTGAAAGACAGCTGTTGTGATAAAGTATTAACAGTGTGAAAGACAGCTGTTGCGCTAAAGTTTTAACAGTGTGAAAGACAGCTGTTGTGATAAAGTTTTAACAGTGTGAAAGACAGCTGTTGTGATAAATTTTTAACAGTGTGGAAGACAGCTGTTGTGATAAAGTTTTAACAGTGTGGAAGACAGCTGTTGTGATAAAGTTTTAACAGTGTGGAAGACAGCTGTTGTGATAAAGTTTTAACAGTGTGGAAGACAGCTGTTGTGATAAAGTTTTAACAGTGTGGAAGACAGCTGTTGTGATAAAGTTTTAACAGTGTGAAAGACAGCTGTTGTGATAAAGTATTAACAGTGTGGAAGACAGCTGTTGTGATGAAGTTTTAACAGTGTGGAAGACAGCTGTTTTGATAAAGTTTTAACAGTGTGGAAGACAGCTGTTGTGATAAAGTTTTAACAGTGTGGAAGACAGCTGTTTTGATAAAGTTTTAACAGTGTGGAAGACAGCTGTTGTGCTAAAGTTTTAACAGTGTGGAAGACAGCTGTTTTGATAAAGTTTTAACAGTGTGAAAGACAGCTGTTGTGATAAAGTTTTAACAGTGTGGAAGACAGCTGTTTTGATAAAGTTTTAACAGTGTGAAAGACAGCTGTTGTGATAAAGTTTTAACAGTGTGGAAGACAGCTGTTGTGCTAAAGTTTTAACAGTGTGGAAGACAGCTGTTTTGATAAAGTTTTAACAGTGTGAAAGACAGCTGTTGTGATAAAGTTTTAACAGTGTGGAAGACAGCTGTTGTGATAAAGTTTTAACAGTGTGAAAGACAGCTGTTGTGCTAAAGTTTTAATAGTGTGGAAGACAGCCAATGTGATAAAGTTCATTTTGATTGCGTTACTTACAACTCTGGAAAGACTATTGATGCAGGTGAACTGATTAATATTATTAATGAATTATCATGCAATAAGTCACCAAGTCTGGGTGGACTTACTGCAGAACATATAAAGTTCGCGGATTCACAACTCGTGGTACTATTATCTATTCTTATAATACTTTATTTTTATAATTATTCTTATTATTCTTGTGTCGTCTATTCTGGTGCATGGCTATATACCAAAATCAATCAGAGTCTGTTATTGTATCGGTTATCAAAGATAAAAATAGACGTGTAAACGAAAAGGGCAACTACAGGCCAATATGTCTCTAGAACATATGTTCCAAGATAATAGATGCTGTGTTATTCAACAGAATGGATACGTACTTGCAAACTACGCCATATCAGTTTGGGTTTAAGTCCAAACATGGAACAGAGTTATGTGTGTTTGCATTTAAGGAACTACTAAGGTTTTACACTAAACATGGTTCAGCTGCACATGTCGCCTTTCTTGATGCTTCAAAAGCATTTGATCATTTGTAGTCTTGGTACAGCGATGGTTAATCATCTGATATACACTGACAGGGTTGAAAAAAATCATGATTTTTATTAAAAAAATCGGATTTTTTTATTTAAATCAGATTTATTTTATTATTTTTTTTTTAAAATCTGGTATATAGATATTTATATAGATGTTTAAATTTGTAAACTCTTTCAAACATGTTCTATTCAAATTGATTTGGGTTCTTGTCTTAACAGAGGGTACATGATTTTTGCTTATATAAAGACATTAGACAATGTCCAGAAGGCCTCACCCCCTGTAGTTGCATAATCTGTCTTGGAAAGGAAAGCATGCTGTGTGTCTGTGGCTGTAGCAGTGATAATTATTGTTTGCTGAGAGGGTGGATTAGCACCTATCCAGGGCTCTGTGTACTCTAAGGGTCTCTAACCAGAATACAAACTGGTACAGTATTAAACAACTGAGTCAACATACTGAATTGCTAACAACTAGCACAAGCTATAAGTGGACTTTAACTCAGGGCTTCTGTGTTGAAAAGATACTTCCTATGGAAGACAAGTTTGTGTGGCTTCACTACATTCAGAAAGGGAATAGCTCAAACATACACAATGTCATAACATATTTGACTATCAGGCTATCTGGTGTCAATACAGCTACACAAGTGTGCACACTTTGTGTTTTGTATTAAAAAACATACAAAACTTTGTTGATCTCGATGCTTGTAAACAATTATTTGTGTTAAATTCATATAAATCAGTGATTAAAAAAAACCGGAAGTAAAAAAAATCATAAATCAATGATTTTTTTGGAGTGATTTAAATCAATGATTTAAATCAAATGATTTAAATCAAACAACCCTGTACACAGATGATTCATTTCTGTTTGTTACTTCCAGCAAGACTACAAACATGGTGGCGGTCGGTCACATTGTAATTTTGGGTGACCTGGTGGCGGAGTGACCCCCACCCACATGGTAAAATAAACATATTAGCTTGTAGTGATGTATTTAGTAGTCATGATATTGTTACCATTGGTTGACACACTTATTACGTTGTCGAGTTATATCTATTATGTTAAATTAGCAGTCTGGGGCCGGCATGCTTGCCGTGGTTATTTGTCACTTGATTATTGATGTTTACACGATTATTATTAATAAAACTACATGTCATTAAGTTGGCCTACTTCAATCTATACCTGACTTGCGTTGTTGTTCTGCATAAATACTTGACATATGTTACACCTATGAATGTGAGCACAACATTCAATATAATGCTTGTAAATCCTTGGTCATCTACTTTGACTCTAGAAATGCAAATCTTGCTAGGGAATTGACCTTAGGAGGAAAGAAGTTAAACTTCGCCACCTCATATAAATATCTTGGACATGTCATTTGTAACGACTTATAGGATGAGGCTTACATTCAAGCCAAAGTGAGACTTATCGGATGAGGCTGACATTCAAGCCAAAGTGAGACTTATCGGATGAGGCTGACATTCAAGCCAAAGTGAGACTTATTGGATGAGGCTGACATTCAAGCCAAAGTGAGACTTATCGGATGAGGCTGACATTCAAGCCAAAGTGAGACTTATCGGATGAGGCTGACATTCAAGCCTAAGTGAGACTTATCGGATAAGGCTGACATTCCAGCCAAAGTGAGACTTATCGGATGAGGCTGACATTCAAGCCAAAGTGAGACTTATCGGATGAGGCTGACATTCAAGCCAAAGTGAGACTTATCGGATGAGGCTGACATTCCAGCCAAAGTGAGACTTATCGGATGAGGCTGACATTCAAGCCAAAGTGAGACTTATCGGATGAGGCTGACATTCAAGCCAAAGTGAGACTTATCGGATGAGGCTGACATTCAAGCCAAAGTGAGACTTATCGGATGAGGCTGACATTCAAGCCAAAGTGAGACTTATCGGATGAGGCTGACATTCTAGCCTAAGTGAGACTTATCGGATGAGGCTGACATTCCAGCCAAAGTGAGACTTATCGGATGAGGCTGACATTCAAGCCAAAGTGAGACTTATCGGATGAGGCTGACATTCAAGCCAAAGTGAGACTTATCGGACGAGGCTGACATTCAAGCCAAAGTGAGACTTATCGGATGAGGCTGACATTCAAGCCAAAGTGAGACTTATCGGATGAGGCTGACATTCCAGCCAAAGTGAGACTTATCGGATAAGGCTGACATTCAAGCCAAAGTGAGACTTATCGGATGAATAGTGTCTTTAATAGCTGTAACTGAAGTGGTTTTGGCTACGTCGTCAGACAAGAAGGAAATTAAAGGGAAATATTGGAGAAAATGGTTGACAGTAAGACTAAGAGGTAGACGAAGACCAAGAGCAACATGGAGAGACAAATGCAAGGCATGGATGGAGAACATGAAGATCTGGTCAGAATGGCACAATGCAGATATGAGTAGTGGTCTGTGATAGCTGACCTTCTGAGAGGAGATGGCATCACATGATGATGACAATATTAAACACAGTGTGTGAGGCATGTTTATGTGATGAAATACCTTTGAATATATACAATAGTTGTGATCCTAAGTAATATATTATATTATATATACAGTATTTATTGAACACTATTATATAAGTAATATATAATGAAAATGATGTATTATTTACAATGTACCTATATAAGTGATGCTAAGTAGGTCAACAACAAGTAAACAACTGCTGGAGACATTTGATTATTTATATAACATTATTTACCATGCAACAAATTTTAGTTAGAAGATCTACTAGTAACACATTTGAGGTATTTTACGATTCACAAAAGGAAGGTATACATTGTTGAGTATAACCAAACAATTTATCTTCAGAATGTTGCCACCAGGTCATATATCAGCATAGATCATGGGACTGGGTTTATGTAGATATGCATGTGCAATTAATCAATTAAACAAGCTAATTAGAAATGCACACTGTGACAACATGACAAAGTATCGGTTTGCAACATGCTCACTAGGTGGCGCCGTTTTCGATTTCAAGCATCCTGCTAGACTATGAAAATATATCAATAAAATGCAGAATTTACGTGTATTCATATTTGTAACTCAAGGTTCACCATTCATCGGATGCTATAAATATTAAAAATGAGTGCTATAAATCATTATTTATGTAGCAGAAATGTATCACTGCACGGGTAGCGCTATCTGTAGTGGCCCAAAAATGCAATGCCAATGTCAATGACTTGTTGACACCGTCGCACGCGGGGACATTACTTTTAGGAGTAATGTACGTTACTAGCCAAAGCTAGCCAAGCCCAAATATTGTCTAGTAATGTTAATAAATAATCATTGAAAGAGATACAATGTTTTTTTCGTGAATCAGGGTGAATCCCGGATTTGCGAGAATCATGAAATATTCACGTTGAATAAAAAAATACTTTCACATAAAGAAATAAAATTCAATGTATATCAGAGTAAAGTACTTTATTCAGCTTTACATGCATAGGCACACTTTTATTATAGGTGGTCTATGTCAGCTGCTATGGGCCGTAATAGGCACCCCCTATAAATGGGCCTATATATATAGACGAGTTCCAGCATTGCTAATATTATTGCACGTTATTCCATAATTTGACGCTACAAAGTAATCTATATGATAACGTAATACAACATTCACATGTGTGTATTGAATCGCGTGACCGAGTGGCTACGCTTAGCTTTTACCTATTAGTTATTACCTGCAAAAAGTAGGATTTTAATTATGCAAAATTCTGCACACAGTTCTCCCGCTGAACAACTTCCCGCCAGTATTGTGTGCTGCCATCTGTCGTAGGTATTTAAATTATAAGATGCGTCGTGCACTTTTTACATGGTAAAAACTAGAATTTGATACGTGACGGAAGGGGCTTATATATGTCCGGACATGCAGGTGAAAGAAAAGATTTTTTAAATAAATTGGCATAATATCACAGAAACGTCCAATGTGGAAGATCTGTTCTATTGTCCCCTGTGGGTTTAGACCGGGGCTAGTCCGCCATTGGACGCTCTAATAGATCTGGAGACAGTATAGTTATAGAGGTAGTGGATCAGTTTCGGCCTTAAACTGAACGCAAATATCTTGCCCACATTTGTGCTATCAACAAATGGCAAAACTGTTACAAAACAATATTCAAACCTGACTCTTAGTATACCTACCCAAGCATGGGCGGACTTGCCCCGTGTCGGGGCAAGTCCGCCCAGGGGCCGGGGCAAGTTTGCACCACACGTACTTTAAACGGCAAATACACAAAAACATTGCAGTTTTGTATTATTTTAATGTTAAAAAAACGTCATGTTTGTGACAGACATAAAACTTTAAATCCTCACAACTTCTGTTTAATATATGAAATGAACCAGGCAAGCAAAAAACAATGTTTGGCACTGCATCGGAAAGAAAATTGTAAAATAAAAATCAGGTTTCGTGACATTCGTCACTTTTTTGACTAGAAAATAGCTAAAAATGGACAATTGGAAGTCTTTATAATTAGTGGGTTTATGTTCACAAGTGATCCTGAACATTTGACATCACATATCCTAGGGGCGAACTTGCCCCGTGGCACACAGGCGGACAGAGACATGTGGTGGGGCAGTGTTCGAAATGACTACTGCATGACTCTTGGGGGGTTCCTTAAAATATTGGTAATCTACCTGAAAAAAAATCTTTTAAAATGTTCTTTTCAGGTACTTTTTGTGAAAAGACTTGTTGCTATCATAGCGACTTGTAGTTATTTTATCAACATATGTTGAATGCACTTGTAATTATAAGTCGCTCTGGATAAGAGCGTCTGCTAAATATCTAAATTGTTAATTTTGGTCTAAACCATAGTTACTGGAGTAATGTGCTTGCAAACACAGTGCTCTGTAATTCTGAGAAGTAAAATGCCAAGGTAAAATGTGCCTCAACTAGACACACATTACTGCAGACACCCAATTAACATATGAACACACAGAACACAGATCACACACACACTTATCAATGATATGAGTGGAATGATTTAGGATGTTTTTTTTAACAGAGATTAACTTAATAACAATAGAGTGAGCTAAACTACCAACAGAATGATGTCTAGTCCTGCGAAAACCGTCGTGTTCCAGCATAATATTGGGGAGCGGTGGTCTAATGGTTAGAACGCCCGACTGTCGATCAAAAGTACGGTGGTTCGATTCCACCTCCGCCGTTTCGAAGCTTAGGCAATTTCGTTCACCCCACTTTGCCCGAGTCTTTCGGAAGAGACACTAAAAGCCGTTGGTCCAAACTCCTGCGTTAGCTCAAGATTGGGCTGTTTGGAGTATAACTACTTGAGACTTGAGTTTCCAGCACTCATTATAGAAAAGACCCGCAGAGTATATTATATATTTTCACCCGCAGCAACATGTGTAACAACGGAAGGGTAATTACATCAGCTAGTATTTGATTGAGCAAGAACTTTCCACACCTGGTGTGGTAAGTTCTTGAATTTGACAGCATCTCAACGCACATGTCTAAGTCGAAATGTAAAGTTTATCGCCTCACTATCGCACCGCCACAAGCTGCATCAATCAACAACAAAAATGGCGTGTGTTCGTATGACTAATCCAAGATTCGACGATTGTTCACTGTATATGCTGCCACAATGATGATGCTGTGCTGTTTGATGATGTGATTAAGTCACACTCCGCGTCGTGACGATTAGATAAGCGAAATCCCGCAGTCGGTGCCGTTTGAACTTTGACGCACGTGTGGCTGAGCACTGTTTAAAGTGTTTTCATTTCAACAAGTCGACGATTGGCTAAGGTCTTTCCTGTTTTGGGAAGATATCCTGAAAGCGGTGAGTGACTGTTTTATGCAATGTGTCTAAGTGGATACAGTAACACATTAACAGTTTAATTAATATAGTAACGTTCAGTCAGGTATAAGGATTTATTTTTTGGTGTGTTTAGCGTCATCGTTGCTGTTGGCGTTGCACAGCGACAGTTCAAACCGTCAGGCATTAATGTTTTGTGTAGTGTCGTGAGTGGAGCTGTAATGTGTCCAGGTGATAGACTCATAATTGGGCGTGACTCATCATGGGCGTACGCAGAGTTGTAAGAAGAGGTCTGGGTACGCGTGCATCCAGGATCTACCTTGCCCTGGCCTTGGCTTTCAGCTATATGCTAGCTACTAGTTATTAGAGTTTAGTACTGCGGAAATGTGCTGTCATAGGCACAGGCATAGCCTAGGGGTCCCGGATGGTTCGGCCCATGACGGGTTCGGCCCACGCCGACGGATGGTTCAGCCTAGTCGATTCGGCCCACGCAGACGGATGGTTCGGCCCATTTCACTGTCACTATTGAAATCAGCGACGGTCGATTCGGCCCACTCTAGCTAAGCGGCGGAAATCTAAGAATAGTCGTTTCAGCCCACGGCCTGAATCAGTAAGAAAGGCGGAGAGACGGAAATTATGATTGTGCACAGAAACATACGTACACGCTAATATAATAATAATGATCTGGAACTATTTATAAAAATATAGCAATATAAATAAATTAAAAGAAAGTGGTTGACATAATAAAAAAATGAACCAAATTCAAGTAATTAATGTTTAATGGAAACGTCCACGAATAAACGTAATAACTAGTCGAGTTTGTATTGTAATATATAATGTATTGACTTCATTGTTTGTGTGAGCACATTTTATGTGATCAAGCCCTTTATGTGTTTAATCTGTCTGATGTTTCATCATCAACACTTGTTAACTGAAAGGTTTGAAAGCGTGATTTCATAGTTTGTGTGAGCACATTTTATACTTTTAATCAATCCGGTGTTTCATCAGCAAAACATGCTAACGTCAATGTTTGATAGCATCACTTCATTGTTTGTGTGAGCACGTTATATTTGATCAAGCCCTTTATTCAATTAATCGTCGTAAGTTAATTGAGCATATCACAAGTTGCAAAGAGGTGTCATTAACGTTTTCGGCTCTATTGTCCCACGTCAGTAGCTGATTTCTAAGAATAGTAGTTTCGGCCCATGACGTGATTCAGGGAAAAATACTTAATATGATTACGCACAGAAACATATTCACACGCTAATATAACAATTATCTCATAAAATAACAGAATGCAGTCCAGCAACAAAACGCCAGAAATATTTACAACGGATGGAATTTCTGTTTTTATTAACAACTACCAAAACATAATTTTTATTTATATAAATATACACACACACATATATATATATATATATATACATATATATACATATATATATATATATATATATATACACACACACACATACATGCCACAATGCGGAGAAGCCACGACAGGACGAACGCGTTATTTACAATCTGGGAGCATCTCGTCTCGTCGCCGAACGTAACGAAAGGGAAACACTGCGTTCCTTGAGCCGACTGACAAAAATAGCGAACGTAATAAACACTTGGTTCGAAAACAGTAATAATACTGTAGCGTACAATATTTCGCTAAAACACGCAAACAGTTGAAACTGGGGAACGTAATAAATAAGTAATATTGGTTCTAAAACAATAATAATGTAGCGCATGGCGTTTCGTTAAAACACTGAAACAGTTGTAGCGTATAACATTTCGCAATTACAATACTCTATAAACAACAATTGACTCGAAAACAATAATTCTGTAGCGTACAACAAGTCAACAGCATTTCGCTAAGACATGCAAACAGTTGAAAATAGCGAAGAATTCGTTAGTCGTTTCGGCCCACGGCGCTCGCTGGCACCGGTTGCATACACGGATGGTTCGGCCCATGGGCCGAACCCGTGATGGGCCGAAACATCCGACACCCTAGCCTAGCCCTAGGCAAAGCCAAAGAGAGGGACACCTGACATGGAGTTCACAGCATAGAGCAAACACTGCCCACCTCTGTCAGCTGGATATGCTAAGATTACCACCGAAAGCAACAACAACAAAGGCACTCACTTATCAAGAGTTAATCAGTTTGTTGTATTTTTGTGACCCATGATATATTATATTATATATATGTCGGTTCTAGTTAATGTTTTAAGGACTCTTCATAAGTCTTTCTTATTTTTGTGATGTCAGAATTATAAATTCAAACATGTAATCATTCGCTGAATTAAATAATTAAATTAATGTAATTTTAGGCATGTAAGCCACATACTTACATCTGTCAGTACTATGTGGGATAATCAAATAGTTTGTCAGCATCTTAGACATCACCCGACTCGACGCTGTTGTAACTATTTAACTAGCCTGCCCTCAATTATCCAAGTTCCCTGATGATGTGCTACCATTTGTTCCACATACAATTCACAGTGAGTCTAGATGTAACAGGAAAAAAATTCAGATTCAGTGTTTTTATGCAAACAAAAAGAATCGATCACACAAAATTCTGATTGATTAATTAATCAGAAGCATGAACCAGCCAATCATTGACAAAATCGAATAATCGGAACAACAGTTACAACACTAATATTATCCACTAATTAAAAAGTATATATTGTTTGCATGTGACTGTGCCGAGTGTAGCTGATTCAGTGGTGATATATCATTGATAATTTGTGATAACTGCAGTCATTCTGCTGGGGAAGTTCTTTTGACACTACTTGAAATCATTCCAGTTATTGATATTGTGAACTACAGCCATTCATGGAACACTGGAGAGACTGTTTTTAACATTGACACAACTGGTGTTAACGTTTGCCTGAATTGTAAATGTGCCATTATCAGCAAATGAAAGGAATCTTTACAATGCCATCAACCTGTAACAGAAACAAGCACCACGCAGGTGTAACTTTATGCTGTGTAAAATTACAATTTATTTTGTGTTACAACTACATGTCTGGCAGTTCCCTAGCCGTAATTGGTTTTGTAAAATTACAACATTTGTTTTTACAAATCTCTTGCTGTTTCCATAATTAATTGGATTTGGATTTTTTTTACAGATCTGCAGTTTCTGTAACCATATTTGGATTTGTAAAATTACAGTGATACACTGTTACATATCTCCTGCAGTCTTACAACAATGTTTGTTAAATTACAGTGATTTTTATGTATTTATATTTGGATTTGTAACATTACAATTATGTTTTTTACAGATGTACTGCAGTTCACTAGCCATGAGTGGATTTGTAAAATTACAACATTTGGTGTTTACTTTACAGATCACCCATGCTATCCACAGCCATGTTTAGATTTGTAAAATTACAACATTTCGTATTTATTTTACAGATTCTCTGCAGTCTCCACAGCCATGTTCGGGTTTGCCCCATCGACATGGAAATGGTCCCAGGAGAAGATATCCACCCTGTTCTACCACCACGGTCTCTTCTGTGCCAGTCACCCTTTTGGGGTGATGAGTCTTGTCATCTGCATTGTTCTGTTCACCTGGTGAGTGGGGACCATATGGTAAAGCATATGTTAGGACCAGTTGTGAGAATATGATAAAAAAATTTAGGGGTCTATTGTTTTGTTGTGGGCTTAAAAGGAAATAATAAAAAATGGAGGGGTTAAATATAGCAGGAGGCACTGCTGTGTAAATGGAGGGGCTATATATTGCAGGAGGCACTGCTGTGTAAATGGAGGGGTTATATATAGCAGGAGGCACTGCTGTGTAAATGGAGGGGTTATATATAGCAGGAGGCACTGCTGTGTAAATGGAGGGGTTAAATATAGCAGGAGGCACTGCTGTGTAAATGGAGGGGCTATATATTACAGGAGGCACTGCTGTGTAAATGGAGGGGTTATATATAGCAGGAGGCACTGCTGTGTAAATGGAGGGGTTAAATATAGCAGGAGGCACTGCTGTGTAAATGGAGGGGCTATATATTGCAGGAGGCACTGCTGTGTAAATGGAGGGGTTATATATAGCAGGAGGCACTGCTGTGTAAATGGAGGGGTTATATATAGCAGGAGGCACTGCTGTGTAAATGGAGGGGTTAAATATAGCAGGAGGCACTGCTGTGTAAATGGAGGGGCTATATATTGCAGGAGGCACTGCTGTGTAAATGGAGGGGTTATATATAGCAGGAGGCACTGCTGTGTAAATGGAGGGGTTAAATATAGCAGGAGGCACTGCTGTGTAAATGGAGGGGCTATATAGAGCAGGAGGCACTGCTGTGTAAATGGAGGGGTTATATATAGCAGGAGGCACTGCTGTGTAAATGGAGGGGTTATATATAGTAGGAGGCACTGCTGTGTAAATAGTTATTTTTATACTAAATGGTTGTAGTATCTACTACATTTTTGAAGTCAATCTAAATAAGAGTTGCTGATTTTTTTATGAGAATTAAATTATTAAAGCCTAAACTGTACAAACCAAATGTTTATTTAGTTTGGTTTTTGTGATCTTTTAAGCAAGTTTCTAAAGAAATTATGTTCATATCCTAGTCTGAGTTTTCTTTAGTTTTTCTTACATATTATAAGAGATGGCTTTTGATAAAACTAAGCAGATTTTAACAACCCGACAAGTACACATATAGTTAAATTTTGGCATAAGCCTGCCAAAGCCTGCATCTACAGTATATACTATTCATACAACTATCATATCAACTGTTTGAATTGTAAACCTTTGTTAGACATTTTCATTGTTATAGAAGCGAAAGCACTTAGGTTCCCAGGCTTATTTTTGGAGTTTACTTGGCACCCTGGGTACCACTGTTTATCAACTGTCATTCTGACTTGGTGACCCTGACAGACTACACCAGTACATGGCTGAGAGGGCAAAGGTTGTGTTTAGTGTAGTGTGCTGAGTCCCAAGTTCAACCTCTTACACCCTGGCACCTGGATAGGCTTATCTAGTGCAACATGCTCTAGATTTAGGGTAAAACTTGGGGGTCAATTATATTATATCAATTCCAATTACACTTACCAATTCCAATTTCACATAAAAAATACCTGTTACAAAATGCCAACTCAATTATCAATTCCATGTTTTATATATATATATATATATATATATATATATATATATATATATATATATATATATATATATATATATATATATATTATTTTTAAAACGTATTTGTTGTTACTCTCCTCTGTATCCCTGAAGTCCGAGGTGAGGCTGGCACCGATACCGGTCGTAGATTTTTGTTTCCCTTCTTCTTTGTCACTAATCCCGTTTAACTGTCGTCTCCACCAACCGTCTTGACCCCCTCCCGCCATCCCTCGCTCTCGTTCTCCCCTCCCTCCCACTCCTGCCAAATCTCTCCACACACTCCCATCTCAGTCTCGGTCTTCTGTTTCTCTTTCTACCTTTCTTCCCTCCACCCTGAGTGCATCCCCTCTCTTCCTCAACCGTTCCCCTTCCACCCTTTCCACATCCACATATGGTTGCTCTGTTCTCCTCGAACCATTTCCATGTTGATGGGGTAAACCCAAACATGGCTGCTGAGACTACAGAAAATCTGTAAATAAATATGAAATGGTATATATAATAGATAGATAAGCCTATCCAGGTGCAAGGGTATAATATATATATATATATATATATATATATATATATATATATATATATAATTGTATACTCAATGCCAACAATAACAAAGTAATAGTAGTAGTAATAAATTACATTGTAAAGTAACTGACCCAAGGCCTGAGATGGTTTATTAACTAAACAGCATTAGTCTCACATTAATTAGTCTCACATTATTTGTCAATTATTACATTTTACGTGAACTTCTTCACTTTGGAATTATTTCTACAACTAGAGGTCAGTTATAACCAATTCCCAAGGGTCTGTAAATGAAATACAAGTGTTTTTCCTTTTAACAAGGAAGCATTTTTAAATAATTAAATGTCAACCATTTGAATCCACCTTGCATGTTATTGTACGAAAAGTTTAAATAAGTTGCAAAAAACAATTGTTTTATACATTTGCTTAATTTTCACAAATAGAAGAGTGATATGACATTATCTATTTTTAGAATATAATTATCAATTACTTCAGAATATATACATTAATCTGTTAGAGAAGTTTTAACTATTACTACCTACCGATACTCCATGTGTCTCTGGTGCCAGTTTGTCCTGGCCAAGTTTGTAAACACTTGAAATCCGAGCTTTTTGTGAACAAGAGTGGGCACTATTTATAGTGCTAGAGTAGAGTAATCCAGGTGTTAGAATGAACAATTGTGGGCACTATTTATAGTGCTAGAGTAGAGTAATCCAGGTGTTAGAATGAACAATTGTGGGCACTATTTATAGTGCTAGAGTAGAGTAATCCAGGTGTTAGAATGAACAATTGCCATGATGTATCAACCTAAAATAGTTTTCTTTGTTTGACCCATTTCATACAACATTCATATCTATTATAAATTAACAAACTACTACTAGAATTGTAGTTTGTATGAAATTGGCTGTTAATAATAATGTATCACCTGTTAACTCTGGGAAAAGTTACCCACTGCTAACATCAAGAAGAATTGCTAGTTTGTGTTCATTTAAAATAAATAACTGTATCCACTGTTAATAACACTTGTTATTCACTGTTAATAACACTCGTTATTCACTGTTAATAACTCTTGTTATTCTGTCCTAGTTACCCCCTCACCCGACTGCCGTTGCCAGGGAACGCTCCACTCCAGTTCACCACCCCTATAGAGGGCTACAAGATCCCGCCTCGCATCCCGCCAATCCCCGCAGACGGGAATGACCAGGCGGAGGAACACAGACTCCCTAGATGGGTGCGTAGACCAGTGAACAAGTCTCAGTATTATTTCTGTTTTGTTTAAGAAATGCGCTATATTTAAAACAGTGTGTTCTGTTACTAATCCGTGTACAGCTAGATCAGAATGAGGTGCGTATTGGGGAGTGTCACAATGTTATCAGCCTCTATGTCTTAATTGTGTTTCATATAAAACCTGTTTGGCAAGATGAAAATATATAGCTAGAAATGTGTTTTCACCACATTTATATCTGCTGTCTTGTGAAGTTAGGACTTGCTGTCCTGTCCATACCCCCAGGGGCCTGTCTTGTCCGTACCCCCAGGGGCCTGTCCTGTCCGTACCCCCTGGGGCCTGTCCTGTCCATACCCCCAGGGGCCTGTCCTATCCATAGCCCCCAGGGGCCTGTCCTGCCCTAGGCCCCAGGGGCCTGTCCTGCCCTTAGGCCCCAGGGAACTGTCATGCAATATATAAGAAATACACGTAAACCAAAAGAGAATAATGAAAACCCTTTTAAGGCTATCCACCCAAGACATGTACTTCCACCAGATAAGAAATGTTGTTTACCCTAAGTGTCACACAAATGGACACCTTATTGTGATCTGGCTGAAAAGAACTCTAAATAATTGCATTAAATGCCTCTTGTTTTTAGTTTTGTTAATTTTAAATAGAGAGAAGGATTCAAGGTGGAAATGCAATTTAAAAAAAAGTGTTTTGATTGATTTTTTTGGGAAGGTCGTTATTGTTTCTAATGAATTTCAAGAGATGGGGCATTGGGAAGCTCCTTCCAGTTTTTTTACACCATTCAGAGAAAGCATGCTAGGCCAGGTTGAACTTAGTGTTAGGAACAAGAACTTGTTCGATGGTGGAGTATAATCTGGATATCTTGCAGTACCTCGGTCCACCAGTTGCTTACGTGCAGCAGATCGTCATCAAGGCAACCGTGTCGCCATGGCAACAGAGACAGCTCATCCCGACCGATGCGTTCCGGGTCCCACTGAAGACTGTGTTTGCTGTGCTGGACGATGTCAATAACTTCCAGTTTGGGGACAGGTCAGAGGTTGTGGGGTTATTGCAGAGGTCACAGGGTTAATGCTTTTATAGTATGTAGATTTATATATATATATATATATATATATATATATATATATATATATATATAATGTATGGATGCGTGCATACATAGTCGTGTGTAGAGCATGCGCACACATTACTTTTAAGTATTTTCAGCAAATGAATGGAATGTACTTGGAAATTAGAGTTACTAAGAAATAAACAGCATCATTTGTGTTTCTTTTGTTCATGTTTGCTGATGTATTGTTCATGTTTGCTGATGTATTGTTCATGTTTGCTGATGTTCATGTTTGCTGATGCATTGTTCATGTTTGCTGATGTATTGTGTGTTTCTGGAGGGATTTGGTGTGAGTGACATACAGATGTTTGACCACTTGTTCTATATGTTCCAGGGAGCATTCAGTTTCTGTCATAACATTTTATCTGTCTTAGGGAGCATTCAGTTTCTGTGGCTGATTACTGCCTCCACGTGTCGGAGACAACACAGAAGAAGATGCCTCAAGGCATGCTCCCTGAGTACGGCTGTCTGGTTGTGTCTCCGGCTTACTTCTGGAACAAAGACGTCCACAAGTGAGTCTGTCACAAGGTCAAACCAACGGTCAGTTGGACCTTAATTTGTATGAGCAGCATTTGTTCAAAGTTGAACTGCATGCAATATCTGAATGTATCTAAAATGCACACCTTTGAAGTCCCTAACTTTTTGGTCTTTTTAACTGTCTTTTAGATGACCCGTTATTAAACAAAAAGCTTTAAATTTTATCGTTTTTGATTTTACAATTTTGTCCCATTAATTTTTAGGTTTATTAGCTTGTTTTTATGAGTTATGAGTAAATAAATTCGAACCAAAAACATGATTACTTCAACTGTTTTGCATTTTCCATGTGTGTGTGCCGAATGTAGAAACATATCAGAGGCCGTTCTGGTCAAAGACTTGTTAGGTAGCTCCACTAATGAAAACAATATTCATTAAACCCCTTGAAAAAAACTGCTTATGTCAGGAGATCTCCCGCTATTTGCTAGTGGGTCAGGATTATTATCTTGCATCATTTGGGTAAAAGGACGTATTACATTGTTTCCTTCCACGAATCAAACCACTAGTAGCAACAAACTGAAGCCATCGTGAAGCCACATCCATAGATGGCTGACTACGTACAGTAAACCAGTTTGAAGAGTTTTCCAAAATATTTTGACTATGGGCCAACAATGTTTGTTGAAACATCCACTACCCAATTGAAGCAAAGTAAACAAAAACATGACCTTCATGACCTTCATGTCAACTCGGAAGGTCTGTTAATGAAAAAAAATTTAGTGCAGGAAAGAGTTTGACTTTTTATTGTAAAGAACTCGGATAGCATTCTGATAGTCCTGAAATATTCTTGAGAAGCGACAGTGTGAAATAGGACTTTTTAGTGAATGAACGCAAATACTCGTGTTTCGTTGCTTTTCCAAAACTTTGTCAACAAAATAACCTGAATTAGGTGGACTTTGTTAATATGCTATGAATACACCAGGTGGCATTAGTTGTATTTGTAGTGTTTCTTTACATTTTCAAATATTAGTTGAGAAAACAGTATTAGTTGGAATTAGGTGTCTATAAACATGTTTATTATTCACATGATTCACTAATGTAGAAAATAATAAAAACTTCATGTAAAACAGATACTTTTGTTTGGTAAGAATATAAAACTGGAGACAGAAAAACATCCCATTTCAATAAATAATTCCTCTTTCACTTTGGTATGTTATTCCAGGAACATTTGTGTCAAACAGGTTTGTTAAATTTGTGGCAGATTTACTGCTGACGGGGAAATCATCAACACAATCTACCGAGATCTCCGTCCGCCATTCAGTACACCTCCCTCACTGAGAGGTATGTATGGACCCCCTACTTTGACCGCCCTCTCAGTACACCTCCCTCACTGAGAGGTATGTATGGACCCCTTACTTTGACCACCCTCTCAGTACACCTCCCTCACTGAGAGGTATGTATGGACCCCTTACTTTGACCACCCTCTCGGTACACCTCCCTCACTGAGAGGTATGTATGGACCCCTTACTTTGACCACCCTCTCGGTACACCTCCCTCACTGAGAGGTATGTATGGACCCCCTACTTTGACCACCCTCTCAGTACACCTCCCTCACTGAGAGGTATGTATGGACCTCTTACTTTGACCACCCTCTCGGTACACCTCCCTCACTGAGAGGTATGTATGGACCCCTTACTTTGACCACCCTCTCAGTACACCTCCCTCACTGAGAGGTATGTATGGACCCCTTACTTTGACCACCCTCTCAGTACACCTCCCTCACTGAGAGGTATGTATGGACCCCTTACTTTGACCACCCTCTCAGTACACCTCCCTCACTGAGAGGTATGTATGGACCCCTTACTTTGACCACCCTCTCGGTACACCTCCCTCACTGAGAGGTATGTATGGACCCCTTACTTTGACCACCCTCTCGGTACACCTCCCTCACTGAGAGGTATGTATGGACCCCTTACTTTGACCACCCTCTCAGTACACCTCCCTCACTGAGAGGTATGTATGGACCCCTTACTTTGACCACCCTCTCGGTACACCTCCCTCACTAAGAGGTATGTATGGACCCCTTACTTTGACCACCCTCTCGGTACACCTCCCTCACTGAGAGGTATGTATGGACCCCTTACTTTGACCACCCTCTCAGTACACCTCCCTCACTGAGAGGTATGTATGGACCCCTTACTTTGACCACCCTCTCAGTACACCTCGCTCACTGAGAGGTATGTATGGACCCCTTACTTTGACCACCCTCTCGGTACACCTCCCTCACTGAGAGGTATGTATGGACCCCTTACTTTGACCACCCTCTCGGTACACCTCCCTCACTGAGAGGTATGTATGGACCCCTTACTTTGACCACCCTCTCGGTACACCTCCCTCACTGAGAGGTATGTATGGACCCCTTACTTTGACCACCCTCTCAGTACACCCCCCTCACTGAGAGGTATGTATGGACCCCATACTTTGACCACTCTCTCAGTACACTTCCCTCACGGAGAGGTATGTATGGACCCCTTACTTTGACCACCCTCTCAGTACACCTCCCTCACTGAGAGGTATGTATGGACCCCTTACTTTGACCGCCCTCTCAGTACACCTCCCTCACTGAGAGGTATGTATGGACCCCTTACTTTGACCACCCTCTCAGTACACCTCCCTCACTGAGAGGTATGTATGGACCCCCTACTTTGACCGCCCTCTCAGTACACCCCATCACTGAGAGGTATGTATGGACCCCTTACTTTGACCACCCTCTCAGTACACCTCCCTCACTGAGAGGTATGTATGGACCCCTTACTTTGACCACCCTCTCGGTACACCTCCCTCACTGAGAGGTATGTATGGACCCCTTACTTTGACCACCCTCTCGGTACACCTCCCTCACTGAGAGGTATGTATGGACCCCCTACTTTGACCACCCTCTCAGTACACCTCCCTCACTGAGAGGTATGTATGGACCCCTTACTTTGACCACCCTCTCTGTACACCTCCCTCACTGAGAGGTATGTATGGACCCCTTACTTTGACCACCCTCTCAGTACACCTCCCTCACTGAGAGGTATGTATGGACCCCTTACTTTGACCACCCTCTCAGTACACCTCCCTCACTGAGAGGTATGTATGGACCCCTTACTTTGACCACCCTCTCAGTACACCTCCCTCACTGAGAGGTATGTATGGACCCCTTACTTTGACCACCCTCTCGGTACACCTCCCTCACTGAGAGGTATGTATGGACCCCTTACTTTGACCACCCTCTCGGTACACCTCCCTCACTGAGAGGTATGTATGGACCCCGTACTTTGACCACCCTCTCGGTACACCTCCCTCACTGAGAGGTATGTATGGACCCCTTACTTTGACCACCCTCTCGGTACACCTCCCTCACTAAGAGGTATGTATGGACCCCTTACTTTGACCACCCTCTCGTACACCTCCTCACTGAGAGGTATGTATGGACCCCTTACTTTGACCACCCTCTCGGTACACCTCCCTCACTGAGAGGTATGTATGGACCCCTTACTTTGACCACCCTCTCGGTACACCTCCCTCACTGAGAGGTATGTATGGACCCCTTACTTTGACCACCCTCTCAGTACATCTCCCTCACTGAGAGGTATGTATGGACCCCCTACTTTGACCACCCTCTCGGTACACCTCCCTCACTGAGAGGTATGTATGGACCCCCTACTTTGACCACCCTCTCGGTACACCTCCCTCACTGAGAGGTATGTATGGACCCCTTACTTTGACCACCCTCTCAGTACACCTCCCTCACTGAGAGGTATGTATGGACCCCTTACTTTGACCACCCTCTCAGTACACCTCCCTCACTGAGAGGTATGTATGGACCCCTTACTTTGACCACCCTCTCAGTACACCTCCCTCACTGAGAGGTATGTATGGACCCCTTACTTTGACCACCCTCTCGGTACACGTCCCTCACTGAGAGGTATGTATGGACCCCCTACTTTGACCGCCCTCTCAGTACACCCCATCACTGAGAGGTATGTATGGACCCCTTACTTTGACCACCCTCTCGGTACACCTCCCTCACTGAGAGGTATGTATGGACCCCTTACTTTGACCACCCTCTCAGTACACCCCCCTCACTGAGAGGTATGTATGGACCCCATACTTTGACCACCCTCTCAGTACACTTCCCTCACTGAGAGGTATGTTTGGACCCCTTACTTTGACCACCCTCTCGGTACACCTCCCTCACTGAGAGGTATGTATGGACCCCTTACTTTGACCACCCTCTCAGTACACCTCCCTCACTGAGAGGTATGTATGGACCCCTTACTTTGACCACCCTCTCAGTACACTTCCCTCACGGAGAGGTATGTATGGACCCCTTACTTTGACCACCCTCTCAGTACACTTCCCTCACGGAGAGGTATGTATGGACCCCTTACTTTGACCACCCTCTCAGTACACCTCCCTCACTGAGAGGTATGTATGGACCCCTTACTTTGACCACCCTCTCAGTACACCTCCTCACTGAGAGGTATGTATGGACCCCTTACTTTGACCGCCCTCTCAGTACACCTCCTCACTGAGAGGTATGTATGGACCCCTACTTTGACCGCCTCTCAGTACACCCCCATCACTGAGAGGTATGTATGGACCCCCTACTTTGACCGCCCTCTCAGTACACCTCCTCACTGAGAGGTATGTATGGACCCCTTACTTTGACCGCCCTCTCAGTACACCTCCCTCACTGAGAGGTATGTATGGACCCCTACTTTGACCGCCCTCTCAGTACACCTCCCTCACTGAGAGGTATGTATGGACCCCTTACTTTGACCACCCTCTCGGTACACCTCCCTCACTGAGAGGTATGTATGGACCCCTTACTTTGACCACCCTCTCGGTACACCTCCCTCACTGAGAGGTATGTATGGACCCCTTACTTTGACCACCCTCTCGGTACACCTCCCTCACTGAGAGGTATGTATGGACCCCTTACTTTGACCACCCTCTCGGTACACCTCCCTCACTGAGAGGTATGTATGGACCCCTTACTTTGACCACCCTCTCGGTACACCTCCCTCACTGAGAGGTATGTATGGACCCCTTACTTTGACCACCCTCTCGGTACATCTCCCTCACTGAGAGGTATGTATGGACCCCTACTTTGACCACCCTCTCGGTACACCTCCCTCACTGAGAGGTATGTATGGACCCCCTACTTTGACCACCCTCTCGGTACACCTCCCTCACTGAGAGGTATGTATGGACCCCCTACTTTGACCACCCTCTCGGTACACCTCCCTCACTGAGAGGTATGTATGGACCCCTTACTTTGACCACCCTCTCAGTACACCTCCTCACTGAGAGGTATGTATGGACCCCT
This sequence comes from Lamellibrachia satsuma, assembly GCA_033239005.1. Lineage (NCBI taxonomy): Eukaryota > Metazoa > Annelida > Polychaeta > Sabellida > Siboglinidae > Lamellibrachia > Lamellibrachia satsuma. The sequence continues at coordinate 2,279,598 of BSQZ01000085.1, read as the reverse complement.
ACTTTGACCACCCTCTCAGTACACCTCCCTCACTGAGAGGTATGTATGGACCCCTACTTTGACCACCCTCTCGGTACACGTCCCTCACTGAGAGGTATGTATGGACCCCCTACTTTGACCACCCTCTCGGTACACCTCCCTCACTGAGAGGTATGTATGGACCCCTTACTTTGACCACCCTCTCAGTACACCCCCTCACTGAGAGGTATGTATGGACCCCTTACTTTGACCACCCTCTCAGTACACTTCCCTCACTGAGAGGTATGTATGGACCCCTTACTTTGACCACCCTCTCAGTACACCTCCCTCACTGAGAGGTATGTATGGACCCCTTACTTTGACCACCCTCTCAGTACACCTCCCTCACTGAGAGGTATGTATGGACCCCTTACTTTGACCACCCTCTCGGTACACCTCCCTCACTGAGAGGTATGTATGGACCCCTTACTTTGACCACCCTCTCAGTACACCTCCCTCACTGAGAGGTATGTATGGACCCCTTACTTTGACCACCCTCTCGGTACACCTCCCTCACTGAGAGGTATGTATGGACCCCGTACTTTGACCACCCTCTCGGTACACCTCCCTCACTGAGAGGTATGTATGGACCTCTTACTTTGACCACCCTCTCAGTACACCTCCCTCACTGAGAGGTATGTATGGACCCCCTACTTTGACCACCCTCTCGGTACACCTCCCTCACTGAGAGGTATGTATGGACCCCCTACTTTGACCACCCTCTCGGTACACCTCCCTCACTGAGAGGTATGTATGGACCCCCTACTTTGACCACCCTCTCGGTACACCTCCCTCACTGAGAGGTATGTATGGACCCCTTACTTTGACCACCCTCTCGGTACACCTCCCTCACTGAGAGGTATGTATGGACCCCATACTTTGACCACCCTCTCGGTACACCTCCCTCACTGAGAGGTATGTATGGACCCCTTACTTTGACCACCCTCTCAGTACACCTCCCTCACTGAGAGGTATGTATGGACCCCCTACTTTGACCACCCTCTCAGTACACCTCCCTCACTGAGAGGTATGTATGGACCCCTTACTTTGACCACCCTCTCGGTACACCTCCCTCACTGAGAGGTATGTATGGACCCCTTACTTTGACCACCCTCTCGGTACACCTCCCTCACTGAGAGGTATGTATGGACCCCTTACTTTGACCACCCTCTCGGTACACCTCCCTCACTGAGAGGTATGTATGGACCCCATACTTTGACCACCCTCTCGGTACACCTCCCTCACTGAGAGGTATGTATGGACCCCCTACTTTGACCTCCCTCTCGGTACACCTCCCTCACTGAGAGGTATGTATGGACCTCTTACTTTGACCACCCTCTCGGTACACCTCCCTCACTGAGAGGTATGTATGGACCCCTTACTTTGACCACCCTCTCGGTACACCTCCCTCACTGAGAGGTATGTATGGACCCCTTACTTTGACCACCCTCTCGGTACACCTCCCTCACTGAGAGGTATGTATGGACCCCTTACTTTGACCACCCTCTCGGTACACCTCCCTCACTGAGAGGTATGTATGGACCCCTTACTTTGACCACCCTCTCGGTACACCTCCCTCACTGAGAGGTATGTATGGACCCCTTACTTTGACCACCCTCTCGGTACACCTCCCTCACTGAGAGGTATGTATGGACCCCTTACTTTGACCACCCTCTCAGTACACCTCCCTCACTGAGAGGTATGTATGGACCCCTTACTTTGACCACCCTCTCAGTACACCTCCCTCACTGAGAGGTATGTATGGACCCCCTACTTTGACCACCCTCTCGGTACACCTCCCTCACTGAGAGGTATGTATGGACCCCCTACTTTGACCACCCTCTCGGTACACCTCCCTCACTGAGAGGTATGTATGGACCCCTTACTTTGACCACCCTCTCAGTACACCTCCCTCACTGAGAGGTATGTATGGACCCCTTACTTTGACCACCCTCTCGGTACACCTCCCTCACTGAGAGGTATGTATGGACCCCTTACTTTGACCACCCTCTCAGTACACCTCCCTCACTGAGAGGTATGTATGGACCCCATACTTTGACCACCCTCTCAGTACACCTCCCTCACTGAGAGGTATGTATGGACCCCTTACTTTGACCACCCTCTCAGTACACCTCCTCACTGAGAGGTATGTATGGACCCCCTACTTTGACCACCCTCTCAGTACACCTCCCTCACTGAGAGGTATGTATGGACCCCTACTTTGACCACCCTCTCAGTACACCTCCCTCACTGAGAGGTATGTATGGACCCCTTACTTTGGACCACCCTCTCAGTACACCTCCCTCACTGAGAGGTATGTATGGACCCTTACTTTGACCACCCTCTCAGTACACCTCCCTCACTGAGAGGTATGTATGGACCCCTTACTTTGACCACCCTCTCAGTACACCTCCCTCACTGAGAGGTATGTATGGACCCCTTACTTTGACCGCCCTCTCAGTACACCTCCCTCACTGAGAGGTATGTATGGACCCCCTACTTTGACCGCCCTCTCAGTACACCTCCCTCACTGAGAGGTATGTATGGACCCCTTACTTTGACCACCCTCTCAGTACACCTCCCTCACTGAGAGGTATGTATGGAACCCTTACTTTGACCACCCTCTCAGTACACCTCCCTCACTGAGAGGTATGTATGGACCCCTTACTTTGACCACCCTCTCAGTACACCTCCCTCACTGAGAGGTATGTATGGACCCCTTACTTTGACCACCCTCTCGGTACACCTCCCTCACTGAGAGGTATGTATGGACCCCTTACTTTGACCACCCTCTCGGTACACCTCCCTCACTGAGAGGTATGTATGGACCCCTTACTTTGACCACCCTCTCGGTACACCTCCCTCACTGAGAGGTATGTATGGACCCCTTACTTTGACCACCCTCTCAGTACACCTCCCTCACTGAGAGGTATGTATGGACCCCTTACTTTGACCACCCTCTCAGTACACCTCCCTCACTGAGAGGTATGTATGGACCCCTTACTTTGACCACCCTCTCGGTACACCTCCCTCACTGAGAGGTATGTATGGACCCCTTACTTTGACCACCCTCTCGGTACACCTCCCTCACTGAGAGGTATGTATGGACCCCTTACTTTGACCACCCTCTCGGTACACCTCCCTCACTGAGAGGTATGTATGGACCCCTTACTTTGACCACCCTCTCAGTACACCCCCCTCACTGAGAGGTATGTATGGACCCCTACTTTGACCACCCTCTCTCAGTACACCTCCTCACTGAGAGGTATGTATGGACCCCTTACTTTGACCACCCTCTCAGTACACCTCCCTCACTGAGAGGTATGTATGGACCCCTTACTTTGACCACCCTCTCAGTACACCTCCCTCACTGAGAGGTATGTATGGACCCCTTACTTTGACCACCCTCTCAGTACACCTCCCTCACTGAGAGGTATGTATGGACCCCCTACTTTGACCACCCTCTCGGTACACCTCCCTCACTGAGAGGTATGTATGGACCCCCTACTTTGACCACCCTCTCGGTACACCTCCCTCACTGAGAGGTATGTATGGACCCCTTACTTTGACCACCCTCTCGGTACACCTCCCTCACTGAGAGGTATGTATGGACCCCTTACTTTGACCACCCTCTCAGTACACCTCCCTCACTGAGAGGTATGTATGGACCCCTTACTTTGACCACCCTCTCAGTACATCTCCTCACTGAGAGGTATGTATGGACCCCTACTTTGACCACCCTCTCGGTACACCTCCCTCACTGAGAGGTATGTATGGACCCCCTACTTTGACCACCCTCTCGGTACACCTCCCTCACTGAGAGGTATGTATGGACCCCCTACTTTGACCACCCTCTCGGTACACCTCCTCACTGAGAGGTATGTATGGACCCCTTACTTTGACCACCCTCTCAGTACACCTCCTCACTGAGAGGTATGTATGGACCCCTTACTTTGACCACCCTCTCAGTACACCTCCCTCACTGAGAGGTATGTATGGACCCCTTACTTTGACCACCCTCTCAGTACACCTCCTCACTGAGAGGTATGTATGGACCCCTTACTTTGACCACCCTCTCGGTACACCTCCCTCACTGAGAGGTATGTATGGACCCCTTACTTTGACCACCCTCTCAGTACACCCCATCACTGAGAGGTATTTATGGACCCTCTCGGTACACCTCCCTCACTGAGAGGTATGTATGGACCCCTTACTTTGACCACCCTCTCAGTACACCCCCCTCACTGAGAGGTATGTATGGACCCCATACTTTGACCACTCTCTCAGTACACTTCCCTCACTGAGAGGTATGTATGGACCCCTTACTTTGACCACCCTCTCAGTACACCTCCCTCACTGAGAGGTATGTATGGACCCCTTACTTTGACCACCCTCTCAGTACACCTCCCTCACTGAGAGGTATGTATGGACCCCTTACTTTGACCACCCTCTCAGTACACCTCCCTCACTGAGAGGTATGTATGGACCCCTTACTTTGACCACCCTCTCAGTACACCTCCCTCACTGAGAGGTATGTATGGACCCCCTACTTTGACCACCCTCTCAGTACGCCTCCCTCACTGAGAGGTATGTATGGACCCCTTACTTTGACCGCCCTCTCAGTACACCTCCCTCACTGAGAGGTATGTATGGACCCCCTACTTTGACCGCCCTCTCAGTACATCTCCCTCACTGAGAGGTATGTATCGACCCCTTACTTTGACCACCCTCTCAGTACACCTCCCTCACTGAGAGGTATGTATGGACCCCCTACTTTGACCGCCCTCTCAGTACACCCCATCACTGAGAGGTATGTATGGACCCCTTACTTTGACCACCCTCTCAGTACACCTCCTCACTGAGAGGTATGTATGGACCCCCTACTTTGACCGCCCTCTCAGTACACCCCATCACTGAGAGGTATGTATGGACCCTTACTTTGACCACCCTCTCAGTACACCTCCCTCACTGAGAGGTATGTATGGACCCTTACTTTGACCACCCTCTCAGTACGCCTCCTCACTGAGAGGTATGTATGGACCCCTTACTTTGACCGCCCTCTCAGTACACCTCCTCACTGAGAGGTATGTATGGACCCCCTACTTTGACCGCCCTCTCAGTACACCTCCTCACTGAGAGGTATGTATGGACCCCCTACTTTGACCACCCTCTCAGTACACCTCCCTCACTGAGAGGTATGTATGGAACCCTTACTTTGACCACCCTCTCAGTACACCTCCCTCACTGAGAGGTATGTATGGAACCCTTACTTTGACCACCCTCTCAGTACACCTCCCTCACTGAGAGGTATGTATGGAACCCTTACTTTGACCACCCTCTCAGTACACCTCCCTCACTGAGAGGTATGTATGGAACCCCTACTTTGACCACCCTCTCAGTACACCTCCCTCACTGAGAGGTATGTATGGAACCCCTACTTTGACCACCCTCTCAGTACACCTCCCTCACTGAGAGGTATGTATGGAACCCTTACTTTGACCACCCTCTCAGTACACCTCCCTCACTGAGAGGTATGTATGGAACCCTTACTTTGACCACCCTCTCAGTACACCTCCCTCACTGAGAGGTATGTATGGAACCCCTACTTTGACCACCCTCTCAGTACACCTCCCTCACTGAGAGGTATGTATGGAACCCTTACTTTGACCACCCTCTCAGTACACCTCCCTCACTGAGAGGTATGTATGGAACCCCTACTTTGACCACCCTCTCGGTACACCTCCCTCACTGAGAGGTATGTATGGACCCCTTACTTTGACCACCCTCTCGGTACACCTCCCTCACTGAGAGGTATGTATGGACCCCTTACTTTGACCACCCTCTCAGTACACCTCCCTCACTGAGAGGTATGTATGGACCCCTTACTTTGACCGCCCTCTCAGTACATCTCCCTCACTGAGAGGTATGTATGGACCCCTTACTTTGACCACCCTCTCAGTACACCTCCCTCACTGAGAGGTATGTATGGACCCCTTACTTTGACCACCCTCTCAGTACACCTCCCTCACTGAGAGGTATGTATGTACCCCCTACTTTGACCGCCCTCTCAGTACACCTCCCTCACTGGGAGGTATTTATGGTCCCCCTATTTTGACCCCCTCTCAATACACCCCCTCACTGATCACTGAGAGGTATGCATAGACCCCCTAGTTTGACCATATAACATATTTCCTTGTGTATTTGATATTTTGATATGGTACATTTTATCTAGTGTATTCACACTTCATCCACATCTAAACTGATACACCGTGCAAGTCAATTCATAAACTGATACACCGTGCAAGTCAATTCATAAACTGATACACCGTGCAAGTCAATTCATAAACTGATACACTGTGCAGGTCAATTCATAATGAGCCATTGTCTTTATATTGCCTACTTGAAATTCTGTGATAGAACATATTTGTATTTATATTTGAAATGTAAAAGATACAACATATTTGATCGAGGAAACAGTATTTGTCTTCCAACTGTCATGTTGATATTACTGAACACAGCATAGACACTGAAGATTTCAGGTTGTTCCCTCTTCTCGTAGACATCCTCTTTGGGGTGGTGTGGAAGGAGACGGGAGTGAAGAAGTTCTATCTCCGTAACAGACAGCGGGTCATGTCCTTCGCTGTCACCATTGTCTTCAAGAAGTACGACCCAAGGTATGTAACTGTTTCTAATGTGAAGGAGCTCTCTAAGCCCATATCTATCTCTGTAACAGACAGCGGGTAATGTCCTTCGCTGTCACCATTGTCTTCAAGAAGTACGACCCAAGGTATGTAACTGTTTCTAATGTGAAGGAGCTCTCTAAGCCCATATCTATCTCCGTAACAGACAGCGGGTAATGTCCTTCGCTGTCACCATTGTCTTCAAGAAGTACGACCCAAGGTATGTAACTGTTTCTAATGTGAAGGAGCTCTCTAAGCCCATATCTATCTCCGTAACAGACAGCGGGTAATGTCCTTCGCTGTCACCATTGTCTTCAAGAAGTACGACCCAAGGTATGTAACTGTTTCTAATGTGAAGGAGCTCTCTAAGCCCATATCTATCTCCGTAACAGACAGCGGGTCATGTCCTTCGCTGTCACCATTATCTTCAAGAAGTACGACCCAAGGTATGTAACTGTTTCACTAATGAGAAGGAGCTCTCTAAGCCCATATCTATCTCCGTAACAGACAGCGGGTCATGTCCTTCGCTGTCACCATTGTCTTCAAGAAGTACGACCCAAGGTATGTAACTGTTTCTAATGTGAAGGAGCTCTCTAAGCGACTAAGCCCATATCTATCTCCGTAACAGACAGCGGGTAATGTCCTTCGCTGTCACCATTGTCTTCAAGAAGTACGACCCAAGGTATGTAACTGTTTCTAATGAGAAGGAGCTCTCTAAGCCCATATCTATCTCCGTAACAGACAGCGGGTCATGTCCTTTGCTGTCACCATTGTCTTCAAGAAGTATGACCCAAGGTATGTAACTGTTTCTAATGAGAAGGAGCTCTCTAAGCCCATATCTATCTCCGTAACAGACAGCGGGTCATGTCCTTTGCTGTCACCATTGTCTTCAAGAAGTATGACCCAAGGTATGTAACTGTTTCACTAATGTGAAAGAGCTCTCTAAGCCCATATGTATCTTTCAAGAATAAAAAACAATTATTATATATGTTTTTCAGAGGTAGATGTAGGTTCAGGGATTTCTTGTGTTTAGTTGAACATATCATTCACCCGACCGATTGTGGCACAAATTACTCATGTAAAACAGCATTTATACACTCTGGGAGCTCCCATGGAAGGAGCTCCTTCTATCCAGGCTTAACTCTTACATACACATAACCCATATTCTAATGGTGTCCCAAGTACTACCCATATTCTTACACTAGTCTAACTGTATTGGTCAGTTTAATTAAATGTATGTTTACACTGTAACACTGGTTACACATGTGTGTTTACACTGACAGGTTACACCTGTATGTTTAAATTGCACCACATGTTACATGTGTATGTTTACAATATGACACAGGTTATACACGTATGTTTACACTATTTCAGTTCTTACACATGCATGTTTACACTGTTACACATGTTACATATGTGTGTTTACACTATGCCACAGGTTACACCTGTATGTTTACACTGTGACACAGGTTACACCTACTTTTGTTATTTTCTAACCATTTCAAATCAAATTTTATTACTTCTTCAGATTCATGGCTGCCTTGCGAGACAAGCTTCAGGTGGCGTACCCGCTCAGCCTCACTTTCAACAACAGCGAAGTAGACCACCTCGTGCACGTACATTACCGAGCCATCAACCACTTTGTGGAGTACACTCCACTGATGGTGTCCTACGTACTTCTCTTTCTCTACATCTACTTCTCCGTGCGTAAGTCAACTACTGTCTCTCTCTCTTGGTCTTTATCCATGGTGTAACTCCTGTATGATTTAATAATGGCTAGTAGTGTGTGACTCTGTCTGTTCCTTTATATCTCCATCAGTACTCACTGTTACTTTCATCTATTACATAAAGTAGTGTGTGACTCTGTCTGTTCCTTCGTATCTCCAGCAGTACTCACTGTTACTTTCATCTATTACATAAAGTAGTGTGTGACTCTGTCTGTTCCTTCATATCTCCATCAGTACTCACTGTTACTTTCATCTATTACATAAAGTAGTGTGTGACTCTGTCTGTTCCTTCGTATCTCCAGCAGTACTCACTGTTACTTTCATCTATTACATAAAGTAGTGTGTGACTCTGTCTGTTCCTTCATATCTCCATCAGTACTCACTGTTACTTTCATCTATTACATAAAGTAGTGTGTGACTCTGTCTGTTCCTTCGTATCTCCAGCAGTACTCACTGTTACTTTCATCTATTACATAAAGTAGTGTGTGACTCTGTCTGTTCCTTCGTATCTCCAGCAGTACTCACTGTTACTTTCATCTATTACATAAAGTAGTGTGTGACTCTGTCTGTCTGTTCCTTCAGTACTCAGTTACACTACTATATGTAATAGATGGAAGTAACACTGATTTTGTTGATAGGTCTTCTAAAAAGAGCTGTTGGTACATTTCAGGATGTCAAAAGGGCTTTGAGTTGTAAAATGTTGGTAGAAAATTGTCATATGCATAAGATAACATACATATGCATAAGATAACATACATATGCATAAGATAACATATATATGCATAAGATAACATACATATGCATAAGATAACATACATATGCATAAGATAACATACATATGCATGCTTAGGGCATATTTAACCCTCTAAATGCATTGTCTATGCAAAAACATGTACATTTGGCAACACTGGTTATATTTAAATTGAATAATAAGTGAAGAAGACTGCACAAAAGAGGACAAATGCGAGAGAAAAGACACACGTTGCACGTCTTCACTTCTCTCGCGTTGGTTGCAGGCAAGATAGAGATGGTGAAGTCTAAGTGGGGCCTCGCCTTCAGTGCCGTCGTCACGGTGATTGCCTCACTCCTCATGTCTGTGTCTCTCTGTCTCTCATTTGGACTCACGCCAAGTCTCAATGGCAGGTGGGTCAAAGGTCAGGCAGGTTCACTGGCTTACAGTTGAGGTGCAATCATAGTATATGTTATACAGTTATCGTTTAATTAGTGATTTTCTTTACTATTTAAAATGGTCAATTTGCATTCAATATCAAAATAATAAATTGCTGCCGAAGTTAAAAAATCCCGCCAATTAGAAGGAACCTCTTAATTGACTTAGAAACACAGCTAACTGGTAATGTCCTCACTGAAACTGGTGATTCTGACAGCAGGGGGCATGTGCTTTGATGAATTCGCCTCAAATTATTTTATCATCAACAGTCCTACAAGTTGTGGATGATCACACATTGATGTACACATGTGATTTATGGCAGTAGGGGGTAGAGGGGGGAGGAAGGTGATGGGAGGGGGAGGGGGTTAGCAGCTGTTTCGTTTAGCACTATGCATCGATGCATTTTTTTTCAAAAAAACATAATTTATTTTCCAATTACATAAAGTTCATAAAGGTGCTGACTTTTAGGGGAAGGTGGCAACTTTGTGTTATGAAAAGCATGAGATGGTAAGTTCATGAGGTGGTAAGTGCATGAGGTGGTAAGTGCATGAGATGGTAAGTTCATGAAGAATATTTTTACATGTATCCACAAGTCAAGTGTAATTAAACGTTTCATATCATGGGAGTCAGGGGTTAATAGGCTACGTTGAATATCACCCTTGGGTGTTTTGAAATCACCCCTTGTTGCATTTGACCATTGTCCAAGTAATGTGTGGATGTTTGTAGTGAGATCTTCCCCTACCTTGTGGTCATCATTGGTCTCGAGAATGTGCTGGTGATGACCAAGTCGATAGTGTCCACTCCTATCCAACTGGACGTTAAGTTGAGAGTGGCCCAAGGTAGGCTGGTCACACAGGGTTCACACAGGGTTCACACAGGGTTCACACAGGGTTCACACAATTTTCAATGTCTCTCCTCAATTCGATCATTTCGCTTGTCTCATTTCAGGTTCATTTCAAGAAAAAAATCAAACCTGTCCAGCACCCACTCGACAGCTCATACAAACCTGTCCAGCACCCACTCGACAGCTCATACAAACCTGTCCAGCACCCACTCGACAGCTCATACAAACCTGTCCAGCACCCACTCGACAGCTCATACACATTTTTTATTTAATTTTGAGAAAGACTACTCAATTATATTTGACCAGGCCAAAAATCAGCAGGAAAACATCAAATGTATCTCTGCCTCTATATACCACAACATAAAGCTAACCACACTTGTAAATTACCCGATCTAATGATCAAATTCCATTCTTTTGATGGTTTAAAAAATACACACTTATTAAACTGGTTGCACATAACAGTATTCACACATATTTGAACATCAAAGACCTGATTTGTAATGGGCTAAATCAGTTGAAGAGGGAATTTTATATTCTTATGGCTACTTTAAGCAATTTTATCCTGAGCCAGAGATAAACTACAGCTGGTTCCTGACCAGATTGAAGGAATCAGCATCATAACATGACAGGGGTTCAGTTGGATTAACATAACTTTATTATTTCTCATCCAATTTGTGATAAAACAATGCAATGAAAAACTTCTTCACCAAAGCAAAAAGGTTAGACAGTTTCTAGTTGGTCCACTGAGGGGCTGTGGAGGATAAGGTTAGACAGTTTCTAGTTGGTCCACTGAGGGGCTGTGGAGGATAAGCGAGTTTAAACAAGTGGGTTTTTAGTTGATGATGAAATGTTACTATATTTCCTGCTAACTTATAAACGTGATGTACCATTAGAACGTAGATAAGACAAGCTGCAACACTATATGTACCATTAGAACGTAGATAAGACAAGCTGCAACACTATATGTACCATTAGAACGTAGATAAGACAAGCTGCAACATTATATTTATAACAGCGATTTTATTTAATTATACTTATATTTTGGGACTTATTTGTGAAATGTCTTAAAATAAATTCAAAAAGTGTGTTGTCAAGTTTCTTTCTTATTAATTTGTATTTTGTTCCATAGAAGCTGCTGTGGTTGATGTCTCCCCACTGTTGTACATGTTTCAGGCCTGAGCAAAGAGGGCTGCTGTAGTTGATGTCTCCCCACTGTTGTACATGTTTCAGGCCTGAGCAAAGAGGGCTGCTGTGGTTGATGTCTCCCCACTGTTGTACATGTTTCAGGCCTGAGCAAAGAGGGCTGCTGTGGTTGATGTCTCCCCACTGTTGTACATGTTTCAGGCCTGAGCAAAGAGGGCTGCTGTGGTTGATGTCTCCCCACTGTTGTACATGTTTCAGGCCTGAGCAAAGAGGGCTGCTGTGGTTGATGTCTCCCCACTGTTGTACATGTTTCAGGCCTGAGCAAAGAGGGCTGCTGTAGTTGATGTCTCCCCACTGTTGTACATGTTTCAGGCCTGAGCAAAGAGGGCTGGCACATCTTCAAGAATCTTATGGCTGAGCTGCTCATTCTCACTGTAGGCTTCTTCACATTTGTGCCTGCAGTTCAGGTATGTTGTATGGTCGGGTGTGTTGTATGTTCAGGTATGTTGTATATTCAGGTATGTTGTATGTTCAGGTGTGTTATATATTCAGGTGTGTTGTATATTCAGGTGTGTTGTCATAGCAATTGTGAATACAGTAGTAAATATGTAATATCACAGTTACCACTAGTGAAGATATTAAAAAAAAAAAGATTTTTATGATAATTGGCAAAGTGGGTACTGTTTAACATAATTCTGAGTGAATTATTAATTAGGCTTTCTCTCATACGAGGCTAATGTTTATATGCATAATATATCATAACTGGTGTAATATATATATATATATATATATATATATATATATATATATATATATATATATATATATACATATATATATACATATATGTGAATGTGTTTGTGTTGCACAAATATAAGAAATGTTAACATGTCCCTGCAGGAGTTCTGTCTGTTTGCCGTGGTTGGACTTCTCTCAGACTTCTTCCTACAGATCCTCTTCTTTACGACCGTTCTCTCTATAGACATCAGACGCATGGAAGTAGGTGACTTCTTCCTACAGACCCTCTTTATGACCATACTCTCTTTAAACATCAGATGCATGGAGGTAGGTGACATCTTCCTACAGACCCTCTTATTTACAACTGTTCTCAATAGACATCAGGCGTTTGGAGGTAAGTGACTACAGACCCTCTTCTTTATGACCGTTTTCTGTATAAACATCAGACGCATGGAATTAGGTGACTACAGACCCTCTGTACGAGGTAGGTGACTTCTTTCCTCTTCTTTACGACCGTTCTCTCTATCGACATCAGACGCATGGAGGTAGTTGCCTTCTTCCTACAAACCCTCTTTACGACCATACTTTCTTTAAACATCAGATGCATGGAGGTAGGTGACTTCTTCCTACAGACCCTCTTCTTTACGACCGTTCTCTCTGCAAACATCAGATGCATGGAGGTAGGTGACTTCTTCCTACAGACCCTCTTCTTTATGACCGTTCTCTCTGCAAACATCAGATGCATGGAGGTAGGTGACTTCTTCCTACAGACCCTCTTCTTTACGACCGTTCTCTCTGCAAACAACAGATGCATGGAGGTAGGTGACTTCTTCCTACAGACCCTCTTCTTTACGACCGTTCTCTCTGCGAACATCAGATGCATGGAGGTAGGTGACTTCTTCCTACAGACCCTCTTCTTTACGACCGTTCTCTCTGCAAACATCAGATGCATGGAGGTAGGTGACTTCTTCCTACAGACCCTCTTCTTTACGATCGTTCTCTCTGCAAACATCAGATGCATGGAGGTAGGTGACTTCTTCCTACAGACCCTCTTCTTTATGACCGTTCTCTTTGCAAACATCAGATGCATGGAGGTAGGTGACTTCTTCCTACAGACCCTCTTCTTTACGACCGTTCTCTCTGCAAACATCAGATGCATGGAGGTAGGTGACTTCTTCCTACAGACCCTCTTCTTTACGTCCGTTCTCTCTGCAAACATCAGATGCATGGAGGTAGGTGACTTCTTCCTACAGACCCTCGTCTTTACGGTAGGTGACTTCTCAGTGAGGTGGACGGTGACACACTAAAACAAGTAAATGTTCCTACTCTGCCCCATCCAATCCTTTTTGACAACCCTAGGGAATGAGCCAGGCACCAGTTAAGCCCTGTTGACAACCCTAGGGAATGAGCCAGGCACTAGTTAAGTCCTGTTGACAACCCTAGGGAATGAGCCAGGCACCAGTTAAGTCCTGTTGACAACCCTAGGGAATGAGCCAGGCTCCAGTTGAGTCCTGTTGACAACCCTAGGGAATGAGCCAGGCACCAGTTAAGTCCTGTTGACAACCCTAGGGAATGAGCCAGGCACCAGTTAAGTCCTGTTATTCCCATCGTCTTCCATTTTTTTAAATATAAGATAAACTGTTTAGTGTTTACAAACGTTGTGGCATCTGGTGTGTGCTATGTGGCTTCCATGTCGTGTTTTTTGAACTAAAAGTCTGATAATGTTACTGAATAACCTCCGTTTACATCCTTGTGAGAATTAATTATACAGATCCTTCTGTGGTTCATTTACCAGTTTGTTACATTTAGGAGTCTGGTTACTCGTGTAAATTTCATGAATGTTTCATAACCATACTTGATAGGCCACTGATTGTTTTCTAGAAACAAAGGCTGAAAACAACATGTTTTAGGACTGTGAAACATTCTCTTGATAAAGGAGGCTTTTTTCACTTTTACTATCTTCATCTACGTGTGTAGTGCCTTTGATTAATGTCCTGGTTCCCATGTAGAAATGTGAGATTTTAATAGACACTGATATGACAGATACCTTCTAGATGGACATGTTTAATTTACACTAGTTCACTGTTTTTAGTTGTCCGACCTACAGAGACAGAGTGTCATCCACAGTTCATCGTCTGAGGTTTCCATGACAACGACAGTGCCCTCTGGTGGGATGATGTCCTGTCCTGTGTTGACCTGTTTGATGGCTGAGGTTTGTACTAGTTGTCAGTTTTGTGAAACACATCAGAATGCAATTAAATGTAATAACAATTAAATGTAATAACAATTAAATGTAATAACAATTAAATGTAATAATAAAACATTGCAAATCATTTGAATTTTAACAAATGTGTATTTTATGTAAATATACATGATATTTACGTACCAGGTACAATGCTTATTCACGTTTTTATGTTTTGTAATGATTAGCTTGGCATGATCACTACACAGATTAATATATTGCAAGAATCAAATTTGTCGTTACTCATATCACTATGACTTGCAAAATAGTGACGGGGTCTCAAACGTGTAACATGTAAACTAGAAAGTCAGGAGTCAACTAAATGGAATTTCACAAGACTCATTTAAATCAAATGTCTAAAAGATCTGATAATTTAGAAATCTTGATTATTAATTGTTGCTAAACATTTCTCACTAAATATACACTTTTTATTTAGAGTAATGAACAAGTACACTTACTATGTTTACAAGTTTCATTCTGTATATATTAAATCGCTATTTTGACCTGGGTTGACCCCAGTTGTTAATTTTAAATAGTGAAAAAAACTGTGTTTCCATGGTAACATTAACAGTGTCTGTTTTTGTCTGCAGAGTGCGCCACATCCACCACAAGCGAAGTTGTCAAACTTGCGTCTGACCCAACGTCTTACCGTGAACCACTCGGCATCGTACTACCAGCTCCCCACCCCTCCTCCCTCTCCCAACGCCCTGGGGAGGGGGGACGGACGGTGGGACCAGCCTTATGTACTCAAATTACCCCGCCGGGTTCGACTGTGGAATTTCTGGGCCAGAACCCGAGTTGCCCAAAGAGGCATCATGGTAAGCTATAGGGTGGGCGTGTGTGGGCTCTTGTGAGTGGAAATAACTTGTTAATGGGCGTATTTATGTAGCATTAACACTGCCTCTTCACTTTGATTAGTCTCGTTTCAGACTCATTTAAAAACAGTTGAACATATCTAATGACTACAGTTACAGCCAACTCAATTGTGCACATGTGTTATTTAGTCTTGATGAAATCATCAGACAAACTATTAAATTAATTTGGGTTTGGCCTAGAAAATGGCAACAGTGGCTATATATATATATATATATATGTATGTATGTATGCATGCATGCATGCATGCATATATATATATATATATATATATATATATATATATATATATATACATATGTATGTATGCATGCATGCATGCATATATATATATATATATATATATATATATATATATATATACATACATACATACACATACACATACACATACATACATACATACATATATATATATATATATATATATATATATATATATATATATATATATATATATATATATATATATATATATATATATACATACATATATACATACACATACATATATATATATATGGTATGTATATATATATATATATATGTATGTATATATATATATATATATATATATATATATATATATATATATATATATATATATATATAACATGCAAAATAAGTATGAAACATTATAATTATAAATGGAACTTCCATCATTAATATATTACAGGTTATTAAAACATAGGGAAAGTGACACGTTAGCATTAGTCCTCATTAGTCCTCATTAGCTAATTAAAGAATCGTGTGCGTGTCTGTCACAAGCATTTAATTCTTTATCTACAAAGGGTAATATTCAGATATGTTAACTTTTGCAAATTTATTCTTTTATATGTCAAGGTTATGCATATTCTGGATGCGTAATAGTGTCTCACAGTCCGTATAAACAGATAAAAAATAAACCACAATTTGCTGGTTTATTTCAAAAGTACTTCTGATTTTTAGGCTTGCGTCGTCATTTGGATTGCACTGATTGTGTACAAGACAGGACTAGTCGATCACCTCACCGGCACCAACACAACGCAGCTTGATGACCTAGGTGGCAGCACCAGTAACTCACATCCAAGTTTAAAACCGTTTGAGAAATTCTCTCGGCCACAAGATTGGATGGAGAGAAAGTCGGAGGAAAAGCAACAGACGAGTGTGGATGAGAAAGAGGCTGCAAAACACGGGAGCGCTTTGGTCGCTCACCACGACATGGAGTCATGGCGCCACCTGTCACACACGCATTGGCCGAAGTTGCTGGGATTCTACAATATAAGTTTACGTGGAAGGTAGTGTAACAGTTTACATGTAAGGTAGTGTAACAGTTTACATGTAAGGTAGTGTACCGAACAAGTTACATGGAAGGTAGTATAACAGTTTATGTGGAAGGTAGTATAACGAACAGCTTACATGGAAGGTAGTGTAACAGTTTAGATAGAAGGTAGTATAACGAACAGCTTACATGAAAGGTAGTGTAACAGTTTAGGTAGAAGGTAGTATAACGAACAGCTTACATGAAAGGTAGTGTAACAGTTTAGGTGGAAGGTAGTGTAACAAACAGTTTATGTGGCAGATAATGTAACGAACAGCTTACATGAAAGGTAGTGTAACAGTTTAGGTAGAAGGTAGTATAACGAACAGCTTACATGAAAGGTAGTGTAACAGTTTAGGTGGAAGGTAGTGTAACAAACAGTTTATGTGGCAGATAATGTAACAAACAGTTTACATGGAAGGTAGTGTAACAGTTTAGGTGGAAGGTAGTATAACAAACAGTTTATGTGGCAGATAATGTAACAAACAGTTTACATGGAAGGTAATGTAAGTTTACATGGAAGGTAATATTGCAAACTGTTTACATGGAAGGTAGTGTAATAAACAGTTTATGTGGAAGGTAATATTACAAACAGGTGTAGGAATTTTGTATGAGTAAACTGTTGTATGAGCAAGGTAAGTTATGGACTCAGTTAAGGTACTGGACTGTTAGATTCATATTAAAAATAGTATAGCTACCTTTCAGAGTCTCAAATGTTAGCTCAACATAGCTTTCAAGACCCTCTCAGTCCCTTCGTCAGGTTGAACTGTTCAGACTGACGAGGGGATACAGAGGTACTTTAAAACTCCAACAAGCTAACAGTAAATATACCACTTTCAACAAACTATTGAAATCCATTGTGGAATTAGTTAGGACATGTCCGCCAGGTGAAGTATAAACACTCATCTTCGTTCGTAAGAATAATAATTATATTTATAATATAATTAACATTGTGCCCTAATCGACTTAATTAACATAACATGCTGTTATCACATTAAATAAATTGCATAAATTAAATATCTATTTAGTTAAAAATAAACAGTGTAAAATAGAAGAAATGGAAAAAGTAAGTATGAAACATTATAATTATAAATGGAACTTCCATCATTAATATATTACAGGTTATTAAAACATGGGAAAGTGACACGTTAGCATTAATCCTCATTAGTCCTCATTAGTCCTCATTAGCTAATTAAAATTGTTGTTTCTTTAAGTGTTTTTTAAATATGCTGAGTCTTGTCTAAACGAGAGATGTCTTTTTACTCCAGGTACATCACAATCCTACCCAGCATTCACCTGTCAAAGCTCATCTCGCCGGACGACGCCCTGACACAGCGGCACCCCCTGGAGGTGAAAACAGCAGCGCTCTTCCCAAAATACAGCCCTGTCGACACGGCTGGTGACAAGCAGCGGTTGACTCAGGCTCCCAACCAATCACTGAGCTTCCTTGCGATCATGAGACATCGACTGACCGTATACCCACGAACTAATACAGAGTTTATCCTGACATTGATTCTTGGCTTTGCAAGCACGATCCTGATGACATACGCTCTCATGATGTTGTACAAGTGCATGTGTCCGCGCGATTACGCCCGGTGGCGGTCCAGTTGGGGCCACGTGCGGCGGCGGCGCAAGAGAAACTCGCTGTATTTCAACCAGATCCAAGACGCCGTACCTCTAGTACTGGCAGGACACAGACAGGTGACTTGTTTGTTTTATTTCAACTTCTGTTCTACCTCGTTGCTCTCATTATAAAGGGGTGAGTCTAGTTCTTGTACTGCTGCACCGCCCCGGCTGTTATCCCTTTCTGCTCCTCCCTACTAGCAACCTTCTCCTTCCACTTCTCCGTACTGGCAGCCTTCTCCTTCCACTTCTCCCTACTAGCAACCTTCTCCTTCCACTTCTCCCTATTGGCAGCCTTCTCCTTTCACTTCTCCGTACTGGCAGCCTTCTCCTTCCACTTCTCCCTACTGGCAGCCTTCTCCTTTCACTTCTCCCTACTGGCAGCCTTCTCCTTCCACTTCTCCGTACTGGCAGCCTTCTCCTTCCACTTCTCCCTACTGGCAGCCTACTCCTTCCACTTCTCCCTACTGGCAGCCTTCTCCTTCCACTTCTCCCTACTGGCAGCCTTCTCCTTCCACTTCTCCCTACTGGCAGCCTTCTCCTTCCACTTCTCCCTACTGGCAGCCTTCTCCTTCCACTTCGCCCTACTGGCAGCCTTCTCCTTCCACTTCGCCCTACTGGCAGCCTTCTCCTTCCACTTCTCCCTACTGGCAGCCTTCTCCTTCCACTTCGCCCTACTGGCAGCCTTCTCCTTCCACTTCTCCCTACTGGCAGCCTTCTCCTTCCACTTCTCCCTACTGGCAGCCTTCTCCTTCCACTTCTCCCTACTGGCAGCCTTCTCCTTTCACTTGTGTTTCTCCTCCTCTCCCTTTCATACATCCCACTTTACACAGTTCTCCTGTCTTAGTTACGATCTTTTGTTAGAACCTTTTCCCTGTGATCTGGATCGCATCCACTTCCGCATCCCATCCACACCAAGTGTCCCTTCTCTATCCACACCAAGTGTCCCTCTTCCATCCACACCAAGTGTCCCTCCTCCATCCACACCAAGTGTCCCTCCTCCATCCACACCAAGTGCCCCTTCTCTATCCACACCAAGTGTCCCACCTCCATCCACACCAAGTGTCCCTCCTCCATCCACACCAAATGTCCCTCTTCCATCCACACCAAGTGTCCCTCCTCCATCCACACCAAATGTCCCTCTCCATCCACACCAAGTATCCCTCCTCTATCCACTCCAAGTGTCCCTCTTCCATCCACACCAAGTGTCCCTCTTCCATCCACACCAAGTGTCCCTCCTCCATCCACACCAACTGTCCCTCCTCTATCCACACCAAGAGTCCCTCCCCCATCACCACCAAGGGTCTCTTTGTATCCACACCAAGTGTCCCTCATCTATCCACACCAAGTGTCCCTCCCCTATCCACACCAAGTGTCCCTCCATCCACATCAAGTGTCCCTCCACTATCCACACCAAGTGTCCCTCCTCCATCCACACCAAGTGTCCCTCCCCCATCACCAACAAGTGTCTCTCTGTATCCACACCAAGTGTCCCTCATCTATCAACACCAAGTGTCCGTCTCCTCTATCCACACCAAGTGTCCCACCTCCATCCACACCAAGTGTCCCTCCTCTATCCACACCAAGTGTCCCTCCTCTATCCACACCAAGTGTCCCTCCTCTATCCACACCAAGTGTCCCTCCTCCATCCACACCAAGTGTCCCTCCTCTATCCACACCAAGTGTCCCACCTCCATCCACACCAAGTGTCCCTCCTCTATCCACATCAAGTGTCCCTCCTCCATCCACACCAAGTGTCCATCTCCTCTATCCATACCAAGTGTCCCACCTCCATCCACACCAAGTGTCCCTCCTCTATCCACACCAAGTGTCCCTCCTCTATCCACACCAAGTGTCCCTCTATCCACACCAAGTGTCCCACCTCCATCCACACCAAGTGTCCCTCCTCTATCCACACCAAGTGTCCCTCCTCTATCCACACCAAGGGTCCCTCCTCTATCCACACCAAGTGTCCCTCCTCTATCCACACCAAGTGTCCCTCCTCTATCCACACCAAGTGTCCTTCCTCTATCCACACCAAGTGACCCTCCTCCATCCACACCAAGTGTCCCTCCTCTATCCACACCAAGTGTCCCACCTCCATCCACACCAAGTGTCCCACCTCCATCCACACCAAGTGTCCCTCCTTTATCCACACCAAGTGTCCCTCCTCTATCCACACCAAGTGTTCCTCCTCCATCCACACCAAGTGTCCCTCCTCTATCCACACCAAGTGTCCCTCCTCTATCCACACCAAATGTCCCACCTCCATCCACACCAAGTGTCCCTCCTCTATCCACACCAAGTGTCCCACCTCCGTCCACACCAAGTGTCCCTCCTCTATCCACACCAAGTGTCCCTCCTCTATCCACACCAAGTGTCCCTCCTCTATCCACACCAAGTGACCCTCCACTATCCACAC
Organism: Lamellibrachia satsuma; assembly: GCA_033239005.1. NCBI lineage: Eukaryota > Metazoa > Annelida > Polychaeta > Sabellida > Siboglinidae > Lamellibrachia > Lamellibrachia satsuma. The sequence continues at coordinate 2,258,820 of BSQZ01000085.1, read as the reverse complement.
CAAGTGTCCCTCCTCGATCCACACCAAGTGTCCCACCTCCATCCACACCAAGTGTCCCTCCTCTATCCACACCAAGTGTCCCTCCTCTATCCGCACCAAGTGTCCCTCCTCTGTCCACACCAAGTGTCCCACCTCCATCCACACCAAGTGTCCCTCCTCTATCCACACCAAGTGTCCCTCCTCCATCCACACCAAGTGTCCCTCCTCTATCCACACCAAGTGTCCCTCCTCTATCCGCACCAAGTGACCCTCCTCCATCCACACCAAGTGTCCCTCCTCTATCCACACCAAGTGTCCCTCCTCTATCCACACCAAGTGTCCCTCCTCTATCCACACCAAGTGTCCCTCCTCCATCCACACCAAGTGTCCCTCCTCTATCCACACCAAGTGTCCCTCCTCTATCTGCACAAAGTGTCCCTCCTCTATCCACACCAAGTGTCCTTCCTCCATCCACACCAAGTGTCCCTCCTCCATCCACACCAAGTGTCCCTCCTCTATCTGCACAAAGTGACACATCATCTAACTTTTTACTGTTCTTCCCATTAAATTAATCTGAACAGTATCCCAGTCCCAGTCTCAGTCCCAGTCCCAGTCCCAGTCTCTTGCCTCAGGTCATTACTGTTACTAGTTCTGAATTAACAGAACATATAATATTTCAATAATTTTGTATCAAGTTTATTGAGTATATAAATAATAGGACTATATGCCTTATAAATGTAGGCATTTGAATTGCACGTCATTCAGTATTCTCTAATTGCACATATTCTGAATACTCAAGTGTTATTAAACAAAGAGCTATGTAGTGGATACATTATATACAAGTTATTTTAACTTCTTGTGTATTCCTTTCAAACATCTCCTTACATCACTGAAAAAAATATTACTATGTTTGTTGTTTGAATACAATTTATTGTATTGTATTGTATTGTATTGTATTGTATTGTATTGTATTCACCTCTATCCCCCCCAACAGTTAACCAAACATTCAAAAATTTTTAAGCCTTGCAGCCATGAAAAGGTGAGGTCTGATGAAATTATTCTTGGTGGGACTATGCGAATGTTTTATCAAAAATATTAGTTTTTGCTTAGTAGTGTCTAGTAATATATCATTCAGTCCAGTGGTTCAGTTGTCTCATGAATTCAGTTCCTGTTCTGTTCCACATTATATTCACAAATCCTCAGACTTCTGAGCGTTACTGTGGATGTTAACCAACACCATCCAATGTAGTAGAAGTACCTCCCCCGACACAATGTAGTAGTAGTACCCCCCGACACAATGTAGTAGAAGTACCTTCCCCGACACAATGTAGTAGAAGTACCTCCCCCGACACAATGTAGTAGAAGTACCCCCCGACACAATGTAGTAGAAGTACCTCCCCCGACACAACGTAGTAGAAGTACCTCCCCCGACACAATGTAGTAGAAGTACCTCCCCCGACACAATGTAGTAGAAGTACCCCCCGACACAATGTAGTAGAAGTAACCCCCGACACAATGTAGTAGCAGTACCTCCCCCGACACAATGTAGTAGAAGTACCCCCAACACAATGTAGTAGAAGTACCTCCCCCGACACAATGTAGTAGAAGTACCCCTCGACACAATGTAGTAGAAGTACCTCCCTGACACAATGTAGTAGAAGTACCTCCCCCGACACAATGTAGTAGAAGTACCTCCCCCGACACAATGTAGTAGAAGTACCCCCGACACAACGTAGTAGAAGTACCTTCCCCGACACAATATAGTAGAAGTACCTCCCCTGACACAATGTAGTAGAAATACCCCCGACACAGTGTAGTAGAAGTACCTCCCCCGACACAATGTAGTAGAAGTACCTCCCCTGACACAATATAGTAGAAGTACCTCCCCCGACAAAATGTAGTAGAAGTACCTTCCCCGACACAATGTAGTAGAAGTACCTCCCCCGACACAGTGTAGTAGAAGTACCTCCCCCGACACAATGTAGTAGAAGTACCTCCCCCGACACAATGTAGTAGAAGTACCCCCGACACAGTGTAGTAGAAGTACCTCCCCCGACACAATGTAGTAGAAGTACCTCCCCTGACACAATGTAGTAGAAGTACCTCCCCCGACACAATGTAGTAGAAGTACCCCCCGACACAATGTAGTAGAAGTACCTCCCCCGACACAATGTAGTAGAAGTACCCCCCGACACAATGTAGTAGAAGTACCTCCCCCGACACAATGTAGTAGAAGTACCTCCCCCGACACAATGTAGTAGAAGTACCTCCCCCGACACAATGTAGTAGAAGTACCCCCCGACACAATGTAGTAGAAGTACCCCCCGACACAATGTAGTAGCAGTACCTCCCCCGACACAATGTAGTAGAAATACCCCCCAACACAATGTAGTAGAAGTACCTCCCCCGACACAATGTAGTAGAAGTACCCCCCGACACAATGTAGTAGAAGTACCTCCCCCGACACAGTGTAGTAGAAGTACCTCCCCCGACACAATGTAGTAGAAGTACCTCCCCGACACAATGTAGTAGAAGTACCTCCCCCGACACAACGTAGTAGAAGTACCTCCCCCGACACAATGTAGTAGAAGTACCTCCCCCGACACAATGTAGTAGAAGTACCTCCCCTGACACAATGCTATTTTGATTGACAGGAGGTGGAGTGTATTGCCTGTGATGGGCCACTCATTATCAGCTCATGTTTGGGCGGCCAACTGAGGGTTTGGGACTCCTCAACAGGAGAGTGCCGCACCGTCATCAACCGAAAAACGTAGGTGCTAATTAATCAACATGATGGAATGTGACATCAATCATTGTAAGTGTCACCTGTCCCACTGGTGTCATTGTAGGTGTCACCTATCCCACTGGTGTCATTGTAAGTGTCACCTGTCCTACTGGTGTCCTGTTTAAATCATTGTAAGTGTCACATCTCCTACTGGTGTCATTGTGTCACCTGTCATACTGGTGTCCTGTTTAAATCATTGTATCACCTGCCCCACTGGTGTCATTGTAAGTGTCACCTATCCCACTGTTGTCATCGTGTCACCTGTCCTACTGGTGTCCTGTTTAAATCATTGTAAGTGTCACCTGCCCCACTGGTGTCATTGTAAGTGTCACCTACCCCACTGGTGTCATTGTAAGTATCACCTGTCCTACTGGTGATGTGTCACCTGCCCCACAGGTGTCCTGTTTAAACAAACATACCCTGAGTAATGTTGACTTCAGGACAGTTTTGTTTTCCTGGTTTCAGTATTTTTAATGGTAATTGATATGAATGCTTAATTTAATTGTAGTGGTTATGCTGTGCAGTGTATGTTATGACTTAATCCTTTAATGTTTTAAGAAGAATTTTCATGTTACAAATTTTGTTGTGCAGTAAAAAAATGGGACATTAGAACAGAATAAGCAATATTTGAAGAATATAATAAAAGAACAGCCATATAAATAGAAACTGCATTAAAATATGTGTGCATTGTAAAATGCTTCAACAAGACAAATATAAATAAGGTGATATAAGATTAGTGGTGTTTCTGTGGTACAGATTTCATCCCCATTTGTACAGATGTGATTGTAGGTGAGATATTGTGCCTTTATGCCTACTTTTGGGTCATTATTGTTGCATTCATTATGGAGTTGACCCAACATCAAAAAATTTACAGACAACTTTGAACAAACTTCATATTCTGAGTAATTAAAGAGCAGAATGACACTGTTATTTGTTGAGATGATAGGTTAAGCTTTTGACCGACATGAACAGAAATATGGCAATAATTTTTTTTTAAAAACCCTGAAAGTATTTTAAAATAAAGCAACGAGCCTCTTTGTTTCAGCGTAGTTCCCCCGCCCCCTCTCACAGAGCGCAACCCCGTGCCCGGGCGGAACACTGACGATAGTGATGCTGACCTCTACGCCGAATACCATGAGCACGTCGTCACGGAAACGGCCAGTAGTGAAGGAAAAGTGTATCTCCGGCTGTCTGACAACATACCACCAGGGCCGCGCCAGCAGTCTCATTCGAGCAGCGGGAGTGACGATTTCACATTTTCCGACATCGCGCCCGATTTGAGCTCTTCGATCAGCACAAATTTCTCGGAGCTGGATTCTGCCCTGGGGACCCCCGGGAAGGGGGAGACCCCTGGGAAGGGGGAGACAACCGGGGAGAGACCTGGGGTGGGAGCGGAGGGTGGGTATGACTTCACCAGTCGCTTTGAGTCCTACTACAGGGAACACAGGGATACTGCAGCAGAGAGGGCTGTGTACTATGAACGGAAGCGTAGAGTTTCTACAGAGACTCCAAGAAAAGCCCGAAGGTTCACGTCTGAAGGTTATGAAGACGATGTGTTTCATATGGAGAGAAGTCGTAGTTCAGGTGCGAGTCCTTCCTTTTGTCTGTCTATTTATATATACCGTATTCGAACTAAAAAGCGTACAATATGCTTGAAAAAATTGGGCCACAGAGAAATGTCAGTGAATCTGTTCTTGTAAACTTACACCAACATTCTATAGACAATACGTTAACTGTGGTGTAATTCTATAGACAATACGTTAACTGTGGTGTAATTCTATAGACAATACGTTAACTGTGGTGTAATTCTATAGACAATACGTTAACTGTGGTGTAATTTGGTGACTAGTGTAGAACGACTGAACAGTGGCGCCATCTTTTTAGCACCAGATGGAAACACTTCAGTTGTTCTACACTAGTCAAATTACAATAATTATGGATTCTGTTGATTAAAAAAGGGGTGTATGCTAATTAGGGCATGGACACTTAATAGGTCGAATATATACATATGTACGTATGTACATACATATATATATATATATGTATATATATATGTTAAGACGTTGACATCTGGTTTGTTAAATAATAGGTCATTCCGTGGACTCATTCTGAAATTCTGCAGGTTTTTACGGATTTTGATTAAACACCTATTTTTTATAGCTTGACCATGATCAGTTTATGTAGGCTTGGGCACGATTAACTTTTCTTGACTTGGGCATGGTCCATTCATCGTGGTTTGCTGTGTTTTCAGGGTATGTACAGTCAGGCAGCAGCGATGAAGGCCTGCCAAGTGTTGCTGTCACTGAGTCGGCTGCTGCTGCCATCTGGTGTCTAGCATGTCAAGACAGCCTCATTGTGGCCGGCTGTGGTAACGGCCGAATTGAGGTATGACTGGGTTTCAATTTAGTTGTTGTTTTGTTTGTACTTTATGTTAAGACGATATGATGTAGAATAAAATATTGTGTTTGTCTGAAATTTATGTATAAGACATTAATTATATTTTGTATGTCTGATTGCTTGTATAAAGTATATAAAATGCATGTCTTAAAATTCACAGATTGTAAATATTTTTTTTATGTGTACTTACACATGTTTGGCTGATTACAGAACAGACGTTCAGTGATTCCAGTAAATACCCACATAATGGACGCTGCATTAGCTGCAACCAAAACTAGCTCTGATATATAAGATGTCATAATTATTACAATTCCCTGAAAATTCCACATTCAAAGGGCATAAAATCATATGATTAATATTTAATTTCATATTTTGAAAATATCATTATAATGTAGACGAGTGTCTGTGTAACAACCAGTCTGTGTGGTCTATGCATGAGACTTGTTTAAAGGAATAGTTCAGTGATTTTGGTTTGTCATCTCATACAGAGCTAGTTAGGGGTTATATATTATTAACATATTTAAATGCCTCAATACTCTGAACTGTTTGGTATCAAAGTACATTTAATTTCACAAAATTATATGAACTACCAAAAATAGCACATTTCACTGATCTTCCCAACTGTTTTACTGGACGTTGCAACAAGGAATTTATTAATATTTATAACTACATTGAACTGTCCCCTTAAACAACTACATTGAACTGTCCCCTTAAACAACTACATTGTGTGCGTGAAATGAACAGAAGAATATTGCCTTTCAGTTTTGGGATGGTTTGACGGGACACCTCAAGTATCTCTATCAAGAAGGCAAGGCTGGCGTTACTGCAGTTTGCTTTGTGGCCAACAGGTGGGAGCACTGTAGTAGTTTTTCCAGGACAAAAATAGTTTCAGTTTTAGTTTGATGCTGTTATGCATGAAAAGAACAGTTTTTCTTGTATAGTTGCAAGCCTTAACTTTGTGCGTCACCCAATTCTGTGACAACCGTATAAGTTTTCCAATTTTGTCTGACTCCTTGGTGAATATGCTTAACTAACAACTGAGGCTAGGGCCAACTTAGGATAAAATAAGGGAAATTGTTTGGTAAAAAAACATTTTGTTTGCCAACTTACCAAACATCTTGTTTGCCAACATACCAGACGTCTTGTTTGCCAACTTACCAGACGTCTTGTTTGCTAACTTACCTGACGTCTTGTTTGCCAACTTACCAGACGTCTTGTTTGCCAGCTTTACAACTTACCAGACGTCTTGTTTGCCAACTTACCAAACATCTTGTTTGCTAACTTACCAGACGTCTTGTTTGCCAACTTACCAGACGTCTTGTTTGCCAACTTACCAGACGTCTTGTTTGCCAACTTACCAGTTGTCTTGTTTGCCAACTTACCAGACATCTTGTTTGCCAACTTACCAGACAACTTGTTTGCCAACTTACCAGACGTCTTGTTTGCCAACTTACCAGACGTCTTGTTTGCCAACTTACCAGACGTCTTGTTTGCCAACTTACCAGACGTCTTGTTTGCCAACTTACCAGACGCCTTGTTTGCCAACTTACCAGACGCCTTGTTTGCCAACTTACCAGACGCCTTGTTTGCCAACTTACCAGACGCCTTGTTTGCCAACTTACCAGACGCCTTGTTTGCCAACTTACCAGACGCCTTGTTTGCCAACTTACCAGACGCCTTGTTTGCCAACTTACCAGACGCCTTGTTTGCCAACTTACCAGACGCCTTGTTTGCCAACTTACCAGACGCCTTGTTTGCCAACTTACCAGACGCCTTGTTTGCCAACTTACCAGACGCCTTGTTTGCCAACTTACCAGACGCCTTGTTTGCCAACTTACCAGACGTCTTGTTTGCCAACTTACCAGACGTCTTGTTTGCCAACTTACCAGACGTCTTGTTTGCCAACTTACCAGACGTCTTGTTTGCCAACTTACCAGACGTCTTGTTTGCCAACTTACCAGACGTCTTGTTTGCCAACTTACCAGACGTCTTGTTTGCCAACTTACCAGACGTCTCTAAACACACCACATTCTACTGTAAAAATAATGTTTTGATAAAAAATGGTACAAATGTTTCACTTTTCTGCCACCAGGGTAATAGCGGCTCGGTTGAGTGGAGATATTGACTTCCTTGAGTTGGAGACATTCCAGAACGTGAACTCGCCAGCAACACCGACATCAGTGTCACGTCTTTACAACCGAGGTTAGTGTCACGTCTTTACAACCGAGGTTAGTGTCACGTCTTTACAACCGAGGTTAGTGTTACAACTTTACAACTGAGGTTAGTGCTGGATGAAACACGATTCTGTTCACGTGACATGACATGATATGTGAATGGCAAGTAACTAACTCTAAACCTAGACTGGATCTCGGATGGCTTGCACTATGATTGTAGAGGCACATGTTTAAATTATACACAAAATAATCTAGTGGAAGTTGATATGAAAGTCAGGAACTGTCTACTAAAACAAGTTTTCTTGGTAGTTATTAATCCTACTATTACATGTGCCAATCTCAAACCAGCATGCACACATAGTTATTTATATATATTTATAGACTATGGTCAAAATAAAACGAGTCTAAGTTTAATGGCATTTCTGAAGATAATCCATGATCGTAATGATGTCTTGCCCTCACAGCAGGCCACTTCTGTCGACTGAGCAGTGGTCATGTGACTGAGTCACATGACCTGAGGACATGGGATGACATCATCCACGTGACACTGCTGTCCACTACACATGCTCACCAGCGGCCAATCAACTTGCTGCAGACGGAGGGTGGGCGAGTCGTGTCGGGCGGTCAGGACCATACACTCAAGGTGACTGCAGAACTGATGTCCCTGCTTCAGTTGTTTGTACTCGGTCGAATTAATCAAATATATCACGTTTTTGTCACGGACCTTCTACACACCCTCACCACCAGGGGCTTCTGACATCACGTACCCCTGGCTGATCAACCTGTAGAAATGCAGATTTTTCAGTTGCTGTGTTAGCCAATGGGATTGCTAGCTGCACGCGTCGTGGGATAAACTGACATATCCATGTTTCAACAGGTTGATCTACCGTAGTACTACTTCCACCCCTGGCTAGTGAGGATGTCTACCAGGGGTACTGTAGTACTACTGCCACCCCTGGCTAGTGAGGATGTCTACCAGGGGTACTGTAGTACTACTGCCACCCCTGGCTAGCGAGGATGTCTACCAGGGGTACTGTAGTACTACTGCCACCCCTGGCTAGTGAGGATGTCTACCAGGGGTACTGTAGTACTACTGCCACCCCTGGCTAGCGAGGATGTCTACCAGAGGTACTGTAGTACTACTTCCACCCCTGGCTAGTGAGGATGTCTACCAGGGGTACTGTAGTACTACTGCCACCCCTGGCTAGTGAGGACGTCTACCAGGGGTACTGTAGTACTACTTCCACCCCTGGCTAGTGAGGATGTCTACCAGGGGTACTGTAGTACTACTGCCACCCCTGGCTAGTGAGAATGTGTACCAGGGGTACTGTAGTACTACTGCCACCCCTGGCTAGTGAGGATGTCTACCAGGGGTACTGTAGTACTACTGCCACCCCTGGCTAGTGAGGACGTCTACCAGGGGTACTGTAGTACTACTGCCACCCCTGGCTAGTGAGGACGTCTACCAGGGGTACTGTAGTACTACTGCCACCCCTGGCTAGTGAGGACGTCTACCAGGGGTACTGTAGTACTACTGCCACCCCTGGCTAGTGAGGACGTCTACCAGGGGTACTGTAGTACTACTGCCACCCCTGGCTAGGGAGGACGTCTACCAGGGGTACTGTAGTACTACTGCCACCCCTGGCTAGTGAGGACGTCTACCAGGGGTACTGTAGTACTACTGCCACCCCTGGCTAGGAAGGACGTCTACCAGGGGTACTGTACTACTACTTCCACCCCTGGCTAGTGAGGATGTCTACCAGGGGTACTGTAGTACTACTGCCACCCCTGGCTAGTGAGGATGTCTACCAGGGGTACTGTAGTACTACTGCCACCCCTGGCTAGTGAGGATGTCTACCAGGGGTACTGTAGTACTACTGCCACCCCTGGCTAGTGAGGATGTCTACCAGGGGTACTGTAGTACTACTTCCACCCCTGGCTAGTGAGTACGTGTACCAGGGGTACTGTAGTACTACTGCCACCCCTGGCTAGTGAGGATGTGTACATGTAGAGAGCTCATGTGTAGAGGTGACTTCTTGTGCTCCATGTTTATAATGTCACATGACGTCCTGAGGTGATGACATCATGACTGATGCCTGTCAATGCCTTCATTTCACTGTCATTGTCACATTATTGTCATCGTCACGGTTGTCTCATTATTGTCATTATCCTTTGAATGCTTACAGAGAATGGAAATAATTACTTAGTGTGACTGATATAATCATTATTTGTATAATAACTACTTAATGTTTTATGTATAAAGTAAATGTTTCTTATCCTATACCTACCACTTTCCCAGACTCATTATGGGTTTGGAATCTTTTACTGCTGTTTCAAAGCTTTGACAGTTTTGTTCATCCCACGTTGCCACAGTTCACTCAGCTGTACAAATGAGTTCATGGCTACAGACAGAGATGGATATCTGAATGAATAGTCTTCATGCAGTAATTGCAGCGTGGCTGAATACTTCCCATAGAAGTTGAGTTGGCATTGGAATGATAAGGTCTGCCAGGGGGTGAAGTGTAAGGTCTGCCAGGGGGTGAAGTGTAAGGTCTTCCAGGGGGTGAAGTGTAAGGTCTGCCAGGGGGTAAAGTGTAAGGTCTGCCAGGGGGTGAAGTGTAAGGTCTGCCAGGGGGTAAAGTGTAAGGTCTGCCAGGGGGTGAAGTGTAAGGTCTGCCAGGGGGTAAAGTGTAAGGTCTGTCAGGGGGTGAAGCGTAAGGTCTGCCAGGGGGTGAAGTGTAAAGCGCTTTGAACAGGACTGGATACCGCGCTGTATAAGAACACAACTTTATTTATTGCACTTCTATTGGCCTTGATTATAGAAGTTTGATATTAGCTATTTGTTCTCTGTGTTATTTAAATCTGTAACAGACAGGTAGAGGTGCTGTTTGTTAGACCTATGTGATGTTTTTAAATATTTTTTTTATTTTGATATTGTAGGTGTATCGCCTCGAAGATTCACTTTGTCTGTACACATTGCATGGACACAGTGGCGCCATCACAGCTCTACATCTCGACGTGGTCAGTTGATATATGCATAATGATAGTAATAACATTTGATAATGATAGTAATAACATTTGATAATGATAGTAATAACATTTAGATACCACAGATTCTCAGAGACCCGAGTCAGAGTGCAACAAATGAGAATCATTAATCCATTAGACCCCACAATGGCCGCGGCCGGCCGCTCTGTGCAGTCCTGGAACATCCGTCACCGGCCGCATAAAGGACCCTCAATTAAAAAAAATCCTGGCGAATAACTACTGAACTAAACGCTACCAAATTTTGCCACACCCTAGCGGATACATTTTGCAACAACAACAGCTCGTTATGCACATGTGTTGCCCTTTCAGAAATCTAGATTGTCATCGGTTTTGTTCATGCTATCTTGAAAATTTTTATTTCTATATTTGTCATTATAAAATATGGTGTAACCTGAAAAGTAACCATCAGAATTTGATAATTTTTTTCAGTTGTGCAAAGTTAACACATATAGCTACACTTTCTTCACAGGGCTGCCTAGGGTTATAGCATGGGATCATTGTCAAATGTCAGTCCAAGGTAGATTAACTTTCAAAGTTTTAACAAACTTACTATTTTGTCTTTGCAAATTATTATCAAATGTCAACATTTTATTAATATATCCTATTTCTATGTATACATGCATGTGGAGAAATTACTACTTTTCAAAATAAACACAACTTGTAATTGCCAATATTGAATAGTTTTTTCTACAGATTTTTGAACACAAGGATGTAAAATCGCTCGAAATTTGCCAGAAATCCTTGGAACAGGGGAACATTTTAATAAAATCCTGGGGCCTAATGGGTTAAGCATTATATCATGAACATGCATTTAAGGTGGAAACGCAATTTAAAAATAATATGTGTTCAGATATGTGATCAGTTTCAGAATTATAGAAATGCTGGTGATGTTTAAATCCTTAATCTTTTCCAGTTGGCAGATTGAGGTAAAATCCCATTAATGTGAAATATTGTGAAATTATTTTTGATACATGTTGGAGTAACTTTGGTGTGTTGTTGTGCCACTAGATGACGCCACTGGCGGCAGCGAGCGGGGCCGAGGATGGCACAGTGCGACTGTGGGATCTCTTGACCGGCGCCTGCGTCCACAAACTGGGTGACGGTCATCACGGACGAGTGACTGCCCTTACTTGCACTTTGACCCACGTGGTCAGTGCTGGGCTGGACAACAGACTGTGTATCTGGGAGCGGTGGAATGGTCATCTGTTGCACTGGCTACACATGGTGAGTGGACGCGTTGACCACAGATTGACCACAACTACAGGTTGCTGGGCTTATATTTTATCCAAAGGCTTTCAAATTCATGATTTGTTGAATGATGTGTTTTGGTCAGTTAGAAGAGGTTCACTAAAAACGTTTTCCATAAAAGTGGCAGCCCCTGATGGGGGGCACTGATGGGGGCACTGATGGGGGCACTGATGGGGGCCACTGATGGGGCACTGATGGGGGCACTGATGGGGGGCACTGATGGGGGCACTGATGGGGGCACTGATGGGGGCACTGATGGGGGCACTGATGGGGGCACTGATGGGGCCACTGATGGGGGCACTGATGGGGGCACTGATGGGGGCACTGATGGGGGCACTGATGGGGGCCACTGATGGGGCACTGATGGGGGCACTGATGGGGGCACTGATGGGGGCACTGATGGGGGCACTGATGGGGGCACTGATGGGGGCACTGATGGGGGCACTGATGGGGCACTGATGGGGGCCACTGATGGGGCACTGATGGGGGCACTGATGGGGGGCACTGATGGGGGCAATGATGGGGGGCACTGATGGGGGCACTGATGGGGGCACTGATGGGGGCACTGATGGGGGCACTGATGGGGGCACTGATGGGGGGCACTGATGGGGGGCACTGATGGGGGCCACTGATGGGGGCACTGATGGGGCCACTGATGGGGGCACTGATGGAATATCTAACAACAAAATAACATTGCAATTTAAGATTGATTGCACACGTCTGCAGTCTTGGTTGATATTCAACATGGATTGTGTAATACAGCCTCTTTAGTATATAGCACATCACATAATATTTACTCAGATCTTTGTTTTAATGCACATGCATTGCCCAGACATTCTATAAGTGAACTCCCTGGAACCATTTTGCCACCACATTTATGGTAAACTTATATTTGCAAATTTGTAAGTCTAAAGAATACAGGCCCTGGTGACTTACCTGAAATGTTCAATGCTGTGTTTGGGTCTAAAGAATACAGGCCCTGGTGACTTACCTGAAATGTTGAATGCTGTGTTTGGGTCTAAAGAATACAGGCCCTGGTGACTTACCTGAAATGTTGAATGCTGTGTTTGGGTCTAAAGAATACAGGCCCTGGTGACTTACCTGAAATGTTGAATGCTGTGTTTGGGTCTGAAGAATACAGGCCCTGGTGACTTACCTGAAATGTTGAATGCTGTGTTTGGGTCTAAAGAATACAGGCCCTGGTGACTTACCTGAACTGTTGAATGATGTGTTTGGGTCTAAAGAATACAGGCCCTGGTGACTTACCTGAAATGTTGAATGATGTGTTTGGGTCTAAAGAATACAGGCCCTGGTGACTTACCTGAAATGTTGAATGCTGTGTTTGGGTCTAAAGAATACGGGCCCTGGTGACTTACCTGAAATGTTGAATGCTGTGTTTGGGTCTAAAGAATACGGGCCCTGGTGACTTACCTGAAATGTTGAATGCTGTGTTTGGGTCTAAAGAATACGGGCCCTGGTGACTTACCTGAAATGTTGAATGCTGTGTTTGGGTCTAAAGAATACGGGCCCTGGTGACTTACCTGAAATGTTGAATGCTGTGTTTGGGTCTGAAGAATACAGGCCCTGGTGACTTACCTGAAATGTTGAATGCTGTGTTTGGGTCTGAAGAATACAGGCCCTGGTGACTTACCTGAAATGTTGAATGCTGTGTTTGGGTCTAAAGAATACAGGCCCTGGTGACTTACCTGAAATGTTGAATGATGTGTTTGGGTCTAAAGAATACAGGCCCTGGTGACTTACCTGAAATGTTGAATGATGTGTTTGGGTCCTTTAGAACTGTTTCATTCTTTCACATTGTCTATTAAATGTGTTTATTTGGGCATAAACAAATCAACAAGCATGTTTCATTTTGTTAAAATTGTGAAAAATTTTGTTTTGTTTTGTCAACAATTGTGATTAATTTTGGTCAATGTTGTCATAAAGTGTTTTCCATTTTGGTTAATTTTATCTAGTGCATCAAATATGTTTAATTTTGTCAGAAATGTCAAAAAGGTTTTTCTTCAGAAGTGTGTTTTGTTAGAGATATGTTAGTTGTCAAACAGCCTTAGCATTGGCAACCTGCGGTAGACTCAGAAATGGTATATTTTCCAACAGAAACATCTCAACAAGACTGAAAGCCAGATTACATGGAGCTCTTATACTGCCAATAGCAATCTATGGTGCGGAGGCTTCGACACTACGATCACAGGAGACACAATCTCTTGAGATTTTTAAGATGCGCTGCCTGCGGGCTATTAGAGGTGTTACCTGGGCGGACAGACTACACAATATCAAGATCAGAGAGAACACCTTTACCCCTGAATCTATCACAGACGTCATCAGACACACAAGACTCAGGTGGTTTGGACTTGTTTGCTGTATGCAAAGAGATGACATCATTAGACAAGCATAGAAACAAGACTACAAAGGACAGCGGAAGAGAGGGAGACCACTGAAGTGGGGAGCGACCAGATGAGGAGTGACATTGGGCTGCAGCTGTTGACAGCAGAGCAGCAAGCCATAAACAGAACAGACTGGAGGGTGCAACTTCCCAATGGCCTATGCTTTTAAGTCAAGTGTTTTGCTTTTTTCAGAATCGTCAACAAGTGTCTTTCGTTCATTCACAACTATTTACTATTCTATTGATTACTTTTCCTTTCTGTTTCAGAGTCCTGGTTCCTGTAATTCTCTGTCGGTCTTGACCAATAACCTGCTGGTCAGTGGTGGTCAGGTAAGTAGGGACTGTCTCACTCTATATAAACATAAGCAGTATTAGGGGGCCATATAAAAATGTGTAAAGCTCATAGCTGCTGCAGTTAGTTTTATCCGTAGTAAAATATAGTCATGCATGTTTAATAATGACTCTGTGAAACATATTCTGCTTTTGCACAGAGCAGTGATTATAAAAGGAGTAAATTTGTGTATAATCAGCAATTCAGTTCTGTACTTTGGAGCCTCGTTAGTCCCTTCTTTAGATCAGTCAATAATTAGCATCTTTTTTTGTGAATAAATATAAACATGTTGTAAATTGCTCCATTATTCCCTGATTCACCTGCGGACTATTAATCCACCCAAAAGTCCAAAGCCATGGATAAATGAGGTTACAATTGTCAGCTGATTATGTTTAGATTTTTAGCCACAATTTCAGTAATAAATAATCATGACACATCTAACTTTTAGATGTGCATACTAATGAAATACTTCAAGAAAACATACTTAAAAACTGATTTTTGGCAATTTAATGATTTTCCCCAACACTAAATTTGAACCTATTTCTTGCAGGGCTGTCTGTTTTTATGGGACATCTCCAAGGGCAAAGTACTGCGTGTCATTCCACTCAATGAGACCGGCTGCAGCGTATTCATACACCAGCTGTGTATAGTGCGCAACACGGCCGTCGTGTGTGACTTTGGGGAACAGCTCCAAGTAGTTCACTTCCCTACTGTGCTACAGAAGATTGAGTGAGAGATAGAATAGACAAATAGGATGTGTGAAGTGACTAGAGGTTACATGATGAAATGACTAGAGGTTACATGATGAAATGACTAGAGGTTACATGATGAAATGACTAGAGGTTACATGATGAAATGACTAGAGGTTACATGATGAAATGACTAGAGGTGTTACATGATGATCACATCAAAGTTATCTTTTCTAAACATTTCCAAAGGAAAGTCCAAATAATTGGCGACATACATCGAATGAAGGAAAGTCAAAGTGTTCTTCACAGTGGCAAATATCTGAATAATAGATGATTATAGAGTAACAGAGAGACGACCTGTTAAGTTTCTGAAGTGGCCAATTTTATTTATTATAACGCTTTCCCAGTAATACTAGTCAACTTGAACCAAAATACATATTTATTCAAAATATTCCACACATAGTGCCAGATTCCATCTCTTCTGTTTGGGTTGAAATCTGTATTTGTTACTTGGGAATTCTGTATAAATCCGTATAAAATCGTTCGTTGGTTGGCCATCCTATAGCATACAGATTCAGACCTAGTGCTGCCATCTATGAATACCTAAATGAAACAAAATGAGCTAAGTTTCGCTGGAAACCTGCCTATCAGATTTCTTCGGATGCAGATCGAGTATCGCCATTATCAGGCTAGGAAATATACAATGTATCAAAAAAATCTGCTATGGTTCGCAGGAAACATGCCTAGTGATCTGTATTGCATATAAGTAGTCTGTATAAAATGACATGCCAAAATTGGCACCTGCTTCTAAAGTTGAAAACGATGACTTGTTTTGAGAATGGTGTTTTATGAAGAGTCAATATTATTAACAGACCACTCCATAGCATTTATGGCAACATTTCTTGGGTCAAGAACATTCAGATTACAGCTTCTTTTGCATTGATGCCCGCATGTGCATTGTTTGTATAGTACCGGTAATAATAATATTCGCAGTCTGTTTAATAAAAGTTAATATTTTTACTGAAATTGTCTAAAGAAATGACTGATCGTTATATATATATATATATATATAATTAGTTAACTTGCAAAAATGTGGATAGCCTTGTTATATATAGAGGTGGGTTAAACATAACAGTTTTTTGCCCTTTTTTTCGCCAAGCCAAATTTAATAGTTTAACGATTTTATCAAAACTAAATAACACATCTGCACAAATCAGCTAGCATTTCATAGGGCATACTGGATAAATCTTTGCAAAATGAAACTTGAAACCAGTGAAGTAGTGGCAGCTTTAATGTGATGAATAATAACAAGGTCGTAACCTTGACCTGTGTTGATGCTTTAAATATTGTTATTTGCCATTATTGTTCTACATCTGATGTATGTGTCGTGTACAATGTGTATCCAAGTGTTCCTGTTTTGTTGTACACGTGTATCAATGTGTACATGTGATATTGTGTACGTGTACAGAATATGTTCACAATTTCTGACAGCCATAATTTTAGCTAACACGTAAGGACAAGATTACTTTCTATAGCTGATGCCAAGTAATTTATTTTGTTCACACGAGTTAGCATTTAAATTTTATCAGATGTTACATAAGTGTTACCTAAGGGCCTTTTTACTGTATTTATGATGTTACTTTACACTTTTTGTATGTCGTGGAGTAAAATTAAAATGTCTTGACAAGATGTGGTTGACCCGTAACTGTAAACATGTTGTGAACTGTAAAATGGTTGTAGTAAAGTCATTGTTTAACAAACGTTACATTCAACAATTACATAATTCTAGTTTACGTTACACTGAGTACATATGTGTACATATAAGTTTCTAAAAAATAAGCTCATCAAATGCCAGTTGATACAAATAAAGTTCTGCCATATAAATTGTTAGTCTTTAGAAACCGACAGATACATTCTATCATCAGTTTGACAGTCACATGACCTAGTCACATGGCGTAGTCACACTTCACCCAGGAACTTAGCAATCGACCTGAACACACAAGAGAAGGAAGTTTGTATTACATGCTTGTTGTAGGTATTAAAAACCTGATTTTCTGTTTTAAACATAGATGGATAAAATAGCCTAGTCACATTGCAAGGATACTGAAAGATGGCAAGACAAGAGAACGCACAGACTGTAATGTTTATTATATGAAAGACTTGATCTTTATTAAGACCACAACCACACGTTGTGGGTCCACTGCCGCTCACCCTTGCTTCCCACCCCATTAAACCCTCTCATACGACCACTGTACACTACATGCAATCTCTGCATATTCCTCTCTTGAATCAACCCCCTCTGTCTACCCCTGGGGGTACAAACACACACACATTGGTGGGGTGAACACTGGACTAATGCCCAGTCAGACAATTAAACAACAAAACCTGCTACAGCAGACACTTGGCCAAGACAGTCTATAACAGACACGTTTCACTTGATAGCTACCCTTAACTAACTTTACATCCTCTGTCCATTCGGTAGTTTCCTTCTTCCAGTGTTGTCTGCAGTAGACAGATTTGATCATAAATGGGTCCATATAATCCACAAAAGGCTGAAATGTTGATGCTACTAACATTACCGCTGAATATTGCTTCGGATGATTCAAGGTCTATATTTCTGGTTATGTTCGATTTTAACCAATGATCTTGCCACGGTTTAATAATCTATTAAACGTGTCCAGTTTCGTACAATTTATAAAAGAACCAACTCAATGTTGCTCCTTGTGTCTCTACTTTCACTTCACACTTTAAATCTTCCCTTGGGATGAAAACACTCGTACATCTACTTCAACTTGCATCACTGACCAACAAAACTTTCCTAGTGATATTTACAAACTTACCCAGTCATGCTATCATGCTTACCCCTAACCCACCCTGTCTTGACCCCCGCCCTGCCCCGCCCTGCTACCTCAGTGTTGCTTCAGGAAGAACATGCTAGAAATGACTCGACCTCTACAAAGTTTCATCCTGATCAGCCATACTTTGTTCCTCACTAGATATTTCTCACTAGATGTTCTTCACTAGATGTTCCTCACTAGATTCCACACACATTTGCTGACTTTGAACTCGATAAAGGCTCTTAGTTATGGAAACTCGTACATGAGCTTATCGCTGTAATATAATCACTTATGATGATGACATTTACGAGTGTAACATATTATAAGACAAGATGATGTGACACAAGTGCCAAAGTTTTCATGTTTTAACTCTTTCAGCTTAAGACCTCTTTTGAATGGCATTTCATTTTAAAAGTTTAATGGTCACAGACGTATGGGTGTTTTCGTTACTACCATGAAGACATGACACCTTACATGTCCTGACACAGGGACATGTCACATCACGTCTACCCGTCAGACACAACACCTGACATGTCCTCACACACTGACATGTCAGATCACATCTACCTGGCAGACACTACGCCTGACATGTCACATCACATGACCACCTGACAGACATGACAACCGACATCTGTACCTGTCGTTTCTTAGTCACCAGAGTCGCTCACACTGATTGATCTTTTTAGAAGACTGACAAAAATGCAATGTGAAATAACAGGAATGACCACTTGACCACACACAGCCTGCATTGGACACATGGGCTATCCATGGAATGACCACTTGACCACACACAGCCTGCATTGGACACACGGGCTATCCATGGAATGACCACTTGACCACACACAGCCTGCATTGGACACACGGGATATCCATGGAATGACCACTTGACCACACACAGCCTGCATTGGACACACGGGCTATCCATGGAATGACCACTTGACCACACACAGCCTGCATTGGACACACGGGCTATCCATGGAATGACCACTTGACCACACACAGCCTGCATTGGACACACGGGCTATCCATGGAATGACCACTTGACCACACACAGCCTGCATTGGACACACGGGCTATCCATGGAATGACCACTTGACCACACACAGCCTGCATTGGACACACGGGCTATCCATGGAATGACCACTTGACCACACACAGCCTGCAATGGACACACGGGCTATCCATGTAATGACCACTTGACCACACACTGCCTGCATTGGACACAAGGGCTATCCATGGAATGACCACTTGACCACATGGGCTATCCATGGAATGACCACTTGACCACACACAGCCTGCATTGGACACATGGACTATCCATGGAATGACCACACACAGCATGCATTGGACACATGGGCTATCCATGGAATGACCACTTGCCCACACACAGCCTGCACTGGGCTATCCATGGGGTTACTCTCTCCAAGACAATGAGTTCTTATTTAAACTTGAATCTCAAATTTCTACAATTTTTCAAATTGCATTATAAGCTAAAAATTAATCAATTCCATTATACTTTATAAAGCTAAATTCCATCTTGAAATAGTTTTCCACAAGAAAATATTTAATTAACAGCATTATTTTACGAATCAGATGGCATTCATGAGAAAAATAATGATTGACAAGCTCTCAGTAATAGTTGAAAAGTGGGACCCTGAACATGTATAATCAACAGTGAAACGTCAGTAATGGCAAATTATCTCAAGACACATTTGACGACTCCTCCAATAGACAACCGTACAGTATTTCATGGGATGAACCTTAAATTACCACATCACCTCCTAGTACAATATTCTCTACGATCCTACGTATGTGACCCTTCTTACGACAAATCAGATCACCAACAACACTGCAGCAGTTCCCAGATTGTCCACCAGAGGGCTTTGCAGTACTTCTCAGAGATTATCACAAAGTAGTCGCGTGAAACGGCAGTGACCTTCGTCAGGTCACGGCAGCGTACACCCGGTATGTACGTGTCAGTCCTAGCACCACCGGCTGCCAGAAAACTGCTCAACTTATTCCGCAGTAAAAATTTGAAATGAATCCTATGGTAACCACGCACCATCGCCACGGCAACCACAAGCCATTGTATTTACCACTTCCACTGGTAACCATAGCAGGCTCGGCTGCTAGCCAATGACCCCGCAACATTGCAGGTAGCCCTGATCCACTGCAGACGTAAATTCGGTGGAAATCACCGAGACGATGTGAATTAGTTGGGACGACAGCCACTTTGACAGCCGGTTTTATCACCATGGCAACATCTTCCTTGAAGACGTCATTTCCATGGTTACACAGGCACACTTCGCCCAGGAACTTGTATCGCAATCCACCTGAATACACAAGAGAAGGAAGTTTGTATTACGTGTTTGTAGGCTTTAAAAACATGACTTTCTATTTAAACATGGATGGATAAAATAGATTTCAGGAGTAAACATCTGTTAATAAGGGACGATCTCAAAACACTGAGCGGATAAAGGACACGTACGTGAGGGTGGGGTGCACATTCACGCCTCTTGTGACTTCTTTGGCAGAAAGTCCTCAAACTGACGCCTGGAAGACACAAACAACTTGGCTTATTTCTTGCGTGCATGAGTGTGCGTGGTGGCGCGTGTGCATGTGTGTGCAAATTCATATTTGTGAGAAATGGATTTTGATTCTTAAATGAAAAATGCATCATTAGCCAGATTGTGAATAGAATGTTGCTTGATATTGGACGGAATGGCTCTGAACATGTTAAGTTTGTGCAGTATTAACTGATTTGTAGTATAAACCTCATCACAAAATAGCTAGATAATACTATAAACTACCCAGAGTGGACAGGCAGTTTAAGGTGATACAAGGAACAATTCCCTCTCCCTTCTCTAGAGGTGAACACTTCCCTCTCCCTTCTCTAGAGGTGAACACTTCCCTCTCCCTTCTCTAGAGGTGAACTCTTCCCTCTCCCTTCTCTAGAGGTGAACACTTCCCTCTCCCTTCTCTAGAGGTGAACACTTCCCTCTCCCTTCTCTAGAGGTGAACACTTCCCTCTCCCTTCTCTAGAGGTGAACACTTCCCTCTCCCTTCTCTAGAGGTGAACACTTCCCTCTCCCTTCTCTAGAGGTGAACACTTCCACTTTGGCCGTAGAACTCGCCGCCAAACCTCAATTTCAAGTTTAAAATATAAACATGGTGAATTTGAATAGAAATATCCTGGCCAACCTAATTCAGACTGCGTACATTTTTATATCTCCAGAAAATGCACCAGACTGAAATATATATAGCTTAAAATAAAAAAATCTCCAACAATGAGGGGACCACTGTCCCACACTCCCCCTTGTGGCTGTGCAATGAGAGGGAACACTGTCCCACACTCCCCCTTGTGGCTGTGCAATGAGGGGGAACACTGTCCCACACTCCCCTTGTGGCTGTGCAATGAGGGGGAACTCTGTCCCACACTCCCCCTAGTGGCCGTGCAATGAGGGGGAACACTGTCCCACACTCCCCCTTATGGCTGGGCAATGAGGTGCCAGACCTTGCTAACATCAAGAAATGCGGTGGATATAAATTTTTTTGTGCAGTGTTACTAGGCACCTTTGTCTTCCCTGACCAACACCGAACATATAGAGCCCTTCCACAGCCATCCCTGACCCACACCCAACATATAGAGCCTGGGGACAGGAAGTGAAATGGGAATACTTACTTTCCCTTCATGGCGGGAGGTTTGAGGTAGTCATCCTCGGCTAGCAATAACACGTCCGGTCGCTCCTCCTTCTTATATTTGAGACAGCGGCGAATGAAGGCCTGGCAGAAAACACACACACACACACACATTTCACAAGATTGTAATTCAAAGAACTAAACTCCAGGTGTGATATTGGCTTATCAAGAGTAAGTTTTTCTTCTCAAATATTACATATCTGTCTATTATCGTATTCAACATATTCACGCAGCAGGTAACGTTTACATATAGGCCTCAAACCAGAAAAGATTTAATGAAAACCCCAGCAATATTCACTAACAGAAAAGGAAAGTTCTTATATAGTGCGGTATCCAGTCCTTGGGACAGCTCAAAGTGCTTCACACGGCAGACCTGTTCATTCCAACACCAACTCAACTTCTCTGGGAAGCATTCAGGCATGCAGCAATTACTGTGGGTGAATGAAATAGCTCAAGCTTTGCAACAGTACGAGAATTCGAACCCAGGTTCTCTCGATAGAGTGTGATATTCTAACCACTACGCCACCGCGCCCCACACCCTAACCCCCCACACCCTAAACCCCCACAGCACCTTTCTACCACACCACCAGCAGTTTGGAGACACTTTACAACCGAGAATGCTCATGAATTTTTGGGTGCAGTAGCTCAGGGGTAAGAGCGCTAGACAGTCAATCGAGAGGACCGGGTTTCAAGGCCACTTGCTGTCGAATCAAAGCTTCGGCAATTTCGTTTACCCCACTTCGTCTGTGCCTTTTGGTAGAGACACTGAAAGTCTGTTCTACTTGGTGTCTACGCTAGGGGAAGGTCCTCCACGGGGGGGGGGGGTGGTAAAGTCTGTTCTACCTGGTGTCTACGCTAGGGGAAGGTCCTCCACGGGTGGTAAAGTCTGTTCTACCTGGTGTCTACGCAAGGGGAAGGTCCTCCAAAGGGGGTAAAGTCTGTTCTACCTAGTGTCTATGCTAGGGGAAGGTCCTCCATGGGGGGTAAAGTATGTTCTACTTGGTGTGTACGCTAGGGGAAGGTCCTCCACGGGGGGGGGTGGTAAAGTCTGTTCTACCTGGTGTCTACGCTAGGGGAAGGTCCTCCATGGGGGGTAAAGTATGTTCTACTTGGTGTGTACGCTAGGGGAAGGTCCTCCACGGGGGGTGGTGGTAAAGTCTGTTCTACCTGGTGTCTACGCTAGGGGAAGGTCCTCCACGGGTGGTAAAGTCTGTTCTACCTGGTGTCTACGCTAGGGGAAGGTCCTCCAAAGGGGTAAAGTCTGTTCTACCTGGTGTCTACGCTAGGGGAAGGTCCTCCATGGGGGGTAAAGTATGTTCTACCTGGTGTCTATGCTAGGGGAAGGTCCTCCACAGGGGGTAAAGTCTGTTCTACCTGGTGTCTACGCTAGGGGAAGGTCTAACTTGCTGTGGACTCACCAGCTGTAAAAACGGCTAAATACACTCACAAAGAAGAAGTCTGATTGACACCCACTCACCTTGGCCTCGCTGGTAGTTGGTGGTTTCTGGGGAAACTGAACTTCTGTAGCCTTCAGTATCGTGTTTTCCTCCAGTATAGCAGCTTGTGACAAGTTGTGGCCAAATGGCTGCAAGAACCCACACAGCACAGTTAATGACACGAACACACACAATCACAGTTAATGACATGAACACAGTCACAGCCAATGACACGAACACACATACAATCACAGTCAATGACATGAACACACAGACACAGCCAATGACACGAACACACACAATCACAGTCAATGACATGAACACTCACAGTCCTGGCCAATGACATGAACACACACAATCGCAGTCAATGACACGACCACACACAATCGCAATCATTGTCACAAACACACACAATCACAGTCAATAACATGAACACACACAATCACAGTCAATGACATGAACACACACAATCACAGCCAATGACACGAACATACACAACCACAGTCAATGGCACGAACACACACAATCAGTCAACGACACAAACACACACAACACAGTCAATGACACAATCACAGTCAATGACATGTACACACACAATCACAGCCAATGACACGAACACACACAATTACATGAACACCCACAATAAGTCAATTACTATCAGTATGTATACAGACGTGCATACATACATACCTTTTTCCCAAAGAGGCACTGGTAAAAAATGACTCCGACCGACCAGACATCGACCTTGGATGAGATCTTTGGCGGGTCTTTCCCCACGACAAAGCACTCCGGTGGTAGATACCTAGCAACAACACAAACACAGTTACCATGGCAACATTCCTAGCAACAGTGAAGCCTTAATAGATAATAGAGAGATAATATGGGACAACTGAGAAAATGACAGGTGGAAGACAAGTAATGTGCAGAACAATGTCTGGAAAATGAACCTAGGTAGTCAAAGTCGAATAAATCTCGAACTGCATTCTTAAGTCTTAACTTAACATGTGAATCCAATGCAAGGCTCAATTTTAATGCTAATGCATTATTCCAAGCATCCTAGTTTTTGCAACAGATTACTTGACCTGTCTGTACAGGAATCCGTTGGGATTACCTCTTTATTTGACGTCATTTTGCCCACCAACAACATATTCGTAAATTTGTCCACTCCCCATCACCCTGACATTGACGTCATTGATGTCATCATGGGCAACAAAAGTATATGTCACTGCTACAATGACCCAGTGTAAAGTAGCTGACCTGGAGGCACTCAGTATATGTCACTGCTACAATGTCCCAGTGTAAAGTAGCTGACCTGGAGGCACTCAGTATATGTCACTGCTACAATGTCCCAGTGTAAAGTAGCTGACCTGGAGGCACTCAGTATATGTCATTGCTACAATGACCCAGTGTAAAGTAGCTGACCTGGAGGCACTCAGTATGTCATTGCTACAATGACCCAGTGTAAAGTAGCTAACCCGGAGGCACTCAGTATGTCATTGCTACAATGACCCAGTGTAAAGTAGCTGACCTGGAGGCACTCAGAACCACCATATTTATTCCTTCAGCATCTAAATAGACAATTCAAAAGTGCAGGAAACACCTATTGACTCCAGTGTTAAATTTGTCATTTTGTGGATCACCTTTTTGACGGATTACTGAATTTACCTTGAATTTAATACTTTGGTAATCTGTCTGGACTGTTATCTATAATTGTCTAACCCAGCAATGAAAACAGATATGCAATGTTGGAAAAAATTGACTTTCAACTGGACAATATGGGGCCATGGTGTTTGTTGTAATCACAATCAACTAAGTAATACTAATAATAAAGGTGAAACAAATCAGAATAGTTGAGCATGATACAGGGACTTGATATCATGATACGGGGACTTGATATCATGATAAAGGGACTTGATATCATGATACAGGGACTTGATATCATGATACAGAGACTTGATATCATGATACAGGGACGCACAAAGTTCATCACCATAATGACAGACCACAAGGATTTAAGGTAGAAATGCAATTTTTTTTTAACGTCTCAGTTTTTGAGCTATAATTTCAGATTTGAAAGTGATGAGTTCGTTTGAGAGTTTGGGCATTAGCTGTACTTACCAGTAGCTGCCAGCACCTTGTGACGTCAGGTCCATGCCGGTGTTAACTGTACTTACCAGTAGGTGCCAGCACCTTGTGACGTCAGGTCCATGCCGGTGTTAACTGTACTTACCAGTAGGTGCCAGCACCTTGTGACGTCAGGTCCATGCCGGTGTTAACTGTACTTACCAGTAGGTGCCAGCACCTTGTGACGTCAGGTCCATGCCGGTGTTAACTGTAATTACCAGTAGCTGCCAGCACCTTGTGACGTCAGGTCCATGCCGGTGTTAACTGTACTTACCAGTAGCTGCCAGCACCTTGTGACGTCAGGTCCATGCCGGTGTTAACTCTACTTACCAGTAGCTGCCAGCACCTTGTGACGTCAGGTCCATGCCGGTGTTAACTGTACTTACCAGTAGGTGCCAGCACCTTGTGACGTCAGGTCCATGCCGTTGTCGGGGTTGTAACTGTCGTTATCCATGATTTTGCTGAGACCAAAGTCTGTGATTTTGATCTCCCCACTCACAGATCCCGTTCCAAGGAGAATGTTGCCTGGAAGGACACAAGGGTTGTCAACAAACACCTCCTTAAGGGGAAACACCCCACATTGAAATAGATGGATAGGATTTATTTTTAAATTGCATAGCTAATGCAACTGTTTTAGCCAGGGTTGTTTGATTTAAATCGTTTGATTTAAATCATGATTTAAATCGCTCCAAAAAAAAAAATAATTAACTGATTTATGATTTTTTTGACTTCCGTTTTTTTTAATCGCTGATTTATGTGAATTTAACACAAATAATTGTTTGCAAGCATCGAAATCAACAAAGTTTTGTGTGTTTTGTAATACAAAAGCACAAAGTGTGCACACTTGTGTAGCTGTATTGACACCAGATAGCCTGATAGTCAAATATTTTATGACATTGTGTTTACCAGATTAAAAAATTTTTTTTTTAAAATCTGTTTTTAATAAAAAATCTGATTTTTTTTCATTAAAAAAATCATGATTTTTTTAAACCCTGGTTTTAGCCCAAGTTTACTGAGTAAAAAATATATTCATAATTTTTTGGCCAGACCCCCATTTCCAGGGCAACATACAAAGATGGCCACCAAAATAGAGCATATTTTCCATTATGACTATTAAGATCACACTAAAACTATACATAAAAAATTCTTTGTAGTCGCATAAAGAAGATAATAAGGAGCACATGAATCAACACTTCATTGGAGTAGCGTCATTGTTACCACAGATATGATGTTTCCAAATTGGAAAAGCAGTTTTCTTGCAAACGCCTATCAAAGATAACAAAATGCGATTTATTACTTCAAAGAGGCATGCTTTATCCATGAATAAGGGTTTAGATGTATATAATTGCTATAAAAGTGAACTTTATGGATTATAAATATACAAAGCTAGAGATATGGTGTTTCCACATTGAAAAAGCAGGTTTTTTTGCAAATGCCCGTAAAAGATCACATGTATCACAGATGGGGGTTTGTACTAACATGATCTGGGAGGAAGGTGTATCACAAATGGAGATTTGTACTTACATGATCTGGGAGGAAGGTGTATCACAGTTTGTACTAACATGATCTAGGAGGAAGGTGTATCACAAATGGAGGTTTGTACCCACATGATATGGGAGGAAGGTGTATCACAAATGGAGGTTTGTACTAACATGATCTAGGAGGAAGGTGTATCACAAATGGAGGTTTGTACCAACATGATATGGGAGGAAGGTGTATCACAAATGGAGGTTTGTACCAACATGATCTGGGAGGAAGGTGTATCACAAATGGAGGTTTGTACCAACATGATCTGGGAGGAAGGTGTATCACAAATGGAGGTTTGTACCAACATGATCTGGGAGGAAGGTGTATCACAAATGGAGGTTTGTACCAACATGATCTGGGAGGAAGGTGTATCACAAATGGAGGTTTGTACCTATTTCTTTTGTGATTTTGTGGAAAAACGTGGAAATAGCTTTAAACGCTCACAAACATTTCCTGATTTACAGTACTTGTTTACACTTCAATGTAAACTGCCCCAATATTCCACTACTTATTAACACTTCACTTTGTTGTAAAAGTTCTGTATTAAAAGGTAAATTCTTATTCTTTTCCCAAAAGCTGTATTCTTATATCCAGTCCTTAGGATCGCTCAAAGCACTTTACACTTCACCGAAAATTATAGTAAATATATGGAAATACTAACTGACATTCCACCATTATAGCATTAATTGTTTCTAACAAACACTTCCAATATTCAGTCATCTCTCTTTTATCTGCACACTTTGGTTCCAAATGATTATGGCTGGATTCATATAGCGTGATTACTGAAACACAGAATACTGAAGCAAATATGTGCACTGGCTTTATTCCAACACAAAAGCATGCAGATTACGAAAGAAAACGAGTTATCGAAGAACAGATAAACGAGATGTGACTGTATAAATAATTGAGGTGACTATGACGATGTAGACTCACCTGGTTTGAGATCGTAGTGTATGACAGGCGGGTTGATCTGGTTGAGGTACCGCAGGGCACTCACTGTCTGTACAATGATGGAGCGCGCCTCCTTCTCTGGGATACTTTTGTTCTGCTTCAGATAGAAGTCCAGGTCATTGCCGTCGCAGTACTCGAGGACTGTGCAGAACCTGCAACAGCACATTTTATTCACCTTCATCCACTAGTGCCCATACATCATCCACTAGTGCCCATACATCATCCACTAGTGCCCATACATCATCACCAATTTCCTTGTGCAGTTCCCATTTGATAAACTACCACATCCAACCCACAGACCAGCCTCGTGAACCAGGATTGCTGTCCTGGTCAGTCATCATTCTACGAATCAGTCCAACCCACAGACCAGCCTCGTGAACCAGGATTGCTGTCCTGGTCAGTCATCATTCTACGAATCAGTCCAACACCAAAGAGCAATCAAGGATATGCCTGTCACTACACACCCGACCAGCAATAGTCGGTTCACAATCTATAAAAGTTAAGTATCTGACATGTTCATAACATTATTGGTTAACACAACTGACAAACACACCTTTCAATAGGTTGATATGCCAAAGGAACTGACGTATGCAGCTGCCCCTGGCTCGACAGAATGATAAAGACCAATTAAACTAGTTAATTCTAAATAGTTAAGAGTTAATTCCTAGCCACCATCATTGCCTTTCACAAGTCATCTTTCACGCATCTAGTTGTCTCACCAATGATGATCAACACACTTATTCAACCTTACTGACGCTAGCATTAGCCAGAAAGGTTCCAACAACAGTATTTACATAATGATATTTATTGCCACAGGAGGCACAACTTACGAATTGTTGTCTATCTCGAAGACATCAAAGAGCCGTACAATTCGCGCCTGTTCCAGTTTCTTGTGAATGTTATATTCTCTCAACGCGTGTCTGGAAACATGAAAGCAGTATCTACATGAAAGCAGTAATGAAAGCTTAAACGTTCCTCCTCAATTAAGTTTTTCATTAATTTCATTTTAGAATCATTTCGCAAAAAACCACAAATCTATCTATGACATGCTAGCTCTAGTATCCACTACAAGCTGTAGTATCCAATACGACATGCTAGCTCTAGTATGCACTACAACATGCTAGCTCTAGTATACACTACAACAAGCTAGCTCTAGTATCCACTACAACAAGCTAGCTCTAGTATCCACTATGACATGCTAGCTCTAGTATACACTACAACATGCTAGCTCTAGTATACACTACAACATGCTAGCTCTAGTATACACTACAATAAGCTAGCTCTAGTATCCACTAGAACAAGCTAGTTCAAGTATACACTACAACAAGCTAACTCTAGTATACACTACAACAAGCTAGCTCTAGTATCCACTACAACAAGCAAGCTCAAGTATCCACTACAACAAGCTAGCTCTAGTATCCACAACATGCTAGCTCTAGTATACACTACAACAAGTTGACTCTAGTATCCACTACAACAAGCTAGCTCAAGTATCCACTACAACATGCTAGCTCTAGTATCCACAACATGCTAGCTCTAGAATACACTACAACATGCTAGCTCTAGTATCCACAACATGCTAGCTCTAGTATCCACTACAACAAGCTAGCTCAAGTATCCACTACAACATGCTAGCTCTAGTATCCACAACATGCTAGCTCTAGTATACACTACAACATGCTAGCTCTAGTATCCACTACAAGCTCAGTGAGTCTGTGAGACTGTGGAGGTTGTGCTCACTGCTCATTGAGTATACGAGACTGGGGAGGTTGTGCTCACTGCTCACTGAGTATGTGAGACTGGGGAGGTTGTGTTCACTGCTCATTGAGTATGTGAGAATGGGGAGGCTGTGCTCACTGCTCAGTGAGTATGTGAGACTGGGGAGGTTGTGCTCACTGCTCATTGAGTATGTGAGACTGGGGAGGTTGTGCTCACTGCTCAGTGAGTATGTGAGACTGGAGAGCTTGTGCTCACTGCTCAGTGAGTATGTGAGACTGGGGAGCTTGTGCTCACTGCTCAGTGAGTATGTGAGACTGGGGAGGTTGTGCTCACTGCTCATTGAGTATGTGAGACTGGGGAGGTTGTGCTCACTGCTCAGTGAGTATGTGAGACTGGGGAGGTTGTGCTCACTGTTCATTGAGTATGTGAGACTGGGGAGGTTGTGCTCACTGCTCAGTGAGTATGTGAGACTGGAGAGCTTGTGCTCACTGTTCATTGAGTATGTGAGACTGGGGAGGTTGTGCTCAGTGAGTCAGTGAGAGACTGGGAGGTTGTGCTCACTGCTCACTGAGTATGTGAGACTGGGGAGGTTGTGGTCACTGCTCAGTGAGTATGTGAGACTGGGGAGGTTGTGCTCACTGCTCATCGAGTATGTGAGACTGGGGAGGTTGTGCTCACTGCTCATTGAGTATATGAGACTGGGGAGGTTGTACTCACTGCTCATTGAGTATGTGAGACTGGCAGGTTGTGCTCACTGCTCAGTGAGTATGTGAGACTGGGGAGGTTGTGCTCACTGCTCATTGAGTATGTGAGACGGGAGGTTGTGCTCAGTGAGTCTGTGAGACTGGGGAGGTTGTGCTCAGTGAGTATGTGAGACTGGGGAGGTTGTACTCACTGCTCATTGAGTATGTGAGACTGGGGAGGTTGTACTCACTGCTCAGTGAGTATGTGAGACTGGGGAGGTTGTGCTCACTGCTCATTGAGTATGTGAGACTGGAAAGCTTGTGCTCACTGCTCAGTGAGTATGTGAGACTGGGGAGGTTGCGCTCACTGCTCATTGAGTATGTGAGACTGGGGAGGTTGTACTCACTGCTCATTGAGTATGTGAGACTGGAGAGGTTGTGCTCAATGCTCATTGAGTATGTGAGACTGGGGAGGTTGTGCTCACTGCTCATTGAGTATGTGAGACTGGGGAGGTTGTACTCACCGCTCATTGAGTATGTGAGACTGGGGAGGTTGTGCTCACTGAGTATGTGAGACTGGGGAGGTTGTGCTCACTGCTCAGTATGTGAGACTGGGGAGGTTGTGCGCAGTGAGTCTGTGGAGGGTGTGCTCAGTGAGTCTGTGAGACTGGGGAGATTGTGCTCACTGCTCAGTGAGTATGTGAGACTGGGGAGGTTGTGCTCACTGCTCAGTGAATATGTGAAACTGGGGACGTTGTTCTCACTGCTCACTGCTATATGAGACTGGGGAAGTTGTACTCACTGCTCATTGAGTGTGTGAGACTGGGGAGGTTGTTCTCACTGCTCAGTGAGTATGTGAGACTGGGGAGGTTGTGCTCAGTGAGTGTGTGAGTCTGGGGAGGTTGTGCTCAGTGAGTCTGTGAGACTGGGGAGGTTGTGCTCAGTGAGTCTGTGAGACTGGGGAGGTTGTGCTCAGTGAGTATGTGAGACTGGGGAGGTTGTGCTCAGTGAGTATGTGAGACTGGGGAGGTTGTGCTCAGTGAGTATGTGAGACTGGGAGGTTGTGCTCACTACTCATTGAGTATGTGAGATTGGGGAGGTTGTGCTCAGTGAGTCTGTGAGACTGGGGAGGTTGTGCTCATTGAATCTGTGAGACTGGGGAGGTTGTGCTCAGTGAGTCTGTGAGACTGGGGAGGCTGTGCGCAGTGAGTCTGTGGAGGGTGTGCTCAGTGAGTCTGTGAGACTGGGGAGATTGTGCTCACTGCTCAGTGAGTATGTGAGACTGGGGAGGTTGTGCTCACTGCTCAGTGAATATGTGAAACTGGGGAGGTTGTTCTCACAGCTCACTGCTATATGAGACTGGGGAAGTTGTACTCACTGCTCATTGAGTGTGTGAGACTGGGGAGGTTGTTCTCACTGCTCAGTGAGTATGTGAGACTGGGGAGGTTGTGCTCAGTGAGTCTGTGAGTCTGGGAGGTTGTGCTCAGTGAGTCTGTGAGACTGGGGAGGTTGTGCTCAGTGAGTCTGTGAGACTGGGGAGGTTGTGCTCAGTGAGTATGTGAGACTGGGGAGGTTGTGCTCAGTGAGTATGTGAGACTGGGGAGGTTGTGCTCAGTGAGTATGTGAGACTGGGAGGTTGTGCTCACTACTCATTGAGTATGTGAGATTGGGGAGGTTGTGCTCAGTGAGTCTGTGAGACTGGGGAGGTTGTGCTCATTGAATCTGTGAGACTGGGGAGGTTGTGCTCAGTGAGTCTGTGAGACTGGGGAGGTTGTGCTCAGTGAGTCTGTGAGACTGGGGAGACTGGGGAGGTTGTGCCTCAGTGAGTATGTGAGACTGGGGAGGTTGTGCTCAGTGAGTATGTGAGACTGGGGGAGGTTGTACTCACTGCTCAGTGAGTATGTGAGACTAGGGAGGTTGTGCTCACCGCTCAGTGAGTATGTGAGACTGGGAGGTTGTGCTCACTGCTCAGTGAGTATGTGAGACTGGGAGGTTGTGCTCACTGCTCATTGAGTATGTGAGACTGGGGAGGTTGTGCTCACTGTTCATTGAGTATGTGAGACTGGGGAGGTTGTGCTCACTGCTCAGTGAGTATGTGAGACTGGAGAGCTTGTGCTCACTGTTCATTGAGTATGTGAGACTGGGAGGTTGTGCTCAGTGAGTCAGTGAGACTGGGGAGGTTGTGCTCACTGCTCACTGAGTATGCGAGACTGGGGAGGTTGTGGTCACTGCTCAGTGAGTATGTGAGACTGGGAGGTTGTTCTCACTGCTCATCGAGTATGTGAGACTGGGGAGGTTGTGCTCACTGCTCATTGAGTATGTGAGACTGGGGAGGTTGTGCTCACTGCTCATTGAGTATGTGAGACTGGGCAGGTTGTGCTCACTGCTCAGTGAGTATGTGAGACTGGGGAGGTTGTGCTCACTGCTCATTGAGTATGTGAGACTGGGGAGGTTGTGCTCAGTGAGTCTGTGAGACTGGGGAGGTTGTGCTCAGTGAGTATGTGAGACTGGGGAGGTTGTGCTCACTGCTCATTGAGTATGTGAGACTGGGGAGGTTGTACTCACTGCCCAGTGAGTATGTGAGACTGGGGAGGTTGTGCTCACTGCTCATTGAGTATGTGAGACTGGAAAGCTTGTGCTCACTGCTCAGTGAGTATGTGAGACTGGGGAGGTTGCGCTCACTGCTCATTGAGTATGTGAGACTGGGGAGGTTGTACTCACTGCTCATTGAGTATGTGAGACTGGAGAGGTTGTGCTCAATGCTCATTGAGTATGTGAGACTGGGGAGGTTGTGCTCACTGCTCATTGAGTATGTGAGACTGGGGAGGTTGTACTCACCGCTCATTGAGTATGTGAGACTGGGGAGGTTGTGCTCACTGCTCACTGAGTATGTGAGACTGGGGAGGTTGTGCTCACTGCTCAGTGAGTATGTGAGACTGGGGAGGTTGTGCGCAGTGAGTCTGTGGAGGGTGTGCTCAGTGAGTCTGTGAGACTGGGGAGATTGTGCTCACTGCTCAGTGAGTATGTGAGACTGGGGAGGTTGTGCTCACTGCTCAGTGAATATGTGAAACTGGGGACGTTGTTCTCACTGCTCACTGCTATATGAGACTGGGGAAGTTGTACTCACTGCTCATTGAGTGTGTGAGACTGGGGAGGTTGTTCTCACTGCTCAGTGAGTATGTGAGACTGGGGAGGTTGTGCTCAGTGAGTCTGTGAGTCTGGGGAGGTTGTGCTCAGCGAGTCTGTGAGACTGGGGAGGTTGTGCTCAGTGAGTCTGTGAGACTGGGGAGGTTGTACTCACCGCTCATTGAGTATGTGAGACTGGGGAGGTTGTGCTCACTGAGTATGTGAGACTGGGGAGGTTGTGCTCACTGCTCAGTATGTGAGACTGGGGAGGTTGTGCGCAGTGAGTCTGTGGAGGGTGTGCTCAGTGAGTCTGTGAGACTGGGGAGATTGTGCTCACTGCTCAGTGAGTATGTGAGACTGGGGAGGTTGTGCTCACTGCTCAGTGAATATGTGAAACTGGGGACGTTGTTCTCACTGCTCACTGCTATATGAGACTGGGGAAGTTGTACTCACTGCTCATTGAGTGTGTGAGACTGGGGAGGTTGTTCTCACTGCTCAGTGAGTATGTGAGACTGGGGAGGTTGTGCTCAGTGAGTGTGTGAGTCTGGGGAGGTTGTGCTCAGTGAGTCTGTGAGACTGGGGAGGTTGTGCTCAGTGAGTCTGTGAGACTGGGGAGGTTGTGCTCAGTGAGTATGTGAGACTGGGGAGGTTGTGCTCAGTGAGTATGTGAGACTGGGGAGGTTGTGCTCAGTGAGTATGTGAGACTGGGGAGGTTGTGCTCACTACTCATTGAGTATGTGAGATTGGGGAGGTTGTGCTCAGTGAGTCTGTGAGACTGGGGAGGTTGTGCTCATTGAATCTGTGAGACTGGGGAGGTTGTGCTCAGTGAGTCTGTGAGACTGGGGAGGTTGTGCGCAGTGAGTCTGTGGAGGGTGTGCTCAGTGAGTCTGTGAGACTGGGGAGATTGTGCTCACTGCTCAGTGAGTATGTGAGACTGGGGAGGTTGTGCTCACTGCTCAGTGAATATGTGAAACTGGGGACGTTGTTCTCACTGCTCACTGCTATATGAGACTGGGGAAGTTGTACTCACTGCTCATTGAGTGTGTGAGACTGGGGAGGTTGTTCTCACTGCTCAGTGAGTATGTGAGACTGGGGAGGTTGTGCTCAGTGAGTCTGTGAGTCTGGGGAGGTTGTGCTCAGTGAGTCTGTGAGACTGGGGAGGTTGTGCTCAGTGAGTCTGTGAGACTGGGGAGGTTGTGCTCAGTGAGTATGTGAGACTGGGGAGGTTGTGCTCAGTGAGTATGTGAGACTGGGGAGGTTGTGCTCAGTGAGTATGTGAGACTGGGGAGGTTGTGCTCACTACTCATTGAGTATGTGAGACTGGGGAGGTTGTGCTCAGTGAGTCTGTGAGACTGGGGAGGTTGTGCTCATTGAATCTGTGAGACTGGGGAGGTTGTGCTCAGTGAGTCTGTGAGACTGGGGAGGTTGTGCTCAGTGAGTCTGTGAGACTGGGGAGACTGGGGAGGTTGTGCTCAGTGAGTATGTGAGACTGGGGAGGTTGTGCTCAGTGAGTATGTGAGACTGGGGAGGTTGTACTCACTGCTCAGTGAGTATGTGAGACTAGGGAGGTTGTGCTCACCGCTCAGTGAGTATGTGAGACTGGGGAGGTTGTGCTCACTGCTCAGTGAGTATGTGAGACTGGGGAGGTTGTGCTCACTGCTCATTGAGTATGTGAGACTGGGGAGGTTGTGCTCACTGTTCATTGAGTATGTGAGACTGGGGAGGTTGTGCTCACTGCTCAGTGAGTATGTGAGACTGGAGAGCTTGTGCTCACTGTTCATTGAGTATGTGAGACTGGGGAGGTTGTGCTCAGTGAGTCAGTGAGACTGGGGAGGTTGTGCTCACTGCTCACTGAGTATGTGAGACTGGGGAGGTTGTGGTCACTGCTCAGTGAGTATGTGAGACTGGGGAGGTTGTTCTCACTGCTCATCGAGTATGTGAGACTGGGGAGGTTGTGCTCACTGCTCATTGAGTATATGAGACTGGGGAGGTTGTACTCACTGCTCATTGAGTATGTGAGACTGGGCAGGTTGTGCTCACTGCTCAGTGAGTATGTGAGACTGGGGAGGTTGTGCTCACTGCTCATTGAGTATGTGAGACGGGAGGTTGTGCTCAGTGAGTCTGTGAGACTGGGGAGGTTGTGCTCAGTGAGTATGTGAGACTGGGGAGGTTGTACTCACTGCTCATTGAGTATGTGAGACTGGGGAGGTTGTACTCACTGCTCAGTGAGTATGTGAGACTGGGGAGGTTGTGCTCACTGCTCATTGAGTATGTGAGACTGGAGAGCTTGTGCTCACTGCTAAGTGAGTATGTGAGACTGGGGAGGTTGCGCTCACTGCTCATTGAGTATGTGAGACTGGGGAGGTTGTACTCACTGCTCATTGAGTATGTGAGACTGGAGAGGTTGTGCTCAATGCTCATTGAGTATGTGAGACTGGGGAGGTTGTGCTCACTGCTCATTGAGTATGTGAGACTGGGGAGGTTGTGCTCACCGCTCATTGAGTATGTGAGACTGGGGAGGTTGTGCTCACTGCTCACTGAGTATGTGAGACTGGGGAGGTTGTGCTCACTGCTCAGTGAGTATGTGAGACTGGGGAGGTTGTGCGCAGTGAGTCTGTGGAGGGTGTGCTCAGTGAGTATGTGAGACTGGGGAGGTTGTGCTCACTGCTCATTGAGTATGTGAGACTGGGGAGGTTGTGCTCACTGCTCACTGAGTATGTGAGACTGGGGAGGTTGTGCTCACTGCTCACTGAGTATGTGAGACTGGGGAGGTTGTGCTCACTGCTCACTGAGTATGTGAGACTGGGCAGGTTGTTCTCACTGCTCAGTGAGTATGTGAGACTGGGGAGGTTGTGCTCAGTGAGTCTGTGAGTCTGGGGAGGTTGTGCTCAGCGAGTCTGTGAGACTGGGGAGGTTGTGCTCAGTGAGTCTGTGAGACTGGGGAGGTTGTGCTCAGTGAGTATGTGAGACTGGGGAGGTTGTGCTCAGTGAGTATGTGAGACTGGGGAGGTTGTGCTCAGTGAGTCTGTGAGACTGGGGAGGTTGTGCTCACTGCTCAGTGAGTATGTGAGACTGGGGAGGTTGTGCTCAGTGAGTCTGTGAGACTGGGGAGGTTGTGCTCAGTGAGTATGTGAGACTGGGGAGGTTGTGCTCAGTGAGTATGTGAGACTGGGGAGGTTGTGCTCAGTGAGTATGTGAGACTGGGGAGGTTGTGCTCACTACTCATTGAGTATGTGAGACTGGGGAGGTTGTGCTCAGTGAGTCTGTGAGACTGGGGAGGTTGTGCTCATTGAATCTGTGAGACTGGGGAGGTTGTGCTCAGTGAGTCTGTGAGACTGGGGAGGTTGTGCTCAGTGAGTCTGTGAGACTGGGGAGACTGGGGAGGTTGTGCTCAGTGAGTATGTGAGACTGGGGAGGTTGTGCTCACTACTCGAGTATGTGAGACTGGGAGGTTGTGCTCAGTGAGTCTGTGAGACTGGGGAGGTTGTGCTCATTGAGTCTGTGAGACTGGGGAGGTTGTGCTCAGTGAGTCTGTGAGACTGGGGAGGTTGTGCTCAGTGAGTCTGTGAGACTGGGGAGGTTGTGCTCAGTGAGTCTGCGAGACTGGGGAGGTTGTGCTCAGTGAGTCTGTGAGACTGGGGAGAGGGACACAACAAGTTTGTGTGTAATATGTGAAGTAGTTCTGATATGTACCTCTTTGAGGTTTAATTCCTGTTTGTGCAGCTATAAAACTGGTGAAATGAGTCAATCTGGAGTAGCACATAGTTGTTTGTAGTTGTTCTCTTAGAGAGCCGTTAATTACTTCTATTATGGAATGTGTAACTCTAGTTTCGTACATTGCTGGCAACTTCCATGTTATTTTATAGTAACTGACTCTTGACAGTAACTAATTATATTTATACATATATTTCTTCTATTTTTGTTAAAGTTGGTAATTTGATATACCAATGATGATATGATAACTGATTACTGGGTATATATATAATATATATATATATTCTGCTGTTGCGAATTTGTAAAATGAATTTGAATTGAATAAAAATGAATTGAACTTGAATTGATCTTTTTTGACAGTAAATTGAATTGAATTTGAATTGATCACTGGTTACACGTGTGAATTTAAATTGAAAAAAAATTAATTGACCCCTGCCGATGAACAATTAAATTATTTTTGACAGGAACCAGTAAAAAATGTACGAGAAAAATGGTCAAAGTTACCCATCTGTACACGATGTAATATGATGTAACATGAGGGTATACATACATGTTTGCAAGTTACCCTATCTTAAGATAAAAGTCACCTATTTCAATGATTTTAACAGAATTATGGACTTTATTAAAAGGAAACATAAGTAATTGTTTTGGTCTATGCACCTATAAGAGTTACTAAAACATAACATTTGTAACTACCATTAAGAATATCACGGTTTACTAGGAAAATGTTGCTGGACAAAAAGCATCATGATTTCATGGGCCATGCCGTACTGTTAGATAACATCACTAATGCCAGTACAAATGGGGGTAGTCTGGCAATATTTTCAACAAATAAAAATCTATTTGTGAACACCTTGTTGTAATTACAAATGGTTAGTTTTTATTAACTTTTTCGGTTCATTGCCCCAAAACCATGAGTTTTGTTTCCCTTTAAAGGTCCCAATTAAGTTTTTCTGTTCATCTCGTTTTAACATAAAATTTCAAATCTATCGAGTATCAATTATATTTTAGCTTTAGCGATATCATCGGATCAACAATTAACCCATTAGATCCTGCAACGGCAGCGGCCAGCCACTCTGTCCAGTCCTGGAACGGCTGCCGCTGGCCACATACAGGACCCTCTATTACAAAAATTTCTGGCGATTAACTACTGAACTAAATGATAAAAAATTTTACCACACCCTAGCGGATACATTTTGCAACATCAGCTCGTTATGTCCCTTTTGGAAATCTTGATTTTCGTCGGTTTTGTTCAAGCCATCTCGAAAATGTTTATTTCTATATTTTTCATGACAAAATATGGTGTAACCTGAAAAATAACGGCCAGAATTTGATAATTTTTTCAGTGGTGCAAAGTTAACACATATAGCTACATTTTCTTCATTGGGTTCCATAGGGTTATAGCATGGGATCATCGTCAAATGTCAATCGCAAGGTAGAATAACTTTCAAAGTTTTAACAAATTGACTATTTTGTCTTTGCAAATTGTGATCAAATGTCAACATTTTATTAATATATCATTTTTCTATGTAGACATGCATGTGGAGAAATTACTACTCTTCAAAATAAACACAACTTGTAATTGCCAATATTGAATAGTTTTTTCTACAGATTTCTGAACATAAGGAGGTAAAATCACTTGAAATTTGCTAGAAATCCTGGGAACAGTGGAACATATTTTTATAAAATGCTGGGGCCTAATGGGTGAATTTTTTGCCTGGATCCAGTCAAAATTTGGCAGAAAAGGGCAAACGTTGTCCAGCTGTACACGATATAACAGTTTTGCAATTTACCCCATCTAATAATCAAAGCGAATTCTTTTCAAACCTGATTCACAATGGGCTAAATGACTTGAGGGAGTTGTAACAGAAATCTTCAATCACTTGGGATGTATACATCTTGAGAATGAACTATATAAGATGCGTTGTTGTGATGTGATACTCACTTGATGTAGTTGGCCTTCTTATCGTCTTTCCACTCCTTGTTTAGTTGGTGAATCTTACATGCCACATATCTCTGCTCCTGCAGGTCAAAGCCCTGCAACATACCAATGTCCACTCAGTCACGCCAACGTCCTCTCAGTCACGCCAACGTCCACTCAGTCACTCCATCCATTCGGTCACACCAACGTCCACTCAGTTACGCCAACGTCCACTCAGTCACTCCATCCATTCGGTCACACCAACGTCCACTCAGTTACGCCAACGTCCACTGAGTAAACACAATAATCTGTATATAGGACTGGAAGGGAAGAAACTGAAAGATTGAGACAGCTTTGGAGAGGCGTGAGTAATATTTATTTTAATTTTTTTTAAAAGATGCAGATTACAAGAATCATGTGGTGTGACCCCCCCCCGCCAAGCAGGCGAGACCAGTGAAGAAGACACACAAATAGCAGTGATTTTCTTTAAAATAAATGCAAAATGATGGCCAAAATATATGTATGCAATATATGTGTGCACACATATGCGCACACGTGTGAATACTTACTTTATGTACTTCACTGAAGCCTCCCTTGCCAAGTAGAGACAACAGGAGATACCTATCATTGAGTACAGGATGGTGATTAAACCTGCAACAGAGACAGACCACTGCATTTACAAACACACAATATAAATCAAGGCCACAGAACAGAAGAATTTACCGTGCAAAGGCAAAAGACTACTGCTCTATTAAAAGTCTTATGGTTCTAGTGCATCATATTTCCCAGTTAAACCAGTTTGAACTATGCGGTCACTGCAAGATGCAGGCAGAGCAAAAACTTTAAAAGCCATTTATTTCATTTTGACTTTTTTGTAGATACTGAGTTTTGCCTTTGCAGAAATGTAGAGAGGGTGCTTAGTTTAAGGGTACGCAGTTACACAAATTCTCCTCACTGCAATTTACAATATCCGCCTGACCGTACTACACAGAGCTAGGCACATGTAGCAGCCTAGGTTAAGGTTGTTTTCAAAGACAGACACACAGAACTACTTTCTTCTAAAAACCTGCAATTACTGCTGTGGGGAAATTTATATAGTCACCCATTTGGAATAGTATTACTAACGTGCAGCACTCATACATACTGTGCTGGTCGTATCAAACTTGGAAGGCAACAAAGAATCCAGATGAACAACATAAGCCTTGCAATAAAATTAATACATAACCCCCATATTTAGATTCATCACAACTGGACAGTGGTCCGACTACAGTGGTCTGGCTACAGAGCTATACGATGGCCTGGGTGTGACCAAAGCTGCTCATGCGCATGGACAAGTCGTGCACCGTGAAGAAAGTGTTCTAGTCCTGAGCTGATTACAGTTAACAGTTTTTTTATGTTTCCACCGGTTTTGGGGAAACAACTGACTGGATAAGACTGTATTATGAATCGCCTGGTTTGTTTTAGATCACTCAAACTTAAAATGTCAGACAATTAATGGTTTCAGCAATTGCTTTTACTCCACAGCTACACTGGTTGTCCTTTGTTCCTGTCATTTACAGGAGATCAATAAAACAATAAAGCAATATAAATTAATGATACATGCATGTATGTTACCAATAGTCACAGCATGGGTGATAATAGAGTGTTCATTAATCGACACACTTCATTAATCCAGGCAAAAACCTTAGGTAACCAGTGTGTAGATAAAGAAGACGTGGCTGGTGCGGAGTCCCTGGCTCGTGACCGACCTACATCGTACAACTCATTCAACACAGCATAGAGCAAGTTTGAGGACAGAATGCACGCTGTCACTGTTTAGAAGGATCATAGCATCACAACAACATGCTTTACACACAAAATGATCCTGACCCCAGCCTCACCTAGAGTTGTCCTCGTTGTGTATAACCCTGACCCCAGCCTCACCTAGAGTTGTCCTTGTTGTGTATGACCCTGACCCCAGCCTCAGCTAGAGTTGTCCTCGTTGTCTATGACCCTGACCCCAGCCTCACCTAGAGTTGTCCTCGTTGTCTATGACCCTGACCCCAGCCTCACCTAGAGTTATCCTCGTTGTCTATGACCCTGACCCCAGCCTCACCTAGAGTTATCCTCGTTGTCTATGACCCTGACCCCAGCCTCACCTAGAGTTATCCTCGTTGTCTATGACCCTGACCCCAGCCTCACCTAGAGTTGTCCTCGTTGTCTATGACCCTGACCCCAGCCTCACCTAGAGTTATCCTCGTTGTGTATGCGCTTCAGTTCCCGTATGTGGAGGTTTCTCTCGCGCTCCAGTTTCTCCATCTCTGCCTGCAGGTCCGTCTCCTCCTTGCGCAGACCTGCCTGACGTAGCTTCAGGATCTCATCCTGCTCGTAGAATTCAGCCAGCGTCAGACTGAAACACAACACTTCTTTATTGCCCTTCCATAATCACAGGGTTTCATACAGGGAACTAATTGAATAATTCCCCGACTATTCTCTGACCAAAATGTAATTTTCCCTGACCAAAAGTACAACAAATAAGCCTGCTTTTTACAATGGCTTCTCATCTCCCCTAACTGCTGGGTTACTGTTGCCCACTTCTATGCTATAAAGTATGTGTCTGTGTGTGTGTCTGTCTGTGTGTGTGTGTCTGTGTCTGTGTGTGTGTGTCTGTGTCTGTGTGTGTGTCTCTGTGTGTGTTCTTCATATTTCCTGCCAGTTTCCCATGTGTCAGGGGGACACGAGGATGGTTCGTACATTAAACATTTGTCAAAATTTCAACAAAACAACACTCACGGTTTTTCTGCTGGCCGTACAAAGCCGTCTGCCTCCTTGTTGGCCTTTGGTCGCTTTGACTCGGACGCTCCGGCTGTTGGGGGCTTCCGTTTACTCAGGATCTTCCTCTGTCGCTCTATTTCTTCCCGGTCTTGTGCTGTTTTCTCTTGTTGCCTAGCAACAAACAAAAGAAACACAGGATAGTACACATAAAATGTGAAAACACTAAATTATATAAGTGGAAATTAGCAAGATAAAAGATTGTTCATTCACATATCCGCCTCTGTCTTTAGCCAGGTACTCATTTATATAGCTGAGTGAACTGCCTATTGCCAGGTACTCATTTATATAGCTGAGTGAACTGCCTATTGCCAGGTACTCATTTATATAGCTGAGTGAACTGCCTATTGCAAGGTACTCATTTATATAGCTGAGTGAACTGCCTATTGCCAGGTACTCATTTATATAGCTGAGTGAACTGCCTATTGCAAAGTACTCATTTATACAGCTGAGTGAACTGTCTATAGCCAGGTACTCATTGAAACCAACCAGGGGAGAAAATGTATTAGATATAGTTTTGTCATCACAAAAAGAATTAGTGGACAATATAAAAATATTTGAACCATTGGGTAATAGTGACCATAATCAAATACATTTTTACATCAGTGTAAAATCAGAAAGTAAAAATAAGAAAACGTACAAGAGAAACTTCCACAAAGGTAACTACAAAGATATGAGAAAATACTTAGCAAAGCTAGATTGGAATAACATGCTGATGAATAAGACCGCAATTGAATGTTGGAATATTCTAAAATATGAAATTGAGAGTATCATCGATAAATTTGTTCCCTTCCAAAAACAAAGAAAACGGTGTAGAAAGAAACACTTGTCAAAAGAGGCAATTAGAAAAATAATGCTAAAACAAACTATGTGGAGGGTTTATAGGCGTACCAGAAAGGAAGAAGACTATGCAAAATACAAAGAGGCACTTAATGCAGCTACAACTGAAATCAGACAATCTAAAAGAAGCTATGAGCAAAAACTGGCATGTAACATAAAAAATGACAGCAAGAGTTTTTATACATATGTCAGGAGTAAACAAAACGTACAAGACAAGGTTGGACCTCTAGAAGACAGTGCTGGAAATATAATATCACAGGGGTTTTTAATGGCGGAAGACCTAAATGGTTACTTCAGTTCAGTGTTTACCAAAGAAGATATTAGTTCATTACCAGTTGATGATGCTAAATTTCAGGGGGCTAAATCTGACTATTTAGGACCGTTAGTTGTAACTCCAGAATTGGTAGCTTAGAAAATAAAGGCAATGAAGGATAACAAATCACCGGGAGTGGATGGGATTCCTCCAAAATTACTAATGGAAACAGTAGATCAAATCAGTATATCACTTGCAAGAGTATTCAACTTGTCATTAAAAGAGGGAGTTGTTCCGTTTGAATGGAAAGAAGCAAACATCATACCATTATTTAAAAAGGGTTCGACAAATAAGTCAGAGAATTACAGACCAGTGAGTTTAACGTCAGTGATTTGTAAATTATTAGAAAGGTTAATTAAAGACCATATGGTGGACTTCCTCGTTAAGCATAAATTATTAAATTCATCTCAAAAATGGATTCCTTAAAGCGAGGTCATGCTTAACAAATATATTATGTTTTTTGGAAGAAATCAATAAGTGGATAGACGTGGGATCGCCAGTAGATATTATCTACTTAGATTTTCAGAAAGCTTTTGACAAAGTGCCACATCAAAGATTACTACTTAAATTAAAAGCCCATGGTATCGGGGATAGCATAACTGACTGGATAGAACAATGGCTGACTGACAGAAGACAACGAGTTGTAGTAGATGGAGAAGTTTCAAATTGGAAATCGGTTTTGAGTGGGGTACCTCAAGGATCAGTATTAGGACCTATATTATTCTTAATTTATATCAATGACTTGGACGACAGTATAACAAGTAACGTACTGAAATTAGCGGATGACACAAAACTGTTTAGAAAGGTTAATACTGATGGTGATAAACAACATTTACAAAATGATCTAGACAGATTAGTGAAATGGTCTGAGAAATGGCAGATGCTGTTCAATTTTGGGAAATGTAAATGCCTACATACAGGACATGGGAACTTGAATGTAAACTATAAAATGGGAGATATTGTTCTGGGTACTACTGTAAAAGAAAAGGACTTAGGAGTTACAATACAATAAGCGCTGATATGAAAGTTTCAGAGCAGTGTGGTATTGCAGCTTCAAAGGGTAATCAAATTCTTGGATTGATTAGAAGAAACATAACATACAAGGGAAAAAAGTTAATTATACATCTTTATAAAGCAATAGTTAGACCTCATTTAGAATACTGTATACAAGCATGGAGACCATATCGTAAGAAGGATATAGATACGCTTGAACGCATACAAAGGAGAGCAACTAAATTGATTCCAGAACTTAGAGACCTTAGTTATGAAGAACGCCTGAAAGAATGTGGTTTAACAACTCTAGAGAAAAGGAGGTTAAGAGGAGATCAGATTGCAGTTTCTAAGATATTGAATGGGTATGAAAATATTGATAGAAATATGTTTTTCTCACTCAAGAAGGATAGCAGAACTAGAGGACATGAGGTAAAATTAGTAAAGGATCAATGTAGATTGGACATCAGGAAGCACTCGTTCGCACAGAGGACAATAAATGAATGGAACAAATTGTCTACAGATTGTGTAACTGCTAGCAGCGTGAATATGTTTAAAAACAAGGTTGACACATATCTCAGGAGGGCGGGTTATAAGTAGGTTGAACATTGTTGGACTCTTGATAAGCCAATGGCTTCCTTGTCCACTTGCCACCTGGGCCTTTGAGATACAGCTGAGTGAACTATCTATAGCCAGGTACTCATTGATACAGCCGAGTGAACTGTCTATAGCCAGGTACTCATTGATACAGCTGAGTGAACTGGAGCAACTTGGAATGAAGGAAACTGCCCAAGCTTCAAAACGGCAGCAAAAGGATTCAAACCTGGGTTATCTCGATTGATAGTCCCATATTCTAGCATGTACGTCACAGCACCCCATGTTATTGTTATCTTTAGCCCAGTAGACAAG
Source organism: Lamellibrachia satsuma (assembly GCA_033239005.1). Classification (NCBI taxonomy): domain Eukaryota; kingdom Metazoa; phylum Annelida; class Polychaeta; order Sabellida; family Siboglinidae; genus Lamellibrachia; species Lamellibrachia satsuma. The sequence continues at coordinate 2,214,168 of BSQZ01000085.1, read as the reverse complement.
GACAACATATTCTAGCATGTACGTCACAGCACCCCATGTTATTGTTATCTTTAGCCCAGTAGACAAGGACAACATATTCTAGCATGAACGTCACAGCACCCCATATTATTGCTATCTTTAGCCCAGTAGACGAGGACAACATATTCTAGCATGTACGTCACAGCACCCATATTATTGCTATCTTTAGCCCAGTAGACGAGGACAACATATTCTAGCATGAACGTCACAGCACCCCATATTATTGCTATCTTTAGCCCAGTAGACAAGGACAACATATTCTAGCATGTACGTCACAGCACCCATATTATTGTTATCTTTAGCCCAGTAGACAAGGACAACATATTCTAGCATGAACGTCACAGCACCCCATGTTATTGCTATCTTTAGCCCAGTAGACAAGGACAACATATTCTAGCATGAACGTCACAGCACCCCATGTTATTGCTATCTTTAGCCCAGTAGACAAGGACAACATATTCTAGCATGAACGTCACAGCACCCCATATTATTGTTATCTTTAGCCCAGTAGACAAGGACAACATATTCTAGCATGAACGTCACAGCACCCATATTATTGTTATCTTTAGCCCAGTAGACAAGGACAACATATTCTAGCATGTACGTCACAGCACCCATATTATTGTTATCTTTAGCCCAGTAGACAAGGACAACATATTCTAGCATGAACGTCACAGCACCCCATGTTATTGCTATCTTTAGCCCAGTAGACAAGGACAACATATTCTAGCATGTACGTCACAGCACCCATATTATTGTTATCTTTAGCCCAGTAGACAAGGACAACATATTCTAGCATGTACGTCACAGCACCCATATTATTGTTATCTTTAGCCCAGTAGACAAGGACAACATATTCTAGCATGTATGTCACAGCACCCATATTATTGTTATCTTTAGCCCAGTAGACGAGGACAACAGCTGAAGCAGTGCAGCAGGACAAGAACTTGTCAGCGTCACCACTTTAAAGGGAACTATGTGGAAGAACATGTCTAGTTATATTTATTACTACAAAACATTTACCAGGAATATATTTTCAACACAACAGCACTTACTTAACGAGATCGGTGAATGCAAATCCGTCGACCCAGTTCTCAACAAACTGCGCTCCCTGGCGCTGTGTGACGAACTGCCCGAGTCGGAGTCGATTCTCCATGCACTTCTGCCGGGCTGCTTTCTTCTCTAGGTTGCTCTGGAAACAAACAGAGCAACGTCTTCAAATACCACACAACTGTACAGAACGGCTTCATCCATCTCACTTGATTTAGCACATCACAAATCAGGTTTACAAATTTATAGCATGTGAATAGTTTTAATAATATGCGAAGTTGTTTAACAAGAGTTTATTCTTGTATAGAACCGCATCACTTTGATCGTTAGATCGGGGGAACTCTCAAAAGTGTGACCAGCCTGATGAGTGTATAGAACCGCATCACTCTGATCGTTAGATCGGGGGAACTCTCAAAAGTGTGACCAGCCTAATGTGTGTATAGAACCGCATCACTTTGATCGTTAGATCGGGGGAATTCTCAAAAGTGTGACCAGCCTGATGAGTGTATAGAACTGCATCACTTTGATCGTTAGATCGGGGGAACTCTCAAAAGTGTGACCAGCCTGATGAGTGTATAGAACCGCATCACTTTGATCGTTAGATCGGGGGAACTCTCAAAAGCGTGACCAGCATGACGAGTGTATAGAACCGCATCACTTTGATCGTTAGATCGGGGGAACTCTCAAAAGCGTGACCAGCCTGATGAGTGTACAGACCCGCATCACTTTGGCATTTTTTCACTGAATTAATAGTGTGTGCAATGATTTTGCCAAAACTAACTGATAAATTTGCACAAATGAGCTGGCATGTCGTAGTGGATACTAGATAGGTTAAATTGTTTTTTCAAAATTAGCTTGAAACAAAACAAGCAAAAAGACTGAATTGTTCTTGTGTCTTATTCTGACATGTTGTAAGATGTCTGCCTCCTTCTTGTCTTCTTCAGGGCCGCACACAATGGTCTGGGAGGCATTTCTCACAGATGTGTTTTAATTGTCTGTCTTCTTTGTGCTCGCCAGGTCGAGATTTATAAATGATTTTGTACTCATTCGACCAATGAGTACATAGAGTACTACAGAAGTGTAGTCAACGCATTGTTCTCCAAGTTCGAAGCGATTTTAATCGTGTACATCAGACGGCCACATACATAGTAGCAATATAATCACTCTCATTGCCAATGAAAAGAACAGTAAAGATAGATATCACCCTAAACCGTAAAGAAAAGTAGCGAATGTAAAAATGACTTAAAATTTATATAGGCTCTTAAAGTCTAGAAGATTTGACGAGTAAATTCTGACCGCAAATTTTTTAATTTAATGCTAAAGCAGGTATGGCCCGCCAGGACAACCCTTACCGAAAACAGTTTCCCAAAATCAGACATCGTCACTAGAGGCGCTGTGTTTGTTTAAATGCTCAATACGCTTTACCATTGGTGAACTTGTTAAATCCACCCATCCTCTCAACCGCTGGACAATGACATCTTGCAAGTTAAACGTTTGAACTCTTTTGAACAAAACCTAGCAGAAGTCGTTTGATGTAGGTATTTTGTAGCCTGATAGATGGCGACATTTGATCGCAACAGGAGTGCCATAGGCTGACTAACCAATGAAAAATGTTACACAAATTTATACAGCATTATACAGGGAGGACGGCGTGAAACGAGGTTTGGCAGGAAGGGAAAACGAGATGGAGGGATTGGGGAGCGGAGACGGCCGTGAAAGGGGATCATTGACAGAAGGAAAATAAAACTGATGGTTGGTATCAGTGCCAGCTCCACCCCAGACTTCAGGGGTAATGAGGTATCAGTGCCAGCTCCACCCCAGACTTCAGGGGTAATGAGGTATCAGTGCCAGCTCCACCCCAGACTTCAGGGGTAATGAGGTATCAGTGCCAGCCCCACCCTAGACTACAGGGGTAAAGAGGTATCAATGCCAGCCCCACCCGGACTACAGGGGTAAAGAGGTATCAGTGCAAGCCCCACCCCGGACTACAGGGGTAAAGAGGTATCAATGCCAGCCCCTCCCGGACTACAGGGGTAAAGAGGTATCAGTGCCAGCCCCACCCCAGACTTCAGAGGTAAAGAGATATCAATGCCAGCCTCACCCCGGACTACAGGGGTAAAGAGGTATCAGTGCTAGCCCCACCCCAGACGTCAGAGGTAAAGAGGTATCAGTGCCAGCCCCACCCCAGACTACAGGGGTAAAGAGGTATCAATGCCAGCCCCACCCCAGACTACAGGGGTAAAGAGGTATCAATGCCAGCCCCACCCCAGACTACAGGGGTAAAGAGGAGAGCAACATCAAGAAGTAAAAAATACAGATTTAAATCCAACAAATGTGTCGTGTGTCGTGTGTACCTTCTCAATGAGTAGTTTCTTGGTCATGTTGACACACTTGAGAATGGTTTCCTTCTGTTTCTCCAGTTGTTTCTCGTGGGCCGCCAGTCGCTTGCGCAGCTCCTCATTTTGCTGAAAACAATCCCCCAATGCTAAGTGCACATTGCCTGACGAATGTTTTTGTTGTGATGGTATGACCAGCAACAACTGTTTGTGTACCGTGGTTATGTGACTATGCCAGCTCACATACGACTCTGTGACTGGTACATTGAGCAACTACAGTTGTATGTCTATTTCAATATCAACAATATAATACATAGTGTGTCACGGGTATTATGTGAAATAGTTATCACTTTAGTGGTTAGCTTTAGAATGTAAAGTTGCATGTATATTTCAATATCAACAATATAATACATAGTGTGTCACTGGTATTATGTGAAATAGTTACCACTGTAGAGGTTAGTTTTAGAATGTAAAGTTGTATGTATATTTCAATATCAACAATATAATACATAGTGTGTCACTGGTATTATGTGAAATAGTTACCACTGTAGAGGTTAGCTTTAGAATGTAAAGTTGTATGTATATTTCAATATCAACAATATAATACATAGTGTGTCACTGGTATTATGTGAAATAGTTACCACTGTAGAGGTTAGCTTTAGAATGTAAAGTTGTATGTATATTTCAATATCAACAATATAATACATAGTGTGTCACTGGTATCATGTGAAATAGTTACCACTGTAGAGGTTAGTTTTAGAATGTAAAGATGTATAACTGGAGCCCATAGAGTTGCGCAAGGCAATGAGGGACAGAGGCATTTGGAGCCAGAGTTTAACTCCAGTGGCTGACATGGGAGAGTGTGTAAGGAAGTACGAAAATATGAATACATTTTAAAAGTATGAAAATACAAATACCTTTTAGAATATATTCATACTTAAATACATTACAACATTTTAGAAAGTATCCAAATAAGAAAACTGGGGGAACAAATGTGAAATGTATTGGGAAGACAAGGACATCATGTAGACGGTCAATAGTGACAGAAGAAGTGATCTCACCATCTCGAGGTCCTTGATAGTGGCGTGTCTCGTCAGGTCCATAGCACACTTCACTTCCATGGTCCTCAGCTGGGACCCCGTCATGTCCGTCTAACAACATAGATGTTTGTCCGTTGACACAAGCTGCAGACTTCACTTAAATATTTATATAAGTTTAATACTTTTAAAAGTATCTAAATATATCTTCAGATTAAAAATATTTTGCACATGTTGAAAAAAATATTTGAATACAAATACTTTGACAAAGTATATGAATACTTTCAAAAGGACTAAAATGTAAATCCTTTAGAAAGAATGCTTCCCAGAGAAGTTGAGTTGGTGTTGGAATGAACAGGTCTGCCAGGGGGTGCACTTTGAACAGCCCCAAGTACTGGGTACACCACTATGTAAAAACTTACCTTTATTTTAAATATTTAAACATGAATATTTTAAATAGTATATCATTTCAATAAACAACTACACTTAATTAGCTATAAGCATTACAACATTGTATCAACATGAGTTCTGATATGTCCCAGTCACTGTCTGTACAATTGTATTATGTTTGATGTCCCTACTGGTATTATACATAGATAGATAAGTTTATTTTGTTTGATGTCCCTACTGGTATTATACATAGATAGATAAGTTTATTTTGTTTGATATCCCTACTGGTATTATACATAGATAGATAAGTTTATTTCAGACTCATTCCTTATTATAAGGAACGTTCCACAGGCATACAATACAGACTGACAGACACAGGTGGCATAACAAGACCAAAACATAAAACAAAGCTACTCCAAACAATCATACAAGATTTAACAAGATTTGCCATCCAAGCCAAAGGCCCAGATGGCAAGTGGACAAGGAAGCCATTGGCTTATCGAGAGTCCAACAATGTTCACCTACTTATAACCCGCCCTCCTGATATACGCATATATACGCATGTCATTGCAGCCATATCAAGAGTAATTAGTTTAAAATCCTGAGGAAATTAGTGTAAACGATATAATTGATTTATACATTTTTTTACAATATTATGTAGGCCCTGGTGGACAACTAAGATTTACAAAGCACCTGCAAATGCCCATGGTCACTAAGCCCTTGTCAGATGGCCAACAGCTAGCCCCAGACTGGCCATGCCAGACTACTGGTGCACATGGTCTGGCTCACTAGTCTTATTCTAAAGAAGTCTTAATTGGCAGGACCACATTGTTTAATGGGCTGGCTCTTAATTGCATAACCCTCAGTAGCCTAGACAGTGTTGCCTGTGCAGGGCATTGTAGGCAGCTGACAACTTTTTCAAATAGTGCAAGAGTCAACAGCTACATAGGCTGTATTAGTTTTGAAATTTCAAATACATACTACAGTTTTGCATGCTGTACAATTGCAATCACAACATTTGGAACAAATTATGTTGTACTTTTTATATTATTAGAATATCTAACGTAATTTAAATTATGCTTAAATTGTGTAGTTCAATATAAATACCAAATAACACATGGATGGGATCATTGTTTGATCATAAAATTAATTTGATTTTTTAAATGTGAACGATACCTAAATATTTCATTAAACAGTAATGAACTGACAAACTCTTATATTCAAATAACTTCACATTTCAAAATGAATTAAACTAGTTGTGCACAGTGATACACGCATCAGGACTGAGTCCAAAGTAAACCAGTCGTCCATTGACGGTCAAGACACCAACTAACTTGTACCAAACACGACCAGCCAGTCTCATACAGTGATACATGAATCAGGACTGGGTCCAAAGTAAACCAGTCGTCCATTGACGGTCAAGACACCAACTAACTTGTACCAAACACGACCAGCCAGTCCCATACAGTGATACATGAATCAGGACTGAGTCCAAAGTAAACCAGTCCTCCACTGACGGTCAAGACACCAACTAACTTGTACCAAACACGACCAGCCAGTCCCATAAAGTGATACATGAATCAGGACTGGGTCCAAAGTAAACCAGTCGTCCACTGACTGTCAAGACACCAACTAACTTGTACCAAACACGACCAGCCAGTCCCATACAGTGATACATGAATCAGGACTGAGTCCAAAGTAAACCAGTCGTCCACTGACTGTCAAGACACCAACTAACTTGTACCAAACACGACCAGCCAGTCCCATACAGTGATACATGAATCAGGACTGGGTCCAAAGTAAACCAGTCGTCCACTGACGGTCAAGACACCAACTAACTTGTACCAAACACGACCAGCCAGTCCCATACAGTGATACATGAATCAGGACTGGGTCCAAAGTAAACCAGTCGTCCAATGACTGTCAAGACACCAACTAACTTGTACCAAACACAACCAGCCAGTCCCATACAGTGATACATGAATCAGGACTGGGTCCAAAGTAAACCAGTCGTCCACTGACTGTCAAGACACCAACTAACTTGTACCAAACACAACCAGCCAGTCCCATACAGTGATACATGAATCAGGACTGAGTCCAAAGTAAACCAGTCATCCACTGACTGTCAAGACACCAACTAACTTGTACCAAACACAACCAGCCAGTCCCATACAGTGATACATGAATCAGGACTGAGTCCAAAGTAAACCAGTCATCCACTGACTGTCAAGACACCAACTAACTTGAACCAAACACGACCAGCCAGTCTCATACAGTGATACATGAATCAGGACTGGGTCCAAAGTAAACCAGTCGTCCACTGACTGTCAAGACACCAACTAACTTGTACCAAACACGACCAGCCAGTCCCATACAGTGATACACGCATCAGGACTGGGTCCAAAGTAAACCAGTCGTCCACTGACTGTCAAGACACCAACTAACTTGTACCAAACACGACCAGCCAGTCCCATACAGTGATACACGCATGAGGACTGGGTCCAAAGTAAACCAGTCATCCACTGACTGTCAAGACACCAACTAACTTGTACCAAACACGACCAGCCAGTCCCATACAGTGATACATGAATCAGGACTGGGTCCAAAGTAAACCAGTCATCCACTGACGGTCAAGACACCAACTAACTTGTACCAAACACGACCAGCCAGTCCCATACAGTGATACACGCATCAGGACTGGGTCCAAAGTAAACCAGTCGTCCACTGACTGTCAAGACACCAACTAACTTGTACCAAACACGACCAGCCAGTCTCATACAGTGATACATGAATCAGGACTGGGTCCAAAGTAAACCAGTCGCACACGACCAGCCAGTCTCACACAGTGATAAACAATAGGAGACAATAGACAGGAAGACTCCTTCAGCACAGCATGTTCTATGTAGCTGACTACAGTAACTAGCCAAGGTGTATATGGCTGACCACAGTAACTAGCCAAGGTGTATGTGGCTGACCACAGTAACTAGCCAAGGTGTACGTGGCTGACCACAGTAACTAGCCAAGGTGTATGTGGCTGTTAGGAATTTCCTATGACAGGCCATATGTAGAAGGGGCAGACTTGGGGCCATGACTGGGGTTATGTCTTGTGGGCCACAACTGTGGTTATGTCTTGTGGGCCACAACTGTGGTTATGTCTTGTGGGCCACAACTGTGGTTATGTCTTGTGGACCAAGACTGAGGTTATGTCTGTGGGACACAGTAATTCAGTGATAATAGCACGAGACTGTCAATTCAGAGGAATCCAACTACAGCTAAGTTTCAAAACTTGGGCAATTTTGTTCACCCCACTTGGCCTATGTCTTTCGGATGAGACACTATAACAGCTGTAGGTGCCTCCTACCTGGCGTCTATGTAGGTGCCTTCCTTCTACCTGGTGTCTATGTAGGTGCCTTCTACCAGGCGTCTATGTAGGTGCCTCCTACCTGGCATCAATGTAGGTGCCTCCTACCTGGCGTCTATGTAGGTGCCTTCTACCTGGCATCTATGTAGGTGCCTTCTACCTGGCGTCTATATAGGTGCCTTCTACGTAGGTACCTTCTACCTGGCGTCTATGAAGGTGCCTCCTACCTGGTGTCTATGTAGGTGCCTTCTACCTGGTGTCTATGCCAGGGGAAGTAAAAGTTTCCAAGTAGGGAAATGGAAAATACCTGTATTGGACTCACATAGCCAATGGTCTTCATCAATAAAAACCGACACAGGCAGCATTCACTGCTGCCAACAATCTTGCTTTGATGATAGAATTAGGGTCAACAGGTGGATACTGGTGCTTCATAAGACCACATGATTTATTTCTTTAATATTATTTTGTGTTGTACTGTACCTGTACTTGTTGTGAGTTGTTGCGTGGTGACATATTAGTGACACTGCGGTTGTGAGGCGCAACTCCAGGGCTTGCTGGCGGCATGTCAACGTGGTTCATGTAGGTAGGTGGCGTCACAGTCGGTCCGAACCCTTGTGGAGACTGGGGGTACTAAAACACCACAGAAATGGTGAAACAGTTAATGGTAAACCCCACCTATTATACTAGTTCAAACAGTTAAAATGATTTTGCTGGCTTTTTGAGGTGAATATTCAGCAAGTTGTCGAAGTGATTTCATGCTACCCGCGGTGCTGGCACGATAAACCACTCAGTGCAACGAATCTGCCGAACCACCCTTCACCGGTGAAAATCATAAAAATAAATATTTTAAACATATTTGTATAATTTTCCTTTACTTTTCAGTTAACACGTATAGTTACATTTTCCCTATTGGACACAGGGGCATGCAACGAGTCAGTAATGATCTGGTGGCATAATTAAATTGGGTTTGTTTGGCCAAACAGATTATCGATTACGAAAATCAAACCAATTCCCAACACTAGTGAACATTTGTTGTGTGACTATTTGTACAATTGTGTGAACAACTGTATAAGTTTGTGAACAATTGTATAAGTGTGTGAATATTCAAAAGGCAAACAAATGACCTACTGGTGCATATTTCTGCAATATCAAACAAATGTATGTTCAGAGTTGAGAGTAGGGATGAAATGTTTTGCCGTTGCTTGTGGGATAAAGGAAGAGAACTCACAGCCATGTGGAAGGTCTGGGGAGATGGGGCCTTGTTCCCTGCCCTACCAGGGCTGTTCCCTGTCTGAAAACAGTGAAGTTACAACATTGTCAGACAATCGGACACACGGTGAATGGTAAGCACATTTTTCTCTCTTAATATATTGCAGCAACTTTTATTAATTTATTTCACAGGTATCTTGTGGCAACATTTGTCCATTTGAGTTAGTTCCACACCTGGGGCCGAGTACATTTTTTGAGTACAAGTACATTGGCGATGGATGAGTACGAGTACATTGGGGATGGATGAGTACGAGTACATTGGGGATGGATGAGTATGAGTACATTGGGGATGGATGAGTATGAGTACATTGGCGATGGATGAGTATGAGTAAAAGTACATTGGGGATGGATGAGTATGAGTAAAAGTACATTGGCGATGGATGAGTATGAGTAAAAGTACATTGGCGATGGATGAGTATGAGTACTAGTACATTGGCAATGGATGAGTATGAGTAAAAGTACATTGGCGATGGATGAGTATGAGTACTAGTACATTGGCGATGGATGAGTATGAGTAAAAGTACATTGGCGATGGATGAGTATGAGTACTAGTACATTGGCGATGGATGAGTATGAGTACTAGTACATTGGCGATGGATGAGTATGAGTACTAGTACATTGGCGATGGATGAGTATGAGTAAAAGTACATTGGCGATGGATGAGTATGAGTAAAAGTACATTGGCAATGGATGAGTATGAGTAAAAGTACATTGGCGATGGATGAGTATGAGTACTAGTACATTGGCGATGGATGAGTATGAGTACTAGTACATTGGCAATGGATGAGTATGAGTAAAAGTACATTGGCGATGGATGAGTATGAGTACTAGTACATTGGCAATGGATGAGTACGAGTACAAGTACATTGGCGATGGATGAGTATGAGTAAAAGTACATTGGCGATGGATGAGTATGAGTACTAGTACATTGGCAATGGATACTGTTACCTTTTACAAACATACCGACATGGTATGACTCATAAGATCAGTTTTTGCTTGGAGTCCCTTCTTAAGTGCAATTAACAATTCATAAACCACATGCTTTGATGTAATAACACCCATTAAACCAATATCTTTGTAGTTAATCCACCAATGACTAAACATTACCCCCCCCAGCATGTACATCATAAGGGGTAGAGGTGAGAAGATTTGCCCAAACTGGAACAAAAGGTATGTGTGGTAATTTGAATAAAGTTTGTCCTTGTTTTGAATAAAGAGCACGAGACCAATTTACATACTGATAGATCAGTTCATTTTGTCTTCTTTTGGTGCACAAAGGCAGTGTTGCAATTTGTAATCTGTTTATATTAGAAGTTTGCAATTTATATTTTCTACTCTTAGACTACTGGTGCCATACATATGCCAATATAAAAGGCTCAAAATCCCCTTTGTACTTTTTAGTCAGACTGTGGCACCAGATTATACTTATACTGGCGTAGGAGGCAGTCTGACTTGAGTCACCTTATTTCTACAGAGCAAGACTCAGCTGGCAGTTCTTAGCAGTTAGCACTGTCAGCCAGTGCCAAGTGACATGGTCTCCTGACTGCATTAAAGGCATTCCATGGGTAACTGATGGGTTAACTGATGAACGACGCTTTATGGACATCCTGGTGGTTAATTAAACAAACAGGGATTATGGCCTGAACTGGTAGCCTAGAACTGTTTGCTTAACTGGGTGTTTCTGACTGGGAAAAGATGCTGCATGTTGCCTTTTTTGGGTATTATAGTCATGGTCACGAAAGAATGCCACCATGGGGGTGAAGGGATGGTAAAGGCAGAAATAAAATTTGGTCAGTCTTGAACATTCTAAAAGGTGTAACCTTAAGTGTGCGAACGGCTCCTGTGGAAGCCGTTCGCATCTATGACAAACAGTATTGGCCCAATTGATTTTTTTAACTGGCAAGCCAATTCTGGTTGATATAATGACAGCCATTATTGGCCCATTTGGTTTTTGCACTGGTAAAGCCAGTGCAAGTTGAGCAAATGTCAAATGACAGTCATTATTGGCCAAATTAGGTTTTTTCAATGGCAGGCCAAGTCCAGTTTAGCCATTATTGGCCCAGTCGACTCTTACTAGCTGTGCTGTGAGGTTGGCATTATCAACTTCACAGGAGTAACAACTTTGAATACGTTTAAGCCTTAGTATTTAGCCTAATTAAAAAATAATGATGCCAAAACATCACATGATAATGAAAAATAGGAAAATTATTATATGGTCAATTTTACTTAATAAAAGAAGAGAGAACACAAAGCTTTATTTTAAATATATAAACATGGAAATAATGCTTGAAACATCTTAAGTACATGCATGCAAATATGTCTAGAATGAACAAATATGATTACAATCACACTCAAAATCAAATGCTTGACACTAAAAGTAAAGCAACACAACAAATAAAAATAGAAGATATAGCACTGAGTAACACAACTGGCTTTGAAAGTAATACATTGAAACATTACTTCTAAAACAGCAATCATCCAGATTCAGTATTACTTAGACTATGGTTTACTAGTGCCAGCACAGCCTAATCATTCATGGTTTGCCTACTGTTGGAGTTCTTTCAGCAACCGAAAAACTGCTGCCATAGTACACGCTGATCATGTATGTGAATCGGAGTCCGAATCAAACTCAATTTCGAAGTCTACCGTGGGCGACAACACCGTAGCATCTCGGTTACTAGCGGCAGGCGCATCAACATTGTGCATCTCCGCCACCGTAACAAAAGATGAGGAAGGCACCACTGCCTCTGATTGTTCAGATCAACATTGTGTATCTCTGCCACCGTAACAAAAGATGTGGAAGGCACCACTGCCTCTGATTGTTCAGATCAACATTGTGTATCTCCGCCACCGTAACAAAAGATGTGGAAGGCACCACTGCCTCTGATTGTTCAGATCAACATTGTTTATCTCTGCCACCATAACAAAAGATGTGGAAGGCACCACTGCCTCTGATTGTTCAGATCAACATTGTTTATCTCTGCCACCGTAACAAAAGATGTGGAAGGCACCACTGCCTGATTGTTCAGATCAACATTGTGTATCTCCACCACCGTAACAAAAGATGTGGAAGGCACCACTGCCTCTGATTGTTCAGATCAACATTGTGTATCTCCACCGCCGTAACAAAAGATGTGGAAGGCACCACTGCCTCTGATTGTTCAGATCAACATTGTGTATCTCCGCCACCGTAACAAAAGATGAGGAAGGCACCACTGCCTCTGATTGTTCAGATCAACATTGTGTATCTCCACCACCATAACAAAAGATGAGGAAGGCACCACTGCCTCTGATTGTTCAGATCAACATTGTGTATCTCCCCCACCGTAACAAAAGATGTGGAAGGCACCACTGCCTCTGATTGTTCAGATCAACATTGTGTATCTCCCCCACCGTAACAAAAGATGTGGAAGGCACCACTGCCTCTGATTGTTCAGATCAACATTGTGTATCTCCACCACCGTAACAAAAGATGTGGAAGGCACCACTGCCTCTGATTGTTCAGATCAACATTGTGTATCTCTGCCACCGTAACAAAAGATGTGGAAGGCACCACTGCCTCTGATTGTTCAGATCAACATTGTGTATCTCCACCACCGTAACAAAAGATGTGGAAGGCACCACTGCCTCTGATTGTTCAGATCAACATTGTGTATCTCCCCCACCGTAACAAAAGATGAGGAAGGCACCGCTGCCTCTGATTGTTCAGATCAACATTGTGTATCTCCGCCACCGTAACAAAAGATGAGGAAGGCACCACTGCCTCTGATTGTTCAGATCAACATTGTTTATCTCTGCCACCGTAACAAAAGATGTGGAAGGCACCACTGCCTCTGATTGTTCAGATCAACATTGTGTATCTCCCCCACCGTAACAAAAGATGTGGAAGGCACCACTGCCTCTGATTGTTCAGATCAACATTGTGTATCTCCGCCACCGTAACAAAAGATGAGGAAGGCACCACTGCCTCTGATTGTTCAGATCAACATTGTGTATCTCCACCACCGTAACAAAAGATGTGGAAGGCACCACTGCCTCTGATTGTTCAGATCAACATTGTGTATCTCCGCCACCGTAACAAAAGATGTGGAAGGCACCACTGCCTCTGATTGTTCAGATCAACATTGTGTATCTCTGCCACCGTAACAAAAGATGTGGAAGGCACCACTGCCTCTGATTGTTCAGATCAACATTGTTTATCTCCGCCACCATAACAAAAGATGAGGAAGGCACCACTGCCTCTGATTGTTCAGATCAACATTGTGTATCTCCACCACCATAACAAAAGATGTGGAAGGCACCACTGCCTCTGATTGTTCAGATCAACATTGTGTATCTCCACCACCGTAACAAAAGATGTGGAAGGCACCACTGCCTCTGATTGTTCAGATCAACATTGTGTTTCTCCGCCACCGTAACAAAAGATGAGGAAGGCACCACTGCCTTTGATTGTTCAGATCAACATTGTGTATCTCCACCACCGTAACAAAAGATGTGGAAGGCACCACTGCCTCTGATTGTTCAGATCAACATTGTGTATCTCCGCCACCATAACAAAAGATGTGGAAGGCACCACTGCCTCTGATTGTTCACATCAACATTGTGTATCTCCGCCACCATAACAAAAGATGTGGAAGGCACCACTGCCTCTGATTGTTCAGGGACAACCGCCGGAACGCTGCCCGTATTCATGTTTACGAAAAAGGCATCGATTGTTGTGAACTTTGACGTTGACATATCACGCCATCTTGTCACTCACTCTTGTTGGCAGGTGCCATTTTGAACTAACACACAACATCCGGGTTACAGGATTGTTTCTTCAAATGAGACCACTGATGGATAAGCACAGAGAAAGCCCACAGAAACGCGTTTCCCAACCAATGATGGACATGTTTACAATAAATAAAGATCAGCTGCAGTATTACTAATTTTTCCACAACGTCAAGGTTAAAAATATATAGTCTTATAGATCGGTGGTATTCGTTATTCTGCCGATGACAATATTTGTCGAATCCCGACCGCGTGCGCTAAGACAGAGTTCAAAACAAATCTTGTCAAGAGAAAAACACATCTTTCATTTTTATTTTACCCGTCTTCATCAGACATTTGCCTGTCTCCAAGACGGGCAGGTGGGTATCATAGTCAAATTACTCAAAAATAACAAAATAATTAAAAAATAGAAGAACACTGAAATACTTCAGGAAAGTTTCATTTTTGTTAACTACAAACAAATTAATTTTCACCACATATGTTGAGAAAGTACTCAGATGTACTCGTAAAATCTGAATACATTGAGTATGAGTACAAGTACACGACCCATAAGTTACACGACCCATTGAGTATGAGTACAAGTACACGACCCATAAGTTATGAGTACGTGTAATTAAAAAATGTACTTGAGTACCGAGTACTTCCACCCCAAGTCTGGTTAGTTCTATATGTTACATTTAAGACAGTAATTGATATAATAACAGTATAAATCTTATATTATTCATGCTTACCTTGAAATACTCTGAAATTTTCTTGGCACTGTTATCACTGCGGCCCGCCTTGCCGTGCCCTGAACCAAATAGACACAATTAAACATTGAAGACAATGCTATCAACACCAACAACATTTAAGACAAATAGACACAATTAAACATTGAAGACAATGCCATCAACAACAACAACATTTAAGACAAATAGACACGATTAAACATTGAAGACAATGCCATCAACAACAACAACATTTAAGACAAATAGACACAATTAAACATTGAAGACAATGCTATCAACACCAACAACATTTAAGACAAATAGACACAATTAAACATTGCAGACAATGCCATCAACAACAACAACATTTAAGACAAATAGACACAATTAAACATTGAAGACAATGCCATCAACACCAACAACATTTAAGACAAATATCAAACAGACAGGTGCAATGCTGAGTTTTTGTTCACACAGAGACTAAGCATTGCGGAATTCTACGTCTACAAGATTGAACAAGATTGCCATCCAAGGCAAAGGCCCAGATGGCAAGTGGACATGGAAGCCATTGGCTTATCGAGAGTCCAACAATTTTTCATCTATGTGTGACCCACCCTCCTGTGCTATTTGTTAGGTTCTAATGTTATAACTTCAAATACATCATATATTTGAATATATGAAAACATGTTTTAGTTCTGTCCACATCAAAGCAATACTGATTCTAGATTTGAGACAGAGTGACACTATTACCTGTCAACAAGTAAGACACTGAGTAACTTTAATGCAGCCAATACAGTGAGCTAATCCTCACTGAGATTGTATTGTAAACATTCACTCCATGTCCAGATTGAATGATTGTCACTGAATATAGATATGAAGGTGAAAATTGGCACATTTAATAACTGGGACCCAGGCTTTTAGAAACTGTGTAGCTGTAGCCAGTGTAAAGCTTTACGCACCCAAAAACAACAATTGCATTCAGAGGATTTTGGCAGTTCAAGAAGTGCCCATAAATTGATCAGAGGCACTACATATCACACAGATTTTGTGTTAATGCATAGGTATATACCCACCATTCTTGTATAGGTATATGTTTATGTATAGGTATATACCCACCATTCTTGTATAGGTATATGTTTATGTATAGGTATATACCCACCATTCTCGTGTTGGGTGCATATAGTCGACATTCGCTAAAACTACACTGTTTCTGAAAGCATATTCTGAAAGCCACTTAATAAATCTGCTATTGTTCACCTAAATAGCTTTATTCAGTGACACGATAGGAAGTTGAGGTTTCAAAAATGGCCGAAAAAATAAAATGTGATTCATGGATGTGAAAAACCATATTTTCAATCAATCATATATCCAAAACTATTTAGAATTGAGGCTAGACATTTTGCACAGTTCCATTCTACCACCAAAGGGACTGCTATATTTGACATCTGAGAGGGTCACCTGGGAACCACAAGGTGAGTTGACATGGAATGACCCATGAGTGTTCTGCTACATGGTTCATTTATTTCAATTCCCATGCAACCGCCATAGAACAACTCGACTCCACACAACGCACCGCCGCTATTATCATTTATGTAACCCCCGTAGAACAACTCCACTCCACACAACGTACCGCCACTATTATCATTTATGCAACCCCCGTAGAACAACTCCACTCCACACAACGCACCGCCGCTATTATCATTTATGTAACCCCCGTAGAACAACTCCACTCCACACAACGTACCGCCACTATTATCATTTATGTAACCCCCGTAGAACAACTCCACTCCACACAACGTACCGCCACTATTATCATTTATGTAACCCCTGTAGAACAACTCCACTTCACACAACGTACCGCTACTATTATCATTTATGTAACCCCCGTAGAACAACTCCACTCCACACAACGTACCGCTACTATTATCATTTATGCAACCCCCGTAGAACAACTCCACTCCACACAACGTACCGCTACTATTATCATTTATGCAACCCCCGTAGAACAACTCCACTCCACACAACGTACCGCCACTATTATCATTTATGTAAACCCCGTAGAACAACTCCACTCCACACAACGTACCGCTACTATTATCATTTGAGTAATTTGCCACTCTCCGTTTCCGCTTTCGCTCACCACCAGATGGCGTTCAGGCTGCTACTGGTGCGCCTGGTGGCCGGTGTTGGAACCACTGCTATGATGCGAGCCGGCCGACAGGTTCGAGCCTGTCTGCTGAGTGGTTGGGTTATCATGTTGAAATCCTAGCAGCACCATATCAACCATTTAATCAGTAGATTAGATGCAGACAAGTTATAAGTGAAGAAAGTTTTTTTTTAGTAAAGGGAACAGAGTGAAAAATCCCTACGATGAATGCAGCAGGTCTCTGGTGTACAATTACATAATAACACTACAATGTCTAAATCCTTGGAAACGTGCAAACAAACAAAGGTTTTTTTTTAATCAGATGAAAAATTGTCAGGATGGATGCACTGGTAAGATCTTATGCATGCAGTGGTAAAATATTATGCATTCAATGGTAAGATCTTGATAATACAATGCATTATATATGAGGCAAGCAATTGCTTTATATCGCCCTTGCCAACTATCGTTCTCGCTCCTTACTTTTGACAGAGAAACCATGGCAATTGTTTAAGAAATAAGCATTTATCAGATGATGCAGATGGGCAGGGGTGAGCTTACCCGATCAAAGAACCTAGCTTCCAAGAGTTCTCGTTTACGTGCGTCTATCCCAATACGGTCCAGACTGAAGGCATTGAAAGCATCAACTGCAACACCGATGATCAGAAACTAAACGGTTATTAGTCACATACCAGAACGTCAACAAAAGGGGGTAGTTGCATACTTTACGTTCTGTTTAAAAACGTGTTCTTGTGCACCTATCATTGTTTGTTCACATTATTTACTTTAGTTCTAAATGTGTACTGTATATAAGTTAACCCAGTCGATAAGTTATATACTTGGAACATGTTCACCCACCAGGCCATATGTATCCTCAGTACATTGATGTTAGGTGGACTATAGCAAGAAGAAAATGGTAGAAATCTAAACATTTCACAAATTACTACAAGTTTGCTAAGTTTATCTCATATAAAATACTCAATTATTCATTTACACGATTTAATTGGAGACATACTTGTCTACACAACTATAGTCTATACATCGCCAGGTGCTGCAAAACATATTTATTCGCATCTGCCCAAATGAAAGTTCACACACGGTTGCACTCTTGCTTATTGAGACATTTCCATTTTAATGTGATATATGAAATTAACTGTCGGCCAATTGGTAATTCAACTGTATGAGGAATGTCAATGTATGCAGAATAATGCTAGGCCACCATGGTATGGGGTAAAACTTTTCACATGGAAAAGGTTAAACAACTTGTTTCTTAGGAGTTGTGCAAAATATTAACACTGCATTCATAGTTTGACCCATGTTAGATGTTGTTGCATGGGATGTCAAGACTTGAATTAAAATGGTTCTCCTACAAATCCCTGCACTTAAAACCCAAACCCGAGGCAAATGGGACCCGTCCTACACCACACAGCAAACTTCGAAATGTCAGAGAAACGATAATTATTACTAGATTTTTTATACCTTCGCCCTCCGGTAACCGACCGACCGGGGTGGTCGAAATACTGGTGGTGTTGGCCCCTCCACAGCCAAGGTTGGTTCCACTCACACCTTGGAGTTGGGACGTCGACAACCCCACATGCCCCATGCCCCCACCGCTCTCCGTTGTCCAAGATGGCGCCCCGTGAGGTGGCCCGCCAGAAAACGAATTATACGCCCCGGATTTCTCCATTTTACCGTATAAACCCCCTCTGAGGCACAGGATCGATTGTTGGCGCGTCGTTTTCTTTCGATTTACTGTACGGACAGGGATAATTCATGGGATGCGCTCCCCAAATCTCACCAAAACCCTGCACACATAACTCCGTTGTCACTGTGATCGTGACGTCACATTCGCTCTCCACAAGTTCGGTAAATTTCGAGATGTCAACAGACGTTGCGACTTTCTTCTGGGTTCAGACCACATCCAGAAATCATCTATCTTCTGAGACTGAGAGCACTTGTGTAGGGTTGACTGAGTTAAACTTTTCTTTTGTTCACCATGGAATCAGCGCTTTCAAGTGATTGTTAGTCAACGACTACTTGCGTAAAAATGCAGGTGTCACTAGGCCAGATGACCTAAGATTTTGAATGAAATCAGCTGCCGCTTGTCATGGCAGAAATGGAGGGGTGTAAGGTTTGGGAGTGATTTTGGGAAAAAGGAGCAACATCAGTTTTATGAATTTTACACAGCGGATGAATTAATAGATGTTTGATGTGCTGTGAAAATTTTAAGAAAATCGTTGCGTAAAACGTATTAGAAAACTGACGTGAGTTTCCCGTCTTTCCGGTGAACGCAGACGAGGTAGGTATATATAGGCCATCATGTTTACATGTTATGCTCCGCCCACTCGGTAGATGTGTGCATGATCTTGTTTAATGGCTGCATTTTTACGGAGTGTAACATTTCTGATCTGTCTGCGGTGATTTAGTGATTAAATAATCAAGCTAAGGAAAAACATGGAATTGGATGTTGTATCACCAACGATATGATTTGCTGAGCGACTATTATTAGCCTTGTTATCCAGGCTCCGTGGTGTGGCGCCACCGTCGCACACACACACGCACGCACGCACGCACGCACGCACGCACGAGGATTCAAAATGCATTGTCCATTAATTGTCATTCGCAAACTAAGTCATCAAATAATTTTAAGCTATTTAAAGGTAATACAAAGCATTCGATTAAACCAACTTTCGACATTGGTTTTATTGATACAATAAAATAAAACGGATTTAATATTTAGCGTTTTGGTCGCATATGTTCAAATCACATATAAGAGTATCAACTTTTTTTCGTACTTTTATTTTAGGGCAAGGAGAGGTGGCCTCCTTGAGACGTGGGGTACCAAAAACCAGGGGGCTCTAGCCAAAAGTAATTCAACTTTGAATTTTGTTTCTTGCACGTTATATGATCGATTTGTAAAGATTATTGACCTGCCATGTAAATTTTTTTCGGTAAGTAACTTATCGTTCTTATCATACATTAACTGTTAGAATACATACTGTTAGGATATATAATTTAGCCAACTAGCGATGCCATCATACCTGATGGTAATTAACATTCAAACCGTAAGTCTTCGCTCAGACTCTACTCCCGCCGAATTCACAAAGCCTGGCGAGAGTCGGCTAAGTGAGGTACCATAATGATTCAAAGTACAAATAGTTCCTGCAGTATCCACCAGGGTTGGTGTAGCTATAATCTACTGGGGGCTGCTGCCACTGATCTATATATAACTATACATAGATATATATAGATCAGTGGCTGCTGCAGACATAATCCACTAAGGGTTGATGTAGACACAATCCACTAGGTGTTGATGTAGACATAGTCCACTAGGGGTTGTCACAAACATAATCCACTAGGGATCGATGTATACATAATCCACTAGGGGTTGATGCAGACATAACCCACTAGGGGTTGATGTAGACATAATACACGAGGGGTTGATACATATATAATGCACTAGGGATCGATGCTGACATTATCCACTACGGATCGATGCTGACGCAATCCACTATGGGTTGATGTAGATGTAAAAATTGTTTTGTTTCTAAAAGTAACTGGGATTGGTAAAAATGTAATTGGTATTATCAATTACTTTTAAATAACTTTTTTAATTACATCATGCAACTTGTCAACTTATTCCCTATAAATTTAATAGACAGTAAAAATGTCATATGTTGCATATACACACGCACGCACGCACACACACACGCACGCACGCACGCACGCACGCACGCACGCACGCACGCACATATTTGTTTGTTTTTATGCACCATAATATGCAGAAATTAAATAAAACTGCTTACAATTTTAAATCAATATTTTATGCCGTTAATCATGTCTATGCTTGGTTGCTCTGTTCAGATACTGTGATTTCGATATGGAATTTGTATTTTGGAATTGGTATTTCTGAAGTGGTGTATAAATGGAATTTGAATCAATATGCAAAGTCTGCTGGGAGGTCAGATGTAAGAGCTGTGTCATTATGAAATTCATTAGTTCATATTCAGAGATACATATTGGTATAATATATTTTTGATATAATGTGCTGTGTTGTGAACATGTCAGTAACACCAGGAAGATAGTCTTGGTTGTCAAGTAAGCACAGTGTACGTGGCAAGGACCTGGAAGATAGTCTTGGTTGTCAATCAAAGACAGTACAGGTGACATGGACCTGTACTGTCAGTGTGCGACATGTTATGAGCAGTAGACGCAAGACGACATACAGTGTGGGACGTGTTATGAGCAGCAGACGCAAGACGACATACAGTGTGCGACGTGTTATGAGCAGTAGACGCAAGACGACATACAGTGTGGGACGTGTTATGAGCAGCAGACGCAAGACGACATACAGTGTGGGACGTGTTATGAGCAACAGACGCAAGACGACATACAGTGTGGGACGTGTTATGAGCAACAGACGCAAGACGACATACAGTGTGGGACGTGTTATGAGCAGCAGACGCAAGACGACATACAGTGTGGGACGTGTTATGAGCAACAGACGCAAGACGACATACAGTGTGGGACGTGTTATGAGCAGCAGACGCAAGACGACATACAGTGTGGGACGTGCTATGAGCAGCAGACGCAAGACGACATACAGTGTGGGACGTGTTATGAGCAGCAGACGCAAGACGACATACAGTGTGCGACGTGTTATGAGCAGCAGACGCAAGACGACATACAGTGTGGGACGTGTTATGAGCAACAGACGCAAGACGACATACAGTGTGCGACGTGTTATGAGCAGCAGACGCAAGACGACATACAGTGTGCGACGTGCTATGAGCAGCAGACGCAAGACGACATACAGTGTGGGACGTGTTATGAGCAGCAGACGCAAGACGACATGCAGTGTGCGACGTGCTATGAGCAGCAGACGCAAGACGACATAGAGTGTGCGACGTGCTATGAGCAGCAGACGCAAGACGACATACAGTGTGCGACGTGCTATGAGCAGCAGACGCAAGACGACATGCAGTGTGCGACGTGCTATGAGCAGCAGACGCAAGACGACATAGAGTGTGCGACGTGCTATGAGCAGCAGACGCAAGACGACATACAGTGTGCGACGTGCTATGAGCAGCAGACGCAAGACGACATACAGTGTGGGACGTGCTATGAGCAGCAGACGCAAGACGACATACAGTGTGGGACGTGCTATGAGCAGCAGACGCAAGACGACATGCAGTGTGCGACGTGCTATGAGCAGCAGACGCAAGACGACATACAGTGTGCGACGTGCTATGAGCAGCAGACGCAAGACGACATACAGTGTGGGACGTGTTATGAGCAACAGACGCAAGACGACATACAGTGTGCGACGTGCTATGAGCAGCAGACGCAAGATGACATACAGTGTGGGACGTGTTATGAGCAGCCGACGCAAGACGACATACAGTGTGGGACGTGCTATGAGCAGCAGACGCAAGACGACATGCAGTGTGCGACGTGCTATGAGCAGCAGACGGAAGACGACATAAAGTGTGGGACGTGTTATGAGCAGCAGACGCAAGACAATATACAGTGTGCGACGTGTTATGAGCAGCAGACGCAAGACGACATACAGTGTGGGACGTGCTATGAGCAGCAGACGCAAGACGATATACAGTGTGCGACGTGCTATGAGCAGTAGACGCAAGACGACATACAGTGTGGGACGTGTTATGAGCAGCAGACGCAAGACGACATACAGTGTGCGACGTGCTATGAGCAGCAGACGCAAGACGATATACAGTGTGCGAAGTGCTATGAGCAGTAGACGCAAGACGACATGCAGTGTGCGACGTGTTATGAGCAGCAGACGCAAGACGACATACAGTGTGCGACGTGCTATGAGCAGCAGACGCAAGACGACATACAGTGTGCGACGTGTTATGAGCAGCAGACGCAAGACGACATACAGTGTGCGACGTGCTATGAGCAGCAGACGCAAGACGACATACAGTGTGGGACGTGTTATGAGCAGCAGACGCAAGACGACATACAGTGTGCGACGTGTTATGAGCAGCAGACGCAAGACGACATACAGTGTGCGACGTGTTATGAGCAGCAGACGCAAGACGACATACAGTGTGGGACGTGTTATGAGCAGTAGACGCAAGACGACATACAGTGTGCGACGTGTTATGAGCAGTAGACGCAAGACGACGTACAGTGTGCGACGTGTTATGAGCAGCAGACGCAAGACGACGTACAGTGTGGGACGTGTTATGAGCAGCAGACGCAAGACGACATACAGTGTGGGACGTGCTATGAGCAGCAGACGCAAGACGACGTACAGTGTGGGACGTGTTATGAGCAGCAGACGCAAGACGACGTACAGTGTGGGACGTGTTATGAGCAGCAGACGCAAGACGACATACAGTGTGGGACGTGCTATGAGCAGCAGACGCAAGACGACGTACAGTGTGGGACGTGTTATGAGCAGCAGACGCAAGACGACATACAGTGTGCGAAGTGTTATGAGCAGCAGACGCAAGACGACATGCAGTGTGCGACGTGATATGAGCAGCAGACGCAAGACGACATACAGTGTGGGACGTGTTATGAGCAGCAGACGCAAGACGACATGCAGTGTGCGACGTGCTATGAGCAGCAGACGCAAGACGACATACAGTGTGGGACGTGTTATGAGCAGCAGACGCAAGACGACATGCAGTGTGCGACGTGCTATGAGCAGCAGACGCAAGACGACATAGAGTGTGCGACGTCAGCAGACGCAAGGCGACATACAGTGTGCGACGTGCTATGAGCAGCAGACGCAAGACGACATGCAGTGTGCGACGTGCTATGAGCAGCAGACGCAAGACGACATAGAGTGTGCGACGTGCTATGAGCAGCAGACGCAAGACGACATACAGTGTGCGACGTGCTATGAGCAGCAGACGCAAGACGACATACAGTGTGGGACGTGCTATGAGCAGCAGACGCAAGACGACATACAGTGTGGGACGTGCTATGAGCAGCAGACGCAAGACGACATACAGTGTGCGACGTGTTATGAGCAGCAGACGCAAGACGACATACAGTGTGGGACGTGTTATGAGAAGCAGACGCAGGACGACATACAGTGTGGGACGTGTTATGAGCAGCAGACGCAAGACGACATACAGTGTGGGACGTGCTATGAGCAGCAGGCGCAGGAAGACATCAAGTTTGGGACGTGCTATGAGCATGACAAGACATGAGGTAACATTAGTAAAGGATCAGTGCAGCTTTTATATTAGGAAGTACTCGTTCTCACAGAGACAATCGATGAAAGGAACACATTATCTACATATTATGTAAATGATACCAGCGTAAATATGTTTAAAAACAAGGTTGACACACATCTCAGGAGGGCGAGGTACACATAGATAAAAAATGTTTGACTCTCGATAAGCCAATGGCTTCCTTGTCCACTTGCCATCTGTACCATCGGACCTTGGGTGGCATTCTTGTTAAATCTTTCTTCCAGAGTTATGTAAGCCTACATAAAATCGTTTAATTTGTTCATTACAACACCAACTCAACGTCTCTGGGAAACATTCAGCCACGATGCAATTACTGCGCGAAGACGTAATATACACCACCGTCCAACTTCATGTATTAAGATGATGCGATAAAGAAAGTAAAACATATGCTATCACCGTGTCACAGTTAATGAAACATTGCTCTCAAAAACATTAAGATATTATATACATGAACTGTAACACGTGGATAACATATTTTTTAACTTTCTTTATCATTGCTCTCAAAACATTAAGATATTATATACATGAACTGTAACACGTGGATAACATATTTTTTAACTTTCTTTATCATTGCTCTCAAAACATTAAGATATTATATACATGAACTGTAACACGTGGATAACATATTTTTTAACTTTCTTTATCATTGCTCTCAAAACATTAAGATATTATATACATGAAGGTCTAGGTGGGTAAATGTTCTGCTCATTTCAATATCTTATGCTGTTTTACACAAATTTAACACACATTTAAATCATGAAACATCATATGTTTCTTTCAATATAGTCGCTTGATAAAATAAATGTCTGGTCAGATTTATAGGCTTTACCAAAATTGTGTTGTAATATCTCCTCATAATTAGTATTACTGTTGATTCCGCTATATGGAAATAACAACAAGGCACTAGCTAAAAAGCTTTTTTTTGTGTATACACAAAGTTTAATGTTTTATGTAGGCCCTACTACATGCCAAAATAACAAATTTGGAAAACATTATTTATAGGTAAAATTAGATGCTTAATGCGTCTAATTCGATGAGATGAGCGATCACGTGGTTTTGTGACGTCATTGATGATACGGGTTCATTCAGTCAGTGATTTATATGCAATGCTTCAATATAGTTTCCCTCGCGTTACTATAGGGAGTGATGGCGATGACAAGTATAATGTAACGATTTCGAACTGCTAGCGGCGAGCGATACCACAGAATCATCTTCGAATTCGAATCTTTCGGAGCAGTTTAATGAAGCCAGTAGCCTTTGATTTCGAACTTATTTACTTTCTGATCGAACCATGAAAACGACCACATAGAACTGTCAAACTTGTCCTCATATATCTATCATACGCATACACATGTGACGTGGTCAAACATTAATCTTACTTCCATATAAACATCAAAATAAAGAAATACTTGTCATGTCCTATGCCTAGCTTCGAGGAGCTAGGCATAGAAGACATAGCTGACTTTTGTTTTTGTAATTTGTTATCGTTACATAGCAGTAAGGGTAATGTTTGATCATGTGATATGTGTATATGTATTATGTATGTAAATATATGAGAAGTTTGGCGGCTCTAGTTGGTAGTTTTCGTGGTTAGGTCAGAAAGTAAACATCGCAACAGCAGGAGTTGTGCTAGTGGGTGGTGGTGATTTCGGCCCTCGGAAGTTCGGCCCAACCGCCATGTTATTTCGGCTTGGTGATTTCTGTGACTGATGTGACACGCAAGATCTACTCAGTTCTAGCTAGTAATTGATCAGCTTTCACTTTAAGGGTTTGTTACTCCTGTACTTGTCATCAAAGGGATGCTAAGTTTAACTAGATACTGTTGAAGTACAATGCTTTGACTGTTTCGTGCAGTGAGCAGGTGTGAATAAAAGACAAATACATCACAGATTGGTTAGACCTATTTGTAACTAACTGGGAGCAAAAGATCAGAAATCTTCAGGAATCACCAGTTTTATTAGGGATGTCAGTGACAATTTAAAATTGCAGATCTATTTTGTTTTATATTTTATGATATGGCTGCAGCCACGAGATATGTGGTAGACGGAAACAAAAATGTATTATTTAATTAATAGAAAAAGATTAATTAATTAATAGAACAAGATGAACTATTCAGTAGGGCTGTGGCTCACTATCAGCTCAAACCCAGTCAGTAGGGCTGTGGCCCACTATCAGCTCAAACCCAGTCAGTAGGGCTGTGGCTCACTATCAGCTCAAACCCAGTCAGTAGGGCTGTGGCTCACTATCAGCTCAAGCCCAGTCAGTAGGGCTGTGGCTCACTATCAGCTCAAACCCAGTCAGTAGGACTGTGGCTCACTATCAGCTCAAACCCAGTCAGTAGGGCTGTGGCTCACTATCAACTCAAACCCAGTCAGTAGGGCTGTGGCTCACTATCAGCTCTAGCCCAGTCAGTAGGGCTGTGGCTCATTATCAGCCCAAACCCAGTCATTAGGGCTGTGGCTCACTATCACGTCAACGCAGTAATATGATTTTTACTTTGGGCTGTACTGGAACTGAGTTGAAATCATCTTTGATACTGAGCCAAAGTCTGCAATATTGCAATAACGGGAGCGTTTTACTGGCCACTCCTGCCTGTAACTGCATTTGTATTGCTTAATCTTAACTCCAAGAACTCAACAAAGAAATCCATTTATGTCCATAGTCCTACCTCAGTTCATTGATGTCCAATGTTATTGATGGTGTGCACTTACACCATAGCCAGCTTCCTTCATGGTTTCCCAACTGTGACTGACACCTCTCTTGTTGTTTTAAAAGCTAACTGCCTACTGAAACCATGGTACTAGTGAAACCATGGTACTAGTGAAACCATGATACTAGTGAAACCATGAAACCAGTGAAACCATGGTACTAGTGAAACCATGGTACTAGTGAAACCATGATACTAGTGAAACCATGAAACCAGTGAAACCATGGTACTAGTGAAACCATGGTACTAGTGAAACCATGGTACTAGTGAAAACATGGTACTAGTGAAACCATGAAACCAGTGAAACCATGGTACTAGTGAAACCATGGTACTAGTGAAACCATGGTACTAGTGAAACCATGGTACTAGTGAAACCATGGTACCACAATTATTTATGTAATCATTACTATGTACTAACAAATCATGCAAATTAATACACAATAATAAAACACAGCGTAAATGTCTTGTATCTGAATGGTTACAGGATAACAGTGCATTAATATATTGATTATAAATTACAGTCTACACCGTAAATAAAATGGCATATTAAAAAATGTTTATGATGCTTTACAGTTACATGTCATAACACATGCTCCGTGGATCTGGATGTTTGTAAAAATGTTGGTCGTTTAAGGCAAGTAGATTGTTTACTATTTGTGTTAAGTAGATCATCTAGTTTATTTGTTATTATTAATTATATACAATTATATCATTATTGTTAATTGAAAGTATACATTTTGGCAAGTGTAAAGATTTCTGGTAGAAATCAGACAGTTATTTTTTGCCCCCTCTGGAAAAAACATGTTGACGCTCCTGGTGTTACCTGTAGCTTTGTTATAGAATTAATATTGTGTAATTGCAACAAGCAGGTGTCATTAAGTCCTTTCGTAGATAGCGAAGTCAAGACACCCCAGATGTAACAATTGGCGACGAGGGTAACGACGAAATGGAGCAGGTAAGTATGTAACCGTTTTCGGCCGAGCCAGTCTATACAACCGTAACAAGGTGAGACCGCTGGTTGTGATGCCCAGAACACTTTATAGCAGCTAAAGATATCAGGGAATCGAATCAAAAGAAGGCAGTGCTCCAACATTAAGCGTATATTAACAAAATAGTTTGCGCCATGTTTCTTCAGGAGGCGCATGCTTCGAAAGAGATTTTGGACAACTTTCACGCACGCTTAAAGTAAATGTCTAAAAAAACTGCATTTTCTACAACGTAGATTGAGAAATCAAATTACATATTACCCAGAAAAGCCAGTTAAGCAATGTACGGGAAAAGGACCCGAGTGAGCCAAATATAACACTGGCAGAACTGACTAAATACGGGCGTACGTTGGAGGCTACAACGGTACGGGGCGAAGTGATGGTCGGCAGTAGTGTTAACAATGGGGGTGGCGAGATACGTAAGGTGTATACAAAACCCCAGACACGGCAGTATAATCGGGCAAGTGGCGTTAACGGAAAAGTCCAATCCAGCAGGGGGCGCCACTCTTCGTATCATCACGAGGCAAGCAGCGGTTATGTCACATTTCGATGTTTGGACTCAGCAGGGGTCGCCAATTCAGCAAGAAATGTAGTGCTGGCAACCACCACATGCAATGGTTGTGGTGACACAAGGCATACTACGAGGGAGAAGTGTAGTGCTGGCAACCACACACGCAATGGTTGTGGTGACACAAGGCATACTACGAGGGAAAAGTGTAGTGCTGGCAACCACCACATGCAATGGTTGTGGTGACACAAGGCATACTACGAGGGAGAAGTGTAGTGCTGGCAACCACACATGCAATGGTTGTGGTGACACAAGGCATACTACGAGGGAGAAGTGTAGTGCTGGCAACCACACATGCAATGGTTGTGGTGACACAAGGCATACTACGAGGGAGAAGTGTAGTACTGGCAATCACACACCCAATGGTTGTGGTGACACAAGGCATACTACGAGGGAGAAGTGTAGTACTGGCAACCACACACCCAATGGTTGTGGTGACACAAGGCATACTACGAGGGAGAAGTGTAGTGCTGGCAACCACACATGCAATGGTTGTAGTGACACAAGGCATACTACGAGGGAGAAGTGTAGTGCTGGCAACCACACATGCAATGGTTGTAGTGACACAAGGCATACTACGAGGGAGAAGTGTAGTGCTGGCAACCACACACGCAATGGTTGTGGTGACACAAGGCATACTACGAGGGAAAAGTGTAGTGCTGGCAACCACACACCAATGGTTGTGGTGACACAAGGCATACTACGAGGGAGAAGTGTAGTGCTGGCAGCCACACACGCAATGGTTGTGGTAGCACAAGGCATACTACGAGGGAGAAGTGTAGTGCTGGCAACCACACACCCAATGGTTGTGGTGACACAAGGCATACTACGAGGGAGAAGTGTAGTACTGGCAACCACACACCCAATGGTTGTGGTGACACAAGGCATACTACGAGGGAGAAGTGTAGTGCTGGCAACCACACACCCAATGGTTGTGGTGACACAAGGCATACTACGAGGGAGAAGTGTAGTGCTGGCAGCCACACACGCAATGGTTGTGGTAGCACAAGGCATACTACGAGGGAGAAGTGTAGTGCTGGCAACCACACACCCAATGGTTGTGGTGACACAAGGCATACTACGAGGGAGAAGTGTAGTACTGGCAACCACACACCCAATGGTTGTGGTGACACAAGGCATACTACGAGGGAGAAGTGTAGTGCTGGCAACCACACACCCAATGGTTGTGGTGACACAAGGCATACTACGAGGGAGAAGTGTAGTGCTGGCAACCACACACCCAATGGTTGTGGTGACACAAGGCATACTACGAGGGAGAAGTGTAGTGCTGGCAGCCACACACGCAATGGTTGTGGTGACACAAGGCATACTACGAGGGAGAAGTGTAGTGCTGGCAACCACACACCCAATGGTTGTGGTGACACAAGGCATACTACGAGGGAGAAGTGTAGTGCTGGCAACCACACACGCAATGGTTGTGGTGGCACAAGGCATACTACGAGGGAGAAGTACAATTGATACCAAAGGCGAACAAGACGTTCATATAAAGCCCAACTGTATCGGTAACTGTCCAGTCCAACCAGCTGATCAGCTTAAAAAGAAGGAAACCGGGACCATGGTCATGTCTTACTGTAGTAGAGTCCACCCCGTGAGTCAGGCAGTGAGGTGTCCCAGAGCACAGAGAACGCGCTTCCCAATTCAGCAGCCAAACGCCATCAAAGAGTATAACAATACACAGGAGAGATGGATTGACTGGACCAACACGTGGGGAAATACCGCAGCTGAGTCCATTCCAGGAAGCGGTGTTGACCGGTGTTTGCTTATCTGCTGGATTTCGCTGACCAGAACGTCTGACTGCTCTACCGCAGGAGTGCTGCCAATGCAGACAACCCATGGATCTCCTCCACTCCAGTAGGAAACGCAGCCATGTACACTTCATGAGACAGGCACCGTGCAGATTCACAAGGCAGTCAAAAAGCTTGGACCAGCGTGTTCCAGACGAAGTCCGCTACGATAGCATGGATCACTTCATCACGGAGGATTCTCTTAGATTCGTTGTGTGAGCCCAGGCTGTGGTGGGAAGGCCAACTACAGGTGTAACAAGTGTAACGTTGCGTAGGCCCAGGATGTGGTGGAAGGCCAACTACAGGTGTAAAATGTGTAACGTTGTGTGGACAAGGATGTGTAACGTTGTGTGGGCCAAGGATGTGGTGGGAAGGCCAACTACAGGTGTAACAAGTGTAACGTTGTGTGGGCCAAGGATGTGGAGGGAAGGCCAACCACAGGTGTAACAAGTGTAACGTTGTGTGGACCCAGGATGTGGTGGGAAGGCCAACTACAGGTGTAACAAGTGTAACGTTGTGTGGGCCAAGGATGTGGAGGGAAGGCCAACCACAGGTGTAACAAGTGTAACGTTGTGTGGGCCAAGGATGTGGAGGGAAGGCCAACTACAGGTGTAACAAGTGTAACGTTGTGTGGGCCAAGGATGTGGAGGGAAGGCCAACTACAGGTGTAACAAGTGTAACGTTGTGTGGGCCCAGGATGTGGTGGAAGGCCAACTACAGGTGTAAAAAGTGTAACGTTGTGTGGGCCAAGGATATGGTGGAAGGCCAACTACATGTGTAACAAGTGTAATGTTGAGTGGACCCAGGATGTGTAACGTTGTGTGGGCCAAGGATGTGGTGGGAAGGCCAACTACAGGTGTAACAAGTGTAACGTTGTGTGGGCCAAGGATATGGTGGAAGGCCAACGACATGTGTAACAAGTGTAATGTTGAGTGGACCCAGGATGTGGAGGGAAGGCCAACTACAGGTGTAACAAGTGTAACGTTGAGTGGACCCAGGATGTTGTGGGAAGGACAACTGCAGGTGTAACAAGTGTAATGTTGAGTGGACCCAGGATGTGGAGGGAAGGCCAACTACAGGTGTAACAAGTGTAACGTTGAGTGGACCCAGGATGTTGTGGGAAGGACAACTGCAGGTGTAACAAGTGTAACGTTGAGTGGACCCAGGATGTGGTGAGTAGGCCAACTACAGGTGTAACAAGTGTAACGTTGAGTGGACCCAGGATGTGGTGAGTAGGCCAACTACAGGTGTAACAAGTGTAACGTTGAGTGGACCCAGGATGTGGTGGAAGGCCAACTGCAGGTGTAACAAATGTAACGTTGTATGAGCCCAGGATGTTGTGGGAAAGCCAACTACAGGTGTAACAAGTGTAACGTTGAGTGGACCCAGGATGTTGTGGGAAAGCCAACTACATATGTAAGAAGTGTAACGTTGTGTGGACCCAGGATATGGAGGAAAGGCCAACTACAGGTTGCTTATAGTTTTGCAAGGTATATTGACTTTACGATTTTACGCATGCGCGAGCTTCCAGGATATATGCGCTGAATTAATCGGAGCCAACAAGTCAACGGCGAGTCACACCATAAACAGAGTGACGGGCGCATTTCTTCGGTGTAGTCCAAATTGGACACGATTCCCAACCTAGCGAGAAACGCAGGCGGCGAAAGACAAGTACTTTAGGATGAACGGCGTTCCAAACGTTTTATGGGTGTTTCGAATGTACCCAAATCGGAATCTAAGCACCGCATAAATACGAACACAAACAAGTCAACAGGAAAAATGATCTCTCACATGACATAAATCCAGTGTTTTCTGTAGTTCAGCTCATACACCATACGGCCACTGCGGAAGTATATAGCAAAACCTGTTAATTAGTGTCATTGTTACGGTTCACCATTTATACTTGTTGGGTCAATATTTTATATAGTATATAGAATATGCCATTTTTACAACATTCTGAAAAAACTACACAGCAAGATGTCGATATTCTAAATCACTGACAATGATTTCATGGATTGAGCGGTATGTGTGGTGAATATCTGTTGTCTTAATGTTTGTGGAAAAGAAACGTTCTGATTATCATTACGTACGTGTTATGTAAACATCCATAATATATAAACGTGTCATATTTATAAGGTGGAGTTTATTTGTATAATTATGTTATATGTCAACAATCAATTAATGCAAGCTCGTCGTATCCACCAATTGTTTCTGCGGTGTTCTTTTCTTCAGGGACTTTGTGTTATGTTGGTGTCTACGTTGACGCTTTGGCCGCACTGTTTTATGACGTGTGTCAACAACGTCTGTACATACATCCTGTCCAGTTAACAAGGACAAGTATTTCAATCATTATTGTCAATATGTAATCTAAGCATCATCACACAGCGTCAGTTGTGTAAGTCAATGTTGTACTTTACTGTACAGTGGATGGTGTACGTGCATCAGTGTAGTACTTCATTGTACAGTTGATGGTGTACGTACATCAGTGTTGTACTTCATTGTACAGTTGATGGTGTACGTACATCAGTGTTGTACTTCACTGTACAGTTGATGGTGTACGTACATCAGTGTTGTACTTCATTGTACAATGGACGGTGTACGTGTATCAGTGTTGTACTTCACTGTACAGTGGATGGTGTACGTGTATCAGTGTTGTACTTCACTGTACAGTTGATGGTGTACGTACATCAGTGTTGTACTTCATTGTACAGTTGATGGTGTACGTACATCAGTGTTGTACTTCACTGTACAGTGGATGGTGTACGTGTATCAGTGTTGTACTTCACTGTACAGTTGATGGTGTACGTACATCAGTGTTGTACTTCACTGTACAGTTGATGGTGTACGTGTATCAATGTTGTACTTCATTGTACAGTTGGTGGTGTAAGTGTAGCAGTGTAGTACTTCACTCTACAGTTGGTGGTGTACGTGTATCAGTGTTGTACTTCACTGTACAGTTGATGGTGTACGTACATCAGTGTTGTACTTCACTGTACAGTTGATGGTGTACGTGTATCAATGTTGTACTTCATTGTACAGTTGGTGGTGTAAGTGTAGCAGTGTAGTACTTCACTCTACAGTTGGTGGTGTACGTGTATCAGTGTTGTACTTCACTGTACCGTTGGTGGTGTACATGTATCAATGTTGTACTTCATTGTACAGTTGGTGGTGTACGTTTATCAATGTTGCACTTCACTGTATAATTGTTAGTGTACGTGTATCAGTATTGCACTTCACCGTACAGTTTGTGGTGAACATGTATCTGTGTTGTACTTCCCTGTACAGTTGGAGGTGTACGTGTATCAGTGTTGTACTTAACTGTACAGAGGGTAGTGTACGTGTATCAATGTTGTACTTCTCTTTACAGTTGGTGGTGTACGTATATCAGTGTTATACTTCACTGTACAGTTGGTGGTGTACGTGTATCAATGTTGTACTTCACTGTACAGTTGGTGGTGTACGTGTATCAGTGTTGTTCTTCACTGTACAGTGGATGGTGTACGTGTATCAGTGTTGTACTTCACTGTACAGTTGGTGGTATACGCATATCAGTGTTGTACTTCACTGTACATTTGCTGATGTACGTTCACTGTACAATTGGTGGTGTACGTGTATCAGTGTTGTACTTATCTGTACAGTTGGTGGTATATGTTCACTGTACAATTGGTGGTGTACGTGTATCAATGTTGTACTTCACTGTACAATTGATGGTCTGCGTGTATCAATGCTGTACTTCAATGCACAGTTGGTGGTGTACGTGTATCAGTGTTGTACTTCCCTGTACAGTTGGTGGTGTACGTGTATCAGTGTTGTTCTTCACTGCACAGTTGGTGATGTACGTGTATCAGTGTTGTACTTCACTGTACAGTTGGTGGTGTACGTGTATCAGTGTTGTTCTTCAATGCACCGTTGGTGGTGTACGTGTATCAATATTGTACTTCACTGTACATTCGGTGGTGTACGTGTATCAGTGTTGTTCTTCACTGTACAGTTGGTGGTGTACGTGTATCAGTGTTGTTCTTCACTGTACAGTTGGTGGTGTACGTGTATCAGTGTTGTACTTCCCTGTACAGTTGGTGGTACACGCATATCGGTGTTGTACTTCACTGTACAGTTGCTGGTGTACGTATATCAGTGTTGTACGTTCGCTATTCAGTTGGTGGTGTACGTGTATGAGTGTCGTACTTCAGTGTACAGTCGGTGGTGTACGTGTATCAGTGTTGTACTTCACTGTACAGTTGGTGGTGTACGTGTATCAATGTTGTGTGGCAGGTTTAATTCCTGCTGGTGTTTACGTGTTCACTGGTTGTTTACACATTCACTGAGTTCATTACATATTAATATAGGATGTTTTTCTGTCGTTGTTCATTTGCATGCAATAATGGCAAAACTGAAAATGTTCAAGTAATACTTTGGTGTCAGGACTGAAAAACTCTGTGCAATAGCAGCATGTTGAATTTTGTGGATATTTCATAGATAGTAAATAATGCTACATCATTTTTATAGG
This sequence comes from Lamellibrachia satsuma, assembly GCA_033239005.1. Classification (NCBI taxonomy): domain Eukaryota; kingdom Metazoa; phylum Annelida; class Polychaeta; order Sabellida; family Siboglinidae; genus Lamellibrachia; species Lamellibrachia satsuma. The sequence continues at coordinate 2,179,276 of BSQZ01000085.1, read as the reverse complement.
TACATTGTAATAATTTGTGTAATTAATTTTTCACTTTTTCTAGTACAACATGATTAATACGTTATCTAACTTTTGTCAGTATCAATATCAATTCCTTATGCAGGTGATATGCAATGCGGATATGATGTTCATTCACGTCATAGCAAAGTGGACCGGCTGCCTTCACGATGAAAGAATTCTGATAATCATCACTGTTCGAAGCTTTCCAGAGTAACAACAAATCTGTAAGACGGTGCCTCTTAGGAGATAGTGGGTATATGTTGAGGGAGTGGGTGCTAACACCCCTGCCTAATCCCACGACAAGGCAAGAAAGAAATTATAACTATTCCCAGAGCTCTAAAAGAACAACAGTAGAGCGATGTATTTTAATTGCGAAGAGGCGCTGCACTGCCTCCGTAGGCTTCGAGTTGGCCCAACCAAAGCATGCCAGAAAACAATTGTTTGTTTGATGTTGCACAACAGATCCATGTTTCTAAATTTTTAGGATCCTGACTCTGATTCAGATGACTCATATACTGACTCCGATGCTGAAAATAATGATTTCAATGCAGGTCAGCAAGTCACAGAACGAGAACGTGTTGCTGCAGAAAAGGCTGTCCGAGACAGACTCACCAACAACTACTTTTAATGGTAATGATATCTTCTTTTGGATTGAATGAACACGAATCTATTTTATCCACAGGTAAAATTTAGTTCAGAAATTCTATGTTGATAAAATGACATATTACATGTATGTTGGATCACGTAAATGAATTGCATCTTGCATCATTTTGGGGTCTGACTGAAACACAATGATGTGTACAGACGGTTAAAATACAAGGTAACATGCAGACTACTTTGTACCCACACTTAATTATTATAATTATAACTTAATGTTTCAATAAAATTATTAAAAAAACATAAGCCATGCGTTATTGCGGCAATGTTGCAAATGTGTGACAAGTGCAGGACTGCCACTAAAATGCATTTTGTAGTAGTAGGTGTGTAGTTGTAGTAGGCCAAATGGTGTTTTCCCCCGAAGGGATGCGCGGACTGAGGCATTGTTTGTCCTCCATTGTTCGGCCCACGAGGGAGCGGCGTTGAGTTTATCGGAAATAGTCTCCGGTGAACCCGGTGGAGCGGCGTCGTAGTTTCAACTTGCTGTTTGAAATATCTAATCCATGAATATTTAAGTTAGCGCACCGAGACGCCAGAAAAACACACACAGGACACGAGTTGAACAGTGCATCACTTCCATTCGTTATGACAGATGTGGCTATTGTATTCGGAAGTGCGACGTCCTTGGGTTTTATGCATGACTTGACACATCTATGACACGGTGCTCTTGTTCCCGAGGATTATATTATTTATGTCAATTTGCTAGTCGAACGAAAGTTGTCGCTTGCTTGATGAGAGACTCCCAAAACAACTGATCACAGCTAAACTCGGAGGTAATAGTTTAGAGTTTGGAGATCGAGTTCACCAGATCTGTGAAGTCCACGACAGGTTTTTTTCTCCATATCCTGTTAGATAGAAGGGACCAACGACTTCAATGCCTCTTCCAAAAGACATGCAAAGTGGGATGAACGAAATTGCCCAAGTTTCGAAACGGCAATAGGTGGTTTCGAACCCCGGTCCCCCCGACCGACAGTCCAATGCCCTAGCCTCGACCACACAGCCACCTCACCCCACTATTTCACCGCAGATGTGAGGATAAAGTAATTATATATAAGATAATTGGCAGGGTGCTCTGCTTCAACGTTTAATACGTCAAGTTACCTGGTCCTCCAAACTGTTGGAATAAACAATGAAGACACGTGTGTAGGTCTCAGAACCAGACCGTCGTCGTTACATCGTGTGTTACAACCGCTTATGTAATAATCAATACGTTATGTAATAATCAACCATTTATGTAATAATAATGAGGAGGAGGAGGGAGATTATAATTAAGACAACATAATGAGGATGATTAGGAAGATGAGTACGATGAATATGATGAATATGGTTATGAGGTTGATGAAGATGACACTATAATGGGGATGATGAGCGGATGAGGAGGAGGATTATGACAAGATGACGAGGATGATAAGGATGATAATGAGGATGATGAACATGATGCAGTGTTTCTCAACCGCTGGGTCGCGACCCCCCCCCCCGGGGTCTTTGGGATAATCTGGCTAAGAAGCTCAGCCCTCAATGCTTAGCATGTTTGCTTTTCAGCCGTGATGCATCAGAATGCATGTTTGTCGACGCAGTAACCGCCACCCAAGTTAACTGCAATACCTGCTGCTGATCTACAGTCAAGGTGGACAGCTGATCTACAGTCAAGGTGGACAGCTGATCTACACTCAAGGTGGACAGCTGATCTACACTCAAGGTGGACTGCTGATCTACACTCAAGGTGGACTGTTGATCTACAGTCAAGGTGGACAGCTGATCTACAGTCAAGGTGGACTGCTGATCTACAGTCAAGGTGGACAGCTGATCTACAGTCAAGGTGGACAGCTGATCTACACTCAAGGTGGACAGCTGATCTACACTCAAGGTGGACTGCTGATCTACAGTCAAGGTGGACAGCTGATCTACAGTCAAGGTGGACTGCTGATCTACAGTCAAGGTGGACAGCTGATCTACAGTCAAGGTGGACTGTTGATCTACAGTCAAGGTGGACAGCTGATCTACAGTCAAGGTGGACTGTTGATCTACAGTCAAGGCGGACAGCTGATCTACAGTCAAGGTGGACTGCTGATCTACAGTCAAGGTGGACAGCTGATCTACAGTCAAGGTGGACTGCTGATCTACAGTCAAGGTGGACAGCTGATCTACAGTCAAGGTGGACTGTTGATCTACAGTCAAGGTGGATTGCTGATCTACAGTCAAGGCGGACTGTTGATCTACACTCAAGGTGGACTGTTGATCTACAGTCAAGGCGGACTGTTGATCTACAGTCAAGGTGGACTGTTGATCTACAGTTAAGGTGGACTGCTGATCTACAGTCAAGGTGGATTGCTGATCTACAGTCAATGTGGACTGTTGATCTACAGTCAAGGTGGACAGCTGATCTACAGTCAAGGTAGACTGCTGATCTACACTCAAGGTGGACTGTTGATCTACAGTCAAGGTGGACAGCTGATCTACAGTCAAGGTGGACTGCTGATCTACAGTCATGGTGGACAGCTGATCTACAGTCAAGGTGGACAGCTGATCTACACTCAAGGTGGACAGCTGATCTACACTCAAGGTGGACTGCTGATCTACAGTCAAGGTGGACAGCTGATCTACAGTCAAGGTGGACTGCTGATCTACAGTCAAGGTGGACAGCTGATCTAAAGTCAAGGTAGACTGCTGATCTACACTCAAGGTGGATTGTTGATCTACAGTCAAGGTGGACAGCTGATCTACAGTCAAGGTGGACTGTTGATCTACATACAAGGTGGTCTGCTGGTCTACATACAAGGTGGACTGCAAACCTACACTCAATGTGGACTGCTGATCTACACTCAAGGTGGACAGCTGATCTACAGTCAAGGTGGACTGCTGATCTAAACTCAAGATGGACAGGTGATCTACAGTCAAGGTGGACAGCTGATCTATACTCAAGGTGGACAGCTGATCTACAGTTAATGTGGACTGCTGATCTACAGACAAGGTGGACAGCTGATCTACAGTCAATGTGGACAGCTGATCTACAGTCAATGTGTTTAACTGATCTACAATCAATGTGGATTGCTGATCTACAGTCAAGGTGGACAGCTGATCTACAGTCAAGGTGGACAGCTGATCTACAGTCAAGGTGGACAGCTGATCTACAGTCAATGTGGACTGCTGATCTATACTCAAGGTGGACAGCTGATCTACAGTTAATGTGGACTGCTGATCTACAGACAAGGTGGACAGCTGATCTACAGTCAATGTGGACAGCTGATCTACAGTCAATATGTTTAACTGATCTACAGTCAATGTGGATTGCTGATCTACAGTCAATGTGTTTAACTGATCTACAGTCAATGTGTATAACTGATCTACAGTCAATGTGGACAGCTGATCTACAGTCAATGTGTTTAACTGATCTACAGTCAATGTGTTTAACTGATCTACAGTCTATGTGGATTGCTGATCTACAGTCAATGTGTTTAACTGATCTACAGTCTATGTGGATTGCTGATCTACAGTCAATGTGTTTAACTGATCTACAGTCAATGTGTTTAACTGATCTACAGTCAATGTGGATTGCTGATCTACAGTCAATGTGTTTAACTGATCTACAGTCAATGTGTTTAACTGATCTACAGTCAATGTGGATTGCTGATCTACAGTCAATGTGTTTAACTGATCTACAGTCAATGTGTTTAACTGATCTACAGTCAATGTGGATTGCTGATCTACAGTCAATGTGTTTAACTGATCTACAGTCAATGTGTTTAACTGATCTACAGTCAATGTGGACAGCTGATCTACAGTCAATGTGTTTAACTGATCTACAGTCAATGTGTTTAACTGATCTACAGTCTATGTGGATTGCTGATCTACAGTCAATGTGTTTAACTGATCTACAGTCAATGTGTTTAACTGATCTACAGTCAATGTGGATTGCTGATCTACAGTCAATGTGTTTAACTGATCTACAGTCAATGTGTTTAACTGATCTACAGTCAATGTGGATTGCTGATCTACAGTCAATGTGTTTAACTGATCTACAGTCAATGTGTTTAACTGATCTACAGTCTATGTGGATTGCTGATCTACAGTCAATGTGTTTAACTGATCTACAGTCAATGTGTTTAACTGATCTACAGTCAATGTGTTTAACTGATCTACAGTCAATGTGTTTAACTGATCTACAGTCAATGTGTTTAACTGATCTACAGTCTATGTGGATTGCTGATCTACAGTCAATGTGTTTAACTGATCTACAGTCAATGTGTTTAACTGATCTACAGTCAATGTGTTTAACTGATCTACAGTCAATGTGGATTGCTGATCTACAGTCAATGTGTTTAACTGATCTACAGTCAATGTGTTTAACTGATCTACAGTCAATGTGTTTAACTGATCTACAGTCAATGTGGATTGCTGATCTACAGTCAATGTGTTTAACTGATCTACAGTCAATGTGTTTAACTGATCTACAGTCAATGTGTTTAACTGATCTACAGTCAATGTGGACAGCTGATCTACAGTCAATGTGTTTAACTGATCTACAGTCTATGTGTTTAACTGATCTACAGTCAATGTGGATTGCTGATCTACAGTCAATGTGTTTAACTGATCTACAGTCAATGTGTTTAACTGATCTACAGTCAATGTGGACAGCTGATCTACAGTCAATGTGTTTAACTGATCTACAGTCAATGTGTTTAACTGATCTACAGTCAATGTGTTTAACTGATCTACAGTCAATGTGTTTAACTGATCTACAGTCAATGTGGACAGCTGATCTACAGTCAATGTGTTTAACTGATCTACAGTCAATGTGTTTAACTGATCTACAGTCTATGTGGATTGCTGATCTACAGTCAATGTGTTTAACTGATCTACAGTCAATGTGTTTAACTGATCTACAGTCTATGTGGATTGCTGATCTACAGTCAATGTGTTTAACTGATCTACAGTCAATGTGTTTAACTGATCTACAGTCAATGTGTTTAACTGATCTACAGTCTATGTGGATTGCTGATCTACAGTCAATGTGTTTAACTGATCTACAGTCAATGTGTTTAACTGATCTACAGTCTATGTGGATTGCTGATCTACAGTCAATGTGTTTAACTGATCTACAGTCAATGTGTTTAACTGATCTACAGTCAATGTGTTTAACTGATCTACAGTCAATGTGGACAGCTGATCTACAGTCAATGTGTTTAACTGATCTACAGTCAATGTGGACAGCTGATCTACAGTCAATGTGTTTAACTGATCTACAGTCAATGTGTTTAACTGATCTACAGTCAATGTGGATTGCTGATCTACAGTCAATGTGTTTAACTGATCTACAGTCAATGTGTTTAACTGATCTACAGTCTATGTGGATTGCTGATCTACAGTCAATGTGTTTAACTGATCTACAGTCAATGTGTTTAACTGATCTACAGTCAATGTGGACAGCTGATCTACAGTCAATGTGTTTAACTGATCTACAGTCAATGTGGACAGCTGATCTACAGTCAATGTGTTTAACTGATCTACAGTCTATGTGTTTAACTGATCTACAGTCAATGTGGACAGCTGATCTACAGTCAATGTGTTTAACTGATCTACAGCCAATGTGTTTAACTGATCTACAGTCAATGTGGACAGCTGATCTACAGTCAATGTGTTTAACTGATCTACAGTCAATGTGTTTAACTGATCTACAGTCAATGTGGACAGCTGATCTACAGTCAATGTGTTTAACTGATCTACAGTCAATGTGTTTAACTGATCTACAGTCAATGTGGATTGCTGATCTACAGTCAATGTGTTTAACTGATCTACAGTCAATGTGTTTAACTGATCTACAGTCAATGTGGACAGCTGATCTACAGTCAATGTGTTTAACTGATCTACAGTCAATGTGGACAGCTGATCTACAGTCAATGTGTTTAACTGATCTACAGTCTATGTGTTTAACTGATCTACAGTCAATGTGGATTGCTGATCTACAGTCAATGTGTTTAACTGATCTACAGTCAATGTGTTTAACTGATCTACAGTCTATGTGGATTGCTGATCTACAGTCAATGTGTTTAACTGATCTACAGTCAATGTGTTTAACTGATCTACAGTCAATGTGGATTGCTGATCTACAGTCAATGTGTTTAACTGATCTACAGTCAATGTGTTTAACTGATCTACAGTCTATGTGGATTGCTGATCTACAGTCAATGTGGATTGCTGATCTACAGTCAATGTGTTTAACTGATCTACAGTCAATGTGTTTAACTGATCTACAGTCTATGTGGATTGCTGATCTACAGTCAATGTGTTTAACTGATCTACAGTCAATGTGTTTAACTGATCTACAGTCAATGTGGATTGCTGATCTACAGTCAATGTGTTTAACTGATCTACAGTCAATGTGTTTAACTGATCTACAGTCAATGTGGACAGCTGATCTACAGTCAATGTGTTTAACTGATCTACAGTCAATGTGTTTAACTGATCTACAGTCAATGTGTTTAACTGATCTACAGTCAATGTGTTTAACTGATCTACAGTCAATGTGGACAGCTGATCTACAGTCAATGTGTTTAACTGATCTACAGTCAATGTGTTTAACTGATCTACAGTCTATGTGGATTGCTGATCTACAGTCAATGTGTTTAACTGATCTACAGTCAATGTGTTTAACTGATCTACAGTCAATGTGGATTGCTGATCTACAGTCAATGTGTTTAACTGATCTACAGTCAATGTGTTTAACTGATCTACAGTCAATGTGGACAGCTGATCTACAGTCAATGTGTTTAACTGATCTACAGTCAATGTGTTTAACTGATCTACAGTCTATGTGGATTGCTGATCTACAGTCAATGTGTTTAACTGATCTACAGTCAATGTGTTTACTTTGCTTGTCTGACAGTCTATGTGGATTGCTGATCTACAGTCAATGTGTTTAACTGATCTACAGTCAATGTGATCTACAGTCAATGTGTTTAACTGATCTACAGTCAATGTGTTTAACTGATCTACAGTCTATGTGGATTGCTGATCTACAGTCAATGTGTTTAACTGATCTACAGTCAATGTGTTTAACTGATCTACAGTCAATGTGTTTAACTGATCTACAGTCAATGTGTTTAACTGATTGCTGATCTACAGTCAATGTGTTTAACTGATCTACAGTCAATGTGTTTAACTGATCTACAGTCAATGTGTTTAACTGATCTACAGTCAATGTGGACAGCTGATCTACACAGTCAATGTGTTTAACTGATCTACAGTCAATGTGGACAGCTGATCTACAGTCAATGTGTTTAACTGATCTACAGTCAATGTGTTTAACTGATCTACAGTCATGTGGATTGCTGATCTACAGTCAATGTGGATTAAGCTGATCTACAGTCAATGTGTTTAACTGATCTACAGTCAATGTGTTTAACTGATCTACACTCAATGTGGATTGCTGATCTACAGTCAATGTGTTTAACTGATCTACAGTCAATGTGGACAGCTGATCTACAGTCAATGTGTTTAACTGATCTACAGTCAATGTGTTTAACTGATCTACAGTCAATGTGGATTGCTGATCTACAGTCAATGTGTTTAACTGATCTACAGTCAATGTGTTTAACTGATCTACAGTCTATGTGGATTGCTGATCTACAGTCAATGTGTTTAACTGATCTACAGTCAATGTGGACAGCTGATCTACAGTCAATGTGTTTAACTGATCTACAGTCAATGTGTTTAACTGATCTACAGTCAATGTGGATTGCTGATCTACAGTCAATGTGTTTAACTGATCTACAGTCAATGTGTTTAACTGATCTACAGTCAATGTGGATTGCTGATCTACAGTCAATGTGTTTAACTGATCTACAGTCAATGTGTTTAACTGATCTACAGTCAATGTGGATTGCTGATCTACAGTCAATGTGTTTAACTGATCTACAGTCAATGTGGACAGCTGATCTACAGTCTATGTGGATTGCTGATCTACAGTCAATGTGTTTAACTGATCTACAGTCAATGTGTTTAACTGATCTACAGTCAATGTGGATTGCTGATCTACAGTCAATGTGTTTAACTGATCTACAGTCAATGTGTTTAATTGATCTACAGTCAATGTGGATTGCTGATCTACAGTCAATGTGTTTAACTGATCTACAGTCAATGTGGATTGCTGATCTACAGTCAATGTGTTTAACTGATCTACAGTCAATGTGTTTAACTGATCTACAGTCAATGTGTTTAACTGATCTACAGTCAATGTGTTTAACTGATCTACAGTCAATGTGTTTAACTGATCTACAGTCTATGTGTTTATTGCTGATCTACAGTCAATGTGTTTAACTGATCTACAGTCAATGTGTTTAACTGATCTACAGTCAATGTGGACAGCTGATCTACATCTGATGTGTTACTATCTAGTCAATGTGTTTAACTGATCTACAGTCAATGTGTTTAACTGATCTACAGTCAATGTGGACAGCTGATCTACAGTCAATGTGTTTAACTGATCTACAGTCAATGTGTTTAACTGATCTACAGTCTATGTGGATTGCTGATCTACAGTCAATGTGGATTGCTGATCTACAGTCAATGTGTTTAACTGATCTACAGTCAATGTGTTTAACTGATCTACAGTCAATGTGGATTGCTGATCTACAGTCAATGTGTTTAACTGATCTACAGTCAATGTGTTTAACTAGTCTGATCTACAGTCAATGTGGATTAACTGATCTACAGTCAATGTGTTTAACTGATCTACAGTCAATGTGTTTAACTGATCTACAGTCTATGTGGATTGCTGATCTACAGTCAATGTGTTTAACTGATCTACAGTCAATGTGTTTAACTGATCTACAGTCTATGTGGATTACTGATCTACAGTCAATGTGTTTAACTGATCTACAGTCAATGTGTTTAACTGATCTACAGTCAATGTGTTTAACTGATCTACAGTCAATGTGGACAGCTGATCTACAGTCAATGTGTTTAACTGATCTACAGTCAATGTGTTTAACTGATCTACAGTCTGATTGCTGATCTAGTCAATGTGTTTAACTGATCTACAGTCAATGTGTTTAACTGATCTACAGTCAATGTGGATTTAACTGATCTACAGTCAATGTGGATCACGCTGATCTATCTACAGTCAATGTGTTTAACTGATCTACAGTCATCTTGCTGATCTACAGTCAATGTGTTTAACTGATCTACAGTCAATGTGTTTAACTGATCTACAGTCTAATGTGGATTGCTGATCTACAGTCAATGTGTTTAACTGATCTACAGTCAATGTGTTTAACTGATCTACAGTCAATGTGTTTAGCTGATCTACAGTCAATGTGTTTAACTGATCTACAGTCAATGTGTTTAACTGATCTACAGTCAATGTGGACAGCTGATCTACAGTCAATGTGTTTAACTGATCTACAGTCAATGTGTTTAACTGATCTACAGTCAATGTGGATCAGCTGATCTACAGTCAATGTGTTTAACTGATCTACAGTCAATGTGTTTAACTGATCTACAGTCAATGTGGACAGCTGATCTACAGTCAATGTGTTTAACTGATCTACAGTCAATGGACAGCTGATCTACAGTCAATGTGTTTAACTGATCTACAGTCATGTGTTTAACTGATCTACAGTCAATGTGGACAGCTGATCTACAGTCAATGTGTTTAACTGATCTACAGTCAATGTGTTTAACTGATCTACAGTCAATGTGGACAGCTGATCTACAGTCAATGTGTTTAACTGATCTACAGTCAATGTGTTTAACTGATCTACAGTCAATGTGGACAGCTGATCTACAGTCAATGTGTTTAACTGATCTACAGTCAATGTGTTTAACTGATCTACAGTCAATGTGTTTAACTGATCTACAGTCAATGTGTTTAACTGATCTACAGTCAATGTGGATTAACTGATCTACAGTCAATGTGTTTAACTGATCTACAGTCAATGTGTTTAACTGATCTACAGTCAATGTGGATTGCTGATCTACAGTCAATGTGTTTAACTGATCACAGTCTATGTGTTTAACTGATCTACAGTCAATGTGGATTGCTGATCTACAGTCTGTGTTTACAGATCTACACAGTCTATGTGGATTGCTGATCTACAGTCAATGTGTTTAACTGATCTACAGTCAATGTGTTTAACTCTACAGTCAATGTGGATTGCTGATCTAGTCAATGTTTACTGATCTACAGTCAATTGTTTAACTGATCTACAGTCTATGTGGATTGCTGATCTACAGTCAATGTGGATTGCTGATCTACAGTCAATGTGTTTAACTGATCTACAGTCAATGTGTTTAACTGATCTACAGTCTATGTGGATTGCTGATCTACAGTCAATGTGTTTAACTGATCTACAGTCAATGTGTTTAACTGATCTACAGTCAATGTGGATTGCTGATCTACAGTCAATGTGTTTAACTGATCTACAGTCAATGTGTTTAACTGATCTACAGTCAATGTGGACAGCTGATCTACAGTCAATGTGTTTAACTGATCTACAGTCAATGTGTTTTAACTGATCTACAGTCAATGTGTTTAACTGATCTACAGTCAATGTGTTTAACTGATCTACAGTCAATGTGGACAGCTGATCTACAGTCAATGTGTTTAACTGATCTACAGTCAATGTGTTTAACTGATCTACAGTCTATGTGGATTGCTGATCTACAGTCAATGTGTTTAACTGATCTACAGTCAATGTGTTTAACTGATCTACAGTCAATGTGTTTAACTGATCTACAGTCAATGTGGATTGCTGATCTACAGTCAATGTGTTTAACTGATCTACAGTCAATGTGTTTAACTGATCTACAGTCAATGTGGACAGCTGATCTACAGTCAATGTGTTTAACTGATCTACAGTCAATGTGTTTAACTGATCTACAGTCTATGTGGATTGCTGATCTACAGTCAATGTGTTTAACTGATCTACAGTCAATGTGTTTAACTGATCTACAGTCTATGTGGATTGCTGATCTACAGTCAATGTGTTTAACTGATCTACAGTCAATGTGTTTAACTGATCTACAGTCAATGTGTTTAACTGATCTACAGTCTATGTGGATTGCTGATCTACAGTCAATGTGTTTAACTGATCTACAGTCAATGTGTTTAACTGATCTACAGTCAATGTGTTTAACTGATCTACAGTCTATGTGGATTGCTGATCTACAGTCAATGTGTTTAACTGATCTACAGTCAATGTGTTTAACTGATCTACAGTCAATGTGGATTGCTGATCTACAGTCAATGTGTTTAACTGATCTACAGTCAATGTGTTTAACTGATCTACAGTCAATGTGGACAGCTGATCTACAGTCAATGTGTTTAACTGATCTACAGTCAATGTGGACAGCTGATCTACAGTCAATGTGTTTAACTGATCTACAGTCAATGTGTTTAACTGATCTACAGTCTATGTGGATTGCTGATCTACAGTCAATGTGTTTAACTGATCTACAGTCAATGTGTTTAACTGATCTACACTCAATGTGGATTGCTGATCTACAGTCAATGTGTTTAACTGATCTACAGTCAATGTGGACAGCTGATCTACAGTCAATGTGTTTAACTGATCTACAGTCAATGTGTTTAACTGATCTACAGTCAATGTGGATTGCTGATCTACAGTCAATGTGTTTAACTGGTCTACAGTCAATGTGTTTAACTGATCTACAGTCTATGTGGATTGCTGATCTACAGTCAATGTGTTTAACTGATCTACAGTCAATGTGGACAGCTGATCTACAGTCAATGTGTTTAACTGATCTACAGTCAATGTGTTTAACTGATCTACAGTCTATGTGGATTGCTGATCTACAGTCAATGTGTTTAACTGATCTACAGTCAATGTGTTTAACTGATCTACAGTCAATGTGGATTGCTGATCTACAGTCAATGTGTTTAACTGATCTACAGTCAATGTGTTTAACTGATCTACAGTCAATGTGGATTGCTGATCTACAGTCAATGTGTTTAACTGATCTACAGTCAATGTGGACAGCTGATCTACAGTCTATGTGGATTGCTGATCTACAGTCAATGTGTTTAACTGATCTACAGTCAATGTGTTTAACTGATCTACAGTCAATGTGGATTGCTGATCTACAGTCAATGTGTTTAACTGATCTACAGTCAATGTGTTTAACTGATCTACAGTCAATGTGGATTTCTGATCTACAGTCAATGTGTTTAACTGATCTACAGTCAATGTGGATTGCTGATCTACAGTCAATGTGGATTGCTGATCTACAGTCAATGTGTTTAACTGATCTACAGTCAATGTGTTTAACTGATCTACAGTCTATGTGGATTGCTGATCTACAGTCAATGTGTTTAACTGATCTACAGTCAATGTGTTTAACTGATCTACAGTCTATGTGGATTGCTGATCTACAGTCAATGTGTTTAACTGATCTACAGTCAATGTGGATAGCTGATCTACAGTCTATGTGGATTGCTGATCTACAGTCAATGTGTTTAACTGATCTACAGTCAATGTGTTTAACTGATCTACAGTCAATGTGGATTGCTGATCTACAGTCAATGTGTTTAACTGATCTACAGTCAATGTGTTTAACTGATCTACAGTCAATGTGGATTGCTGATCTACAGTCAATGTGTTTAACTGATCTACAGTCAATGTGGATTGCTGATCTACAGTCAATGTGGATTGCTGATCTACAGTCAATGTGTTTAACTGATCTACAGTCAATGTGTTTAACTGATCTACAGTCTATGTGGATTGCTGATCTACAGTCAATGTGTTTAACTGATCTACAGTCAATGTGTTTAACTGATCTACAGTCTATGTGGATTGCTGATCTACAGTCAATGTGTTTAACTGATCTACAGTCAATGTGTTTAACTGATCTACAGTCAATGTGTTTAACTGATCTACAGTATATGTGGATTGCTGATCTACAGTCAATGTGTTTAACTGATCTACAGTCAATGTGTTTAACTGATCTACAGTCTATGTGGATTGCTGATCTACAGTCAATGTGTTTAACTGATCTACAGTCAATGTGTTTAACTGATCTACAGTCAATGTGTTTAACTGATCTACAGTCAATGTGGACAGCTGATCTACAGTCAATGTGTTTAACTGATCTACAGACAATGTGGACAGCTGATCTACAGTCAATGTGTTTAACTGATCTACAGTCAATGTGTTTAACTGATCTACAGTCAATGTGGATTGCTGATCTACAGTCAATGTGTTTAACTGATCTACAGTCAATGTGTTTAACTGATCTACAGTCAATGTGGATTGCTGATCTACAGTCAATGTGTTTAACTGATCTACAGTCAATGTGTTTAACTGATCTACAGTCAATGTGGACAGCTGATCTACAGTCAATGTGTTTAACTGATCTACAGTCAATGTGGACAGCTGATCTACAGTCAATGTGTTTAACTGATCTACAGTCTATGTGTTTAACTGATCTACAGTCAATGTGGATTGCTGATCTACAGTCAATGTGTTTAACTGATCTACAGTCAATGTGTTTAACTGATCTACAGTCTATGTGGATTGCTGATCTACAGTCAATGTGTTTAACTGATCTACAGTCAATGTGTTTAACTGATCTACAGTCAATGTGGATTGCTGATCTACAGTCAATGTGTTTAACTGATCTACAGTCAATGTGTTTAACTGATCTACAGTCTATGTGGATTGCTGATCTACAGTCAATGTGGATTGCTGATCTACAGTCAATGTGTTTAACTGATCTACAGTCAATGTGTTTAACTGATCTACAGTCTATGTGGATTGCTGATCTACAGTCAATGTGTTTAACTGATCTACAGTCAATGTGTTTAACTGATCTACAGTCAATGTGGATTGCTGATCTACAGTCAATGTGTTTAACTGATCTACAGTCAATGTGTTTAACTGATCTACAGTCAATGTGGACAGCTGATCTACAGTCAATGTGTTTAACTGATCTACAGTCAATGTGTTTAACTGATCTACAGTCAATGTGTTTAACTGATCTACAGTCAATGTGTTTAACTGATCTACAGTCAATGTGGACAGCTGATCTACAGTCAATGTGTTTAACTGATCTACAGTCAATGTGTTTAACTGATCTACAGTCTATGTGGATTGCTGATCTACAGTCAATGTGTTTAACTGATCTACAGTCAATGTGTTTAACTGATCTACAGTCAATGTGTTTAACTGATCTACAGTCAATGTGGATTGCTGATCTACAGTCAATGTGTTTAACTGATCTACAGTCAATGTGTTTAACTGATCTACAGTCAATGTGGACAGCTGATCTACAGTCAATGTGTTTAACTGATCTACAGTCAATGTGTTTAACTGATCTACAGTCTATGTGGATTGCTGATCTACAGTCAATGTGTTTAACTGATCTACAGTCAATGTGTTTAACTGATCTACAGTCTATGTGGATTGCTGATCTACAGTCAATGTGTTTAACTGATCTACAGTCAATGTGTTTAACTGATCTACAGTCAATGTGTTTAACTGATCTACAGTCTATGTGGATTGCTGATCTACAGTCAATGTGTTTAACTGATCTACAGTCAATGTGTTTAACTGATCTACAGTCAATGTGTTTAACTGATCTACAGTCTATGTGGATTGCTGATCTACAGTCAATGTGTTTAACTGATCTACAGTCAATGTGTTTAACTGATCTACAGTCAATGTGGATTGCTGATCTACAGTCAATGTGTTTAACTGATCTACAGTCAATGTGTTTAACTGATCTACAGTCAATGTGGACAGCTGATCTACAGTCAATGTGTTTAACTGATCTACAGTCAATGTGGACAGCTGATCTACCGTCAATGTGTTTAACTGATCTACAGTCAATGTGTTTAACTGATCTACAGTCAATGTGGATTGCTGATCTACAGTCAATGTGTTTAACTGATCTACAGTCAATGTGTTTAACTGATCTACAGTCAATGTGGATTGCTGATCTACAGTCAATGTGTTTAACTGATCTACAGTCAATGTGGACAGCTGATCTACAGTCAATGTGTTTAACTGATCTACAGTCAATGTGTTTAACTGATCTACAGTCAATGTGGATTGCTGATCTACAGTCAATGTGTTTAACTGATCTACAGTCAATGTGGACAGCTGATCTACAGTCAATGTGTTTAACTGATCTACAGTCAATGTGTTTAACTGATCTACAGTCAATGTGGATTGCTGATCTACAGTCAATGTGTTTAACTGATCTACAGTCAATGTGTTTAACTGATCTACAGTCAATGTGGATTGCTGATCTACAGTCAATGTGTTTAACTGATCTACAGTCAATGTGTTTAACTGATCTACAGTCAATGTGGATTGCTGATCTACAGTCAATGTGTTTAACTGATCTACAATCAATGTGGACAGCTGATCTACAGTCAATGTGTTTAACTGATCTACAGTCAATGTGTTTAACTGATCTACAGTCAATGTGGATTGCTGATCTACAGTCAATGTGTTTAACTGATCTACAGTCAATGTGTTTAACTGATCTACAGTCTATGTGGATTGCTGATCTACAGTCAATGTGTTTAACTGATCTACAGTCAATGTGGACAGCTGATCTACAGTCAATGTGTTTAACTGATCTACAGTCAATGTGTTTAACTGATCTACAGTCTATGTGGATTGCTGATCTACAGTCAATGTGTTTAACTGATCTACAGTCAATGTGATTAACTGATCTACAGTCAATGTGGATTGCTGATCTACAGTCAATGTGTTTAACTGATCTACAGTCAGTGTGTTTAACTGATCTACAGTCAATGTGGATTGCTGATCTACAGTCAATGTGTTTAACTGATCTACAGTCAATGTGGACAGCTGATCTACAGTCTATGTGGATTGCTGATCTACAGTCAATGTGTTTAACTGATCTACAGTCAATGTGTTTAACTGATCTACAGTCAATGTGGATTGCTGATCTACAGTCAATGTGTTTAACTGATCTACAGTCAATGTGTTTAACTGATCTACAGTCAATGTGGATTGCTGATCTACAGTCAATGTGTTTAACTGATCTACAGTCAATGTGGATTGCTGATCTACAGTCAATGTGGATTGCTGATCTACAGTCAATGTGTTTAACTGATCTACAGTCAATGTGTTTAACTGATCTACAGTCTATGTGGATTGCTGATCTACAGTCAATGTGTTTAACTGATCTACAGTCAATGTGTTTAACTGATCTACAGTCTATGTGGATTGCTGATCTACAGTCAATGTGTTTAACTGATCTACAGTCAATGTGGACAGCTGATCTACAGTCTATGTGGATTGCTGATCTACAGTCAATGTGTTTAACTGATCTACAGTCAATGTGTTTAACTGATCTACAGTCAATGTGGATTGCTGATCTACAGTCAATGTGTTTAACTGATCTACAGTCAATGTGTTTAACTGATCTACAGTCAATGTGGATTGCTGATCTACAGTCAATGTGTTTAACTGATCTACAGTCAATGTGGATTGCTGATCTACAGTCAATGTGGATTGCTGATCTACAGTCAATGTGTTTAACTGATCTACAGTCAATGTGTTTAACTGATCTACAGTCTATGTGGATTGCTGATCTACAGTCAATGTGTTTAACTGATCTACAGTCAATGTGTTTAACTGATCTACAGTCTATGTGGATTGCTGATCTACAGTCAATGTGTTTAACTGATCTACAGTCAATGTGTTTAACTGATCTACAGTCAATGTGTTTAACTGATCTACAGTCTATGTGGATTGCTGATCTACAGTCAATGTGTTTAACTGATCTACAGTCAATGTGTTTAACTGATCTACAGTCTATGTGGATTGCTGATCTACAGTCAATGTGTTTAACTGATCTACAGTCAATGTGTTTAACTGATCTACAGTCAATGTGTTTAACTGATCTACAGTCAATGTGTTTAACTGATCTACAGTCAATGTGTTTAACTGATCTACAGTCAATGTGTTTAACTGATCTACAGTCAATGTGGATTGCTGATCTACAGTCAATGTGTTTAACTGATCTACAGTCAATGTGTTTAACTGATCTACAGTCTATGTGGATTGCTGATCTACAGTCAATGTGTTTAACTGATCTACAGTCAATGTGTTTAACTGATCTACAGTCAATGTGGATTGCTGATCTACAGTCAATGTGTTTAACTGATCTACAGTCAATGTGTTTAACTGATCTACAGTCAATGTGGATTGCTGATCTACAGTCAATGTGTTTAACTGATCTACAGTCAATGTGGACAGCTGATCTACAGTCAATGTGTTTAACTGATCTACAGTCAATGTGTTTAACTGATCTACAGTCAATGTGGATTGCTGATCTACAGTCAATGTGTTTAACTGATCTACAGTCAATGTGTTTAACTGATCTACAGTCTATGTGGATTGCTGATCTACAGTCAATGTGTTTAACTGATCTACAGTCAATGTGTTTAACTGATCTACAGTCAATGTGGATTGCTGATCTACAGTCAATGTGTTTAACTGATCTACAGTCAATGTGGACAGCTGATCTACAGTCAATGTGTTTAACTGATCTACAGTCAATGTGTTTAACTGATCTACAGTCAATGTGGATTGCTGATCTACAGTCAATGTGTTTAACTGATCTACAGTCAATGTGTTTAACTGATCTACAGTCAATGTGGATTGCTGATCTACAGTCAACGTGTTTAACTGATCTACAGTCAATGTGTTTAACTGATCTACAGTCAATGTGGATTGCTGATCTACAGTCAATGTGTTTAACTGATCTACAGTCAATGTGTTTAACTGATCTACAGTCAATGTGGATTGCTGATCTACAGTCAATGTGTTTAACTGATCTACAGTCAATGTGTTTAACTGATCTACAGTCAATGTGGATTGCTGATCTACAGTCAATGTGTTTAACTGATCTACAGTCAATGTGTTTAACTGATCTACAGTCTATGTGGATTGCTGATCTACAGTCAATGTGTTTAACTGATCTACAGTCAATGTGTTTAACTGATCTACAGTCAATGTGGATTGCTGATCTACAGTCAATGTGTTTAACTGATCTACAGTCAATGTGTTTAACTGATCTACAGTCTATGTGGATTGCTGATCTACAGTCAATGTGTTTAACTGATCTACAGTCAATGTGTTTAACTGATCTACAGTCTATGTGGATTGCTGATCTACAGTCAATGTGTTTAACTGATCTACAGTCAATGTGTTTAACTGATCTACAGTCAATGTGTTTAACTGATCTACAGTCTATGTGGATTGCTGATCTACAGTCAATGTGGATTGCTGATCTACAGTCAAGGTGATCTGCATATTTTAATCAAATTTAATGAGACGCCGGAAGCACACACAGGACACGAGTTGAAAACTGCATCACTTCCGCTCGCTATGACATGTGTCTATTGTATTCGAAAGTTGTATTCTTGATTGCAGTCGTTTCAGTACATAAGGCCCATATAGAGTAGGGTGGGGCAAAGCGCATTCCCGGGGCAAAACGCACCCGCTCTATTTCTGCAGATCCAATTATTATCTTCCAACAAACCGATGCACCATGATGCCAAACCAATTTGTGCACGTTCGATTTCAGGAGACGCAACACGTACAGTACCAATATTATAACAAACTGAACAGCTTCAACCGATTTCACAGCAAAAGTACTTTAAGTAATCCAAAATGTGAAATAGCTCACCTATATATTGTTATAATAGGTGTTAATTGTGTCTATTGCAGGCAGGTTGTGTGCATCGCTACTGGTGATATTGTATATTGTTTACATATATCTGGTACACGCACGCACGCACACACACACACACACACACACACACACACACACACACACACACACACACACACACACACACACACACACACACACACACACACACACACACACACACACACACACACACACACATTAAAACAAGTAATTTAGGGTAACACAAAGTAATTATGTCTGATATAGTGAAGTCTTTTGTCAAAGAAACTAATGTTTAAAACTATAAAATATTCTCCATGGTTGCTTTCAACCTACCAATGTGGCCTACGTGAGCTGTGTCACGAAGAATACGCTTCGTCGACTGCCGGTTAATTCTAGCAAGAGGAAGTCTGCAAACAAGTTGTAACTTGAAAGTGGCTGACATTTTTGTAAAGCCTTGACAACAGCGTGATATTATTCCATTGACTTTTTAAAAAGCACCATACACATATATATGCGACAAATCCACATATTAACATATGTGATTTTATAGCAATATTCTTATAATTAGTCTTATAAAGTGCCATCTGATGGTTTGGCATATATTTAATTGACTTGAGATATATTGAATATGGCATCAGATTATCTCCCGATGCTGTTTACAGGAATCAGACCGCTGTTGGTAGGTTAACCACGTTAGTGTCGTAAGAAACTGTTATTTACAGGAACTAGACCATCAATACTTAATCTACTACCACCAAACTACTAATATGCCAAGTAAGATTAGTCACAATAACATACCAAAACGTCATGTAATACTACTACGCCACTTCGATTCCACTTCACAGTGCTACTACCAAAGGGCTGAAATATCAATCAATCAATCAATTTTTTTCCCATAATACATACAGTGAGGACAAACACACACTGTATATTACTAAATATGATTACATGTGGAAAACATAAGCTATGGATTCTGCGTGCGTGTTTGTGTGCGTGCGTGCGTGCATGCGTGCATACCTGTGGTACTAAGCTGAACACAACCAACTGTGAGCTGAGGTTAAATAAATGTACACCTACCATCTTATCTAATCCAATAATAATTAATGACAACTAACTAGAAATATATGTTTTACCTGCAACGTCACTGGGATTAACCAACCGATCACACTTACATAATATATGGCAGCCACGATAACAAATGAAATCTACTGAATGGCATGTTAGGCATTTTATGACAACCGTTGTGCCAACCATGAGATACTATTATCTTAGTCTGATGTTTAAACAATATTGTCAAGAAAGTCCGCTCTACAATGTATTGTCGTAAATCCTACAAAGACACAGCATGAGCAGCATAACGTCTAACTTCAGCTCTACCCAACATCGAGTAATGTAGTGTATCTCCGATACACGTTTAATCATATCTAGTCGTTTGAAAATTCTTAATTACATGTCATTATTAAATTAACCATCTAAAATGAAGTTCCTCACTCATTGTACTTAAAATAATGCATTTAAAACAGCATGTGCCGCTGTCGTGAGAGTGCACCGTCCTCTTATTAAAGACATCAGGTGTCGTCCACTGTGCCCGCTGTCATGAGAGTGCACCGTCATCTTACTAAAGACGTCAGGTGTCGTCCACTGTGCCGCTGTCGTGAGAGTGCACCGTCCTCTTATTACAGACGCCAGGTGTCGTCCACTGTGTAGTACTCGCTGTGGATGTCAGCTTTCATCAACACCGCACAATATTTTCTCATGCGAGAAAATCGCACGAATCATCGTCGTCTACTTATACACAATGCAATTACACCAAGTACTGCAACACAAAATTGTAGAACTCTATCGAATATACTAGCAACTTGCTGCGAATATTGTTTTTCAAACTTGCAGTTTGTCGCGAAATGTTCGCAGTTGTTATTGGTGTAGAAATATTTGCCAAAACTTTTAGGACGTTTACAAGCATTCTCCGCGTTCGTCACGACCTCCCCTGGTTCCAAGGGTGGCGGGCTATTTTTGTATTGGACTCGAAGCAGACGTTGCCCATTTCTGAACTTCTTGAGGCTGACGCGATGTATTTTCGAGTCGTTGGTGTAATGGATGACCTTTGCTCTACCTACGTAAATCCCGTGGTGATGTAAGGTAACTAGGCCTGATCCCACGGTCCCGCCACTTCCAGATGATCCGGATCCACCTTTTATTACGCGGGCCAGTTGGTCTCCTTCACTGAAATAAATATAATATGTGTTTACATCAACGTTCATCCTTATCACCCTATATAACTTTTAGTCATTGTAAAAATTCATTATATACATATTACAATTCATATCAAGTTTAAAATACAAATAGCAATGCAAATAACGTTAATAAAGAAGTTAACAATAGAAATAACGTTAATAAAGAAGATAGTAAACCAACAATCTAATAAGTAGTTTGGTCGACTCTATTGTATGCCGTGTATTCAATTATGTTACGTCTAATGTTACATTTATAATGGGGGATCATCATACGATAATGGTCGCTGGGTGGTTGGTCGATGCACTGTGCCCCTGCTAACATCTTGCTATCCCCAAAGGTGTTATGCTGATAAGGTGTAAATGTCAAATCCTGATGCCACACAACACGCAACGATACAGCTGCAACAAGTCCCACGTGGCATGTTTAATATTTTGACATAAATGGGAGGTGTAGCGAAGTTCAGCCTAATGAACACGAGGAGGACTGAAACTAACAAACTTAACAAACTATTTGATAAGGATGTGATAGAGATGTCAATGTAATGAAAAAAAACATGCTTATGTAAAAAAAACATCGTGGTTCTGACTGTTGATTACTCCCCAGCTGGAGTACATACAACAACTAACACAGCATATAGCAAGTACATACAACAATTGACGCAGCATATAGCAAGTACATACAACAACTGACACAGCATACAGCAAGTACATACAACAACTGACACAGCATATAGCAAGTACATACAACAACTGACACAGCATATAGCAAGTACATACAACAATTGACGCAGCATATAGCAAGTACATACAACAACTGACACAGCATACAGCAAGTACATACAACAACTGACACAGCATATAGCAAGTACATACAACAACTGACACAGCATATAGCAAGTACATACAACAACTGACACAGCATACAGCAAGTACATACAGCAACTAACACAGCATACAGCAAGTACATACAACAACTGACACAGCATACAGCAAGTACATACAACAACTGACACAGCGTATAGCAAGTACATACAACAACTGAAACAGCATACAGCAAGTACATACAGCAACTAACACAGCATACAGCAAGTACATACAACAACTGACACAGCATATAGCAAGTACATACAACAACTGACACAGCATATATCAAGTACATACAACAAATGACACAGTATATAGCAAGTACATACAACAACTGACACAGCATACAGCAAGTACATACAACAACTGACACAGCATACAGCAAGTACATACAACAACTGACACAGCATATAGCAAGTACATACAGCAAATAACACAGCATACAGCAAGTACATACAACAACTGACACAGCATATAGCAAGTACATACAACAACTGACACAGCATACAGCAAGTACATACAACAACTGACACAGCATACAGCAAGTACATACAACAACTGACACAGCATACAGCATGTACATACAACAACTGACACAGCATATAGCAAGTACATACAACAACTGACACAGCATACAGCAAGTACATACAGCAACTAACACAGCATACAGCAAGTACATACAACAACTGACACAGCATACAGCAAGTACATACAACAACTGACACAGCATACAGCAAGTACATACAGCAACTAACACAGCATACAGCAAGTACATACAACAACTGACACAGCATATAGCAAGTACATACAACAACTGACACAGCATACAGCAAGTACATACAACAACTGACACAGCATACAGCAAGTACATACAACAACTGACACAGCATATAGCAAGTACATACAACAACTAACACAGCATACAGCAAGTACATACAACAACTAACACAGCATATAGCAAGTACATACAACAAATGACACAGCATACAGCAAGTACATACAACAACTAACACAGCATATAGCAAGTACATACAACAACTAACACAGCATACAGCAAGTACATACAACAACTAACACAGCATATAGCAAGTACATACAACAACTGACACAGCATACAGCAAGTACATACAACAACTGACACAGCATATAGCAAGTACATACAACAACTAACACAGCATATATCAAGTACATACAACAACTAACACAGCACACAGCAAGTACGTACAACAACTGACACAGCATATAGCAAGTACATACAACAACTGACACAGCATATAGCAAGTACATACAACAACTGACACAGCATACAGCAAGTACATACAGCAACTAACACAGCATACAGCAAGTACATACAACAACTGACACAGCATATAGCAAGTACATACAACAACTGACACAGCATATAGCAAGTACATACAACAACTGACACAGCATACAGCAAGTACATACAACAACTGACACAGCATATAGCAAGTACATACAACAACTGACACAGCATATAGCAAGTACATACAACAACTGACACAGCATATAGCAAGTACATACAACAACTGACACAGCATATAGCAAGTACATACAACAACTGACACAGCATATAGCAAGTACATACAACAACTGACACAGCATATAGCAAGTACATACAACAACTGACACAGCATATAGCAAGTACATACAACAACTGACACAGCATATAGCAAGTACATACAACAACTGACACAGCATATAGCAAGTACATACAACAACTGACACAGCATATAGCAAGTACATACAGCAACTAACACAGCATATAGCAAGTACATACAACAACTGACACAGCATATAGCAAGTACATACAACAACTGACACAGCATACAACAAGAACATACAACAAATGACACAGCATACAGCAAGTACATACAACAACTGACACAGCATATAGCAAGTACATACAACAACTGACACAGCATACAGCAAGTACATACAGCAACTAACACAGCATACAGCAAGTACATACAACAACTGACACAGCATACAGCAAGTACATACAACAACTGACACAGCATATAGCAAGTACATAAAACAACTGACACAGCATATAGCAAGTACATACAACAACTGACACAGCATACAGCAAGTACATACAGCAACTAACACAGCATATAGCAAGTACATACAGCAACTAACTCAGCATACAGCAAATACATTCAACAACTGAAACAGCATACAGCAAGTACATACAACAACTGACACAGCATACAGCAAGTACATACAACAACTGACACAGCATATAGCAAGTACATACAACAACTGACACAGCATACAGCAAGTACATACAACAACTGACACAGCATACAGCAAGTACATACAACAACTGACACAGCATATAGCAAGTACATACAACAACTGACACAGCATATAGCAAGTACATACAACAACTGACACAGCATACAACAAGTACATACAACAAATGACACAGCATACAGCAAGTACATACAACAACTGACACAGCATACAGCAAGTACATACAACAACTGACACAGCATACAGCAAGTACATACAACAACTGACACAGCATATAGCAAGTACATACAACAACTCACACAGCATACAGCAAGTACATACAACAACTAACACAGCATATAGCAAGTACATACAACAACTGATACAGCATACAGCAAGTACATACAACAACTAACACAGCATATAGCAAGTACATACAACAACTAACACAGCATACAGCAAGTACATACAACAACTAACACAGCATATAGCAAGTACATACAACAACTGACACAGCATACAGCAAGTACATACAACAACTGACACAGCATATAGCAAGTACATACAGCAACTAACACAGCATATAGCAAGTACATACAGCAACTAACACAGCATACAGCAAATACATACAACAACTAACACAGCATACAGCAAATACATACAACAACTAACACAGCATACAGCAAATACATACAACTACTGACACAGCATATAGCAAGTACATACAACAACTGACACAGCATATAGCAAGTACATACAACAACTGACACAGCATATAGCAAGTACATACAACAACTGACACAGCATACAGCAAGTACATACAACAACTGACACAGCATACAGCAAGTACATACAACAACTGACACAGCATATAGCAAGTACATACAACAACTAACACAGCATACAGCAAGTACATACAACAACTAACACAGCATATAGCAAGTACATACAACAACTGACACAGCATACAGCAAGTACATACAACAACTAACACAGCATATAGCAAGTACATACAACAACTAACACAGCATACAGCAAGTACATACAACAACTGACACAGCATATAGCAAGTACATACAACAACTGACACAGCATACAGCAAGTACATACAACAACTGACACAGCATATAGCAAGTACATACAACAACTGACACAGCATATAGCAAGTACATACAACAACTGACACAGCATACAGCAAGTACATACAGCAACTAACACAGCATACAGCATGTACATACAGCATCTAACACAGCATACAGCAAGTACATACAACAACTGACACAGCATACAGCAAGTACATACAACAACTGACACAGCATATAGCAAGTACATACAACAACTGACACAGCATACAGCAAGTACATACAACAACTGACACAGCATACAGCAAGTACATACAACAACTGACACAGCATACAGCAAGTACATACAACAACTGACACAGCATATAGCAAGTACATACAACAACTGACACAGCATATAGCAAGTACATACAACAACTGACACAGCATATAGCAAGTACATACAACAACTGACACAGCATATAGCAAGTACATACAACAACTGACACAGCATACAGCAAGTACATACAACAACTGACACAGCATACAGCAAGTACATACAACAACTGACACAGCATATAGCAAGTACATACAACAACTAACACAGCATACAGCAAGTACATACAACAACTAACACAGCATATATCAAGTACATACAACAACTGACACAGCATACAGCAAGTACATACAACAACTAACACAGCATATAGCAAGTACATACAACAACTAACACAGCATACAGCAAGTACATACAACAACTAACACAGCATATAGCAAGTACATACAACAACTGACACAGCATACAGCAAGTACATACAACAACTGACACAGCATATAGCAAGTACATACAACAACTGACACAGCATATAGCAAGTACATACAACAACTGACACAGCATACAGCAAGTACATACAGCAACTAACACAGCATACAGCATGTACATACAGCATCTAACACAGCATACAGCAAGTACATACAACAACTGACACAGCATACAGCAAGTACATACAACAACTGACACAGCATATAGCAAGTACATACAACAACTGACACAGCATACAGCAAGTACATTCAACAACTGACACAGCATACAGCAAGTACATACAACAACTGACACAGCATATAGCAAGTACTTACAACAACTGACACAGCATATAGCAAGTACATACAACAACTGACACAGCATATAGCAAGTACATACAACAACTGACACAGCATACAGCAAGTACATACAGCAACTAACACAGCATACAGCAAGTACATACAGCAACTAACACAGCATACAGCATATCACAACACGGTGGGGCGCAGTGGCGCAGCGGTTAGAACGGCGGACTCTCAATCTAGAGAACCCGGGTTCGAATCCTTTTGCTGTCGATTCGAAGCTTTGGCAATTTCGTTCATCCCACATTGCCACAGTTCACTCAGCTGTATAAATGAATACCTGGCTACAGACAGGTGTGAATATCAGAAAGAATAATCTTCGCGCAATAATGGCAGCATGGCTGAATGCTTCCCAGAGAAGTCATCCTGGTATTGGAATGAACATGACAGCCATCGATTTGAGCATACCCAAGGACTGGATATCGCGCTATATAAGAACGTACCTTTTTACCTTTACATCAGCTGTTACAGAAAGGGTTTCTTTGGTCATGGGCCAAGATAGAAGATTTTGCTTTCCAAAAGGTCAAATCACACTTAGTTTCCTTTACAACACAAATTTAATTCCCCCCTCCTCTCTCTGCAAAGTTCCCATCTCCACGACCCGCGATCTACTGTTCACTGCTACACATACTACACTCCTTCCATTACACAACAATAGTACAGTAGAACCATAGAACTGCCCTTTCAGCCAGGACTTGTCTGCTGCCACACCCACCGTCAGTCACTAGGCTGATTCTAACATCTCCTCCAAAAACACTTCGTAACACTTATAAACTAAATATCGGTTTCTGAATAGTCAGTAGACAGTTTCGGCTATAAGTTGTCTTTCCCAACGTATTTCAATGCTTAGCGAATGGCCTCTAAGTTGAACTTATATCATGCGTAGCCATAATGTAGTTTCAACTATAAGCTTGACGCAGGTAGCTTGCCCAGTAAGCGCCCGTGTGATGGGGTGGGTAGGAAGTTAGAAGTGGTAGGTTGGTCTTAAAATTGGTGGTGGGTTAACCTAAAAAAAATAGGTGGTATTGGTGGCAGGTAGACTCTCATAATTGGTAGGATGTGGGAAATTGGCCCTCAAAAAAACAGGTGGGACTTAGATTGAGACCCCTGTCACACACCCCTCTAGTGTATTTCACGGATTTCATCATGTAATTCATTAGTTATTTTCCGCCAGCGGGAATATGGAGTCGTTCTTATGGGTACAAACGACAGTCACATTACTGTTTTTTCCCTGTCCTGCTAAGTTATGGCTGTTCTTGGATATTTATATTATGTCGCACGTAAACCTTAAGCATGTCTTCTTTAAATAACAGATACAACTTATAAGCAGCATAATCACTAATGGAGGCCACTCGTAGACAGTTTCAGCTATCACTTTTTCGCTCTGTTTATCGCTTGTTCCATAACTTATAATCCCTGACATCAGCTACATTTGTTATTTTATGTTATTTCAAAGACGACATGCTTAAGTGTCACGTGCGATGTAATCTAAACATCCAAGAACAGCTACAACGTAACAGGACAAGAAACACACAAATAACGTTACTGTCTTTCATACGTTTAAGAACGATGGCGGAAAATCACTCATGCATAACATGGTGAAGTCCGAGAAATACATTAGAGGGTGAGTGGCACGGGTCTCAATCTCAGTCCCACCTGTTTCGGTGGGCCGACCTCCCATCTCCCACTAATTGTGAGAGTCCACCTCCCGCCAATCACACCTCCCATTTATTTGTAGAGGCCAAACTTATTGGGCAAGCTCACTGCTTCAAACATTATAGCTGAAACTGCATCATGGCAACGTTTGAGATTAGTTCAACTGAGAGGCAATACGTTAAGAATTGAGATACGTTGTGAGCGAAAAACGTATAGTTGAAACTGTCTCGTATCTCGGCATAACACTTATGGAGAACGTGGGACCGACAAATTCAGCTCACTGCCATTTTGCCATTTGTTCTGACCAGTTTCTGACACATTGCTCTTATGTTAGTTTTACCCCATTCAGCACAATGATTTTGTCTATATTAACACCCTACATCTGCTTGACATTAATTATGTACATTTGTGCATATTAAATTGCTTTGTTTTGCTACTGGCGTTACTCCTGGTCATTTATTTTTCTGTGCCCACATAGAGATGCCAAATGACTCAAAATGACCAACAGTAATGACAGTGGGTGTCACAATAACAAAACAACGCAATTTAATATGAAGATCTGATAAGAACGAAACACAGCAGTCATCAGTGGGGGTCCTTGGCAGATGGCACCACATGATAGTGATGATGACGATGATATATGCTGGAACCCAATGGAAAACATACGAATGGATGCACCCATTGGACCCGTCACTCAAGAACACGAAATTTTAAAAGGCGTCCTAGTTGTCGACTTGTAATTACGAGTTCACCGGTGTCGTGAACTCTATTTACATGACGTGAACTGAGAAACACGAGCGCACTAGAACGCAGTATCATACTGCACAAGGGTCACACACCACTACGACATCACGCCACATGTAGTGGCCAATGAGCACAAGGCATGTCATGATGTCATTGTGTATTTTAAAAATAGCCACACATGTCCCGATCAAAGACTTTATTATTCAGCAGATTTGTCCGTGTACTACATCCTCGATGACTGTTAGCCTGTTATATGTCCACTGATAAAAAGTACATAGAAAATACTCATATACAGCGTTAAGTCTGTGCATTCAACTGATATAATCTTTCATTGTGGGTTTGTCAATGTCGTATATGAGATTACAACATTCTAGTGTGTCTACAAGACTAGTAAAACAGTTCAAAGCAAGAGATAATTACATCACCATGACAACTAGCCTACGTCATGCACCATCTACTCGTCTCGTCTGAATATTGTACCTGGGGTTGGAAATACAGGTGAAACACTCACGACGGGGTGTCTATTGCGGGCAGGTTATGTGTATTAGTACTGGTGATATTGTACATTGTTTACATATATCTGGTACACGCACGCGCACGCACACACACACACCAACGCACGCACGCACGCACATTAAAACTGACACACTGACATTACATCAGTGAACAGTGTGAAAAACCTGGGTGTTATCTTCGAATCTGCCATGAACATGGAGCAACATGTGAACAGTGTCTGTATGTCTGGATACTATCAGCTCCGCAACATTGGGCACATTAGGCGTTATCTCACAAACGATGCCACTCAATCATTAGTCAACGGGCTTGTAGCATCACGTCTAGACTATTGTAATGCTCTGCTCAGTGGACTGCACCAGACATCAATTAACAAGTTACAACGTGTGCAGAACACTGCGGCACGGATTGTAACCAGAACATCACGCTACAGTGTTGAAAAACCTGCACTAGTTACCTGTAACTATCGAGTGCAATTAAAAATCCTGATGCACACATATAAAGCCCTACATGGACAGGCTCCAGGATATATATTGGACATACTGAATAAACCAACCAAGAAGAACGCTACGATCCATGGATTCAGTGACACTAGAACAGTTACTTACGGCGACAGAAAATCCCAGTGTTCAGCAGCTAAGTTGTGGAATGCGCTACCGGCTCACATTCGTGAAGCAAAAACACTGAATACATTCAAGTAGCTGCTAAAACACATTTGTTCCTGGCTCATTTTGGTGCTTAACTCTTTCTAGTCAGTTGTTCTTTTTTATTACATTTTTAAAACAGTATCTACATATTCATCTTATTATATCCAGTCTTCTATAATATTTCATTTTTCTATCATGTTATCGTTTTTATGCTTTGTTTTTACTGTCTGTGATTATTCTATTCATTATGAACACCGCTTTTGAGCAGGCTTTTATGTATGAAAAGAGCGCTTTATAACTTCGGTATAATAATAATAATAAAAACAAGTAATTTAGAGTAACAAAAAGTAATTATATCTGACATAGTGAACTTCGACGAGTTTTATGGTTTTTTTTACATACACATTATTATATTGTAGAAACGTCTTCAAATACAACTAACAATGCAAATAACGTTAATAAAGAAGTTAGTAAACCAACAATCTAATAAGTAGTTTGTTCGACTCTAATGTATGCCGTGTATTCAATTATGTTCAATGTTGCTGATAGTAAATGCATTTATAATGGGGACCATTATTCGATAATGGCCGCTGGAAGGGTCATCAGATGCATTATGTCCCTGCTAACATATTGCTATCATCAACATATATAAATGTTATGCTGATAAAGGGTAAATCCACATGCCACACATCACACAACGATGCAACTGCACCAGCTCCAACATGACATGTATAATATTTTGATCCTGCAACCGTTGACACAATTGCACAAATGAGAGCCATAAAAAAGCTGAGTCTAATGAAGATGAGGAGGAAGCTCGCAAACTGAACAATTTTTTTTATAAGAATGTGATAAAAGTGTCAATGCAATGAGAGAAAAAACAACTTATGCAAAACAAATCGTTGTTGTGTCTGTTCATTTTCCCCCAATTGGAATGCATGCAACAAATCAAACAGCAGACAGTATATCAATACACACCTTTAATTTCGCTCTCCCTCTCTTTCTTTCTCCACCCCAACACTTGCGGTTTACTGTCCACTTTTAAACAGACCACACTCCTTCATCAATGAACATTACACAACTCTCCACCTCCAAGACCCGCGGTCTACTGTCCACTTCTACACAGACTGCATTTCTTTATCAATGACCATTACACAACTCTCCACCTCCAAGACCCGCGGTCTACTGTCCACTTCTACACAGACCACACTCCTTCATCAATGACCATTACACAACTCCCCACCTCCAAGACCCGCGGTCTACTGTCCACTTCTACACAGACTACACTCCTTCATCAATGACCATTACACAACTCTCCACCTCCAAGACCCGCGGTCTACTGTCCACTTCTACACAGACTACACTACTTCATCAATGACCATTACACAACTCTCCACCTCCATGACCCGCGGTCTACTGTCCACTTCTACACAGACTACACTACTTCATCAATGACCATTACACAATTCTCCACCTCCAAGACCCGCGGTCTACTGTCCACTTCTACACAGACTACACTACTTCATCAATGACCATTACACAATTCTCCACCTCCATGACCCGCGGTCTACTGTCCACTTCTACACAGACTACACTCCTTCATCAATGACCATTACACAACTCTCCACCTCCAAGACCCGCGGTCTACTGTCCACTTCTACACAGACCACACTCCTTCATCAATGACCATTACACAACTCCCCACCTCCAAGACCCGCGGTCTACTGTCCACTTCTACATAGACCACACTCCTTCATCAATGACCATTACACAACTCTCCACCTCCAAGATCCGCGGTCTACTGTCCACTTCTACACAGACTACACTACTTCATCAATGACCATTACACAACTCTCCACCTCCAAGACCCGCGGTCTACTGTCCACTTCTACACAGACCGCATTCCTTTATCAATGACCATTACACAACTCTCCACCTCCAAGACCCGCGGTCTACTGTCACTTCTACACAGACCACACTCCTTCATCAATGACCATTACACAACTCTCCACCTCCAAGACCCGCGGTCTACTGTCCACTTCTACACAGACCACACTCCTTCATCAATGACCGTTACACAACTCTCCACCTCCATGACCCGCGGTCTACTGTCCACTTCTACACAGGCTGCATTCCTTTATCAATGACCATTACACAACTCTACACCTCCATGACCCGCGGTCTACTGTCCACTTCTACACAGACTGCATTCCTTTATCAATGACCATTACACAACTCTCCCCCTCCAAGACCCGCGGTCTACTGTCCACTTCTACACAGACTGCATTCCTTTATCAATGACCATTACACAACTCTCCACCTCCAAGACCCGCGGTCTACTGTCCACTTCTACACAGACTGCATTCCTTTATCAATGACCATTACACAACTCTCCACCTCCATGACCCGCGGTCTACTGTCCACTTCTACACAGACTGCATTCCTTTATCAATGACCATTACACAACTCTCCACCTCCATGACCCGCGGTCTACTGTCCACTTCTACACAGACTGCATTCCTTTATCAATGACCATTACACAACTCTCCCCCTCCAAGACCCGCGGTCTACTGTCCACTTCTACACAGACTGCATTCCTTTATCAATGACCATTACACAACTCTCCACCTCCAAGACCCGCGGTCTACTGTCCACTTCTACACAGACTGCATTCCTTTATCAATGACCATTACACAACTCTCCACCTCCATGACCCGCGGTCTACTGTCCACTTCTACACAGACTGCATTCCTTTATCAATGACCATTACACAACTCTCCACCTCCAAGACCCGCGGTCTACTGTCCACTTCTACACAGACTGCATTCCTTTATCAATGACCATTACACAACTCTCCCCCTCCAAGACCCGCGGTGTACTGTCCACTTCTACACAGACTGCACTCCTTCATCAATGACCATTACACAACTCTCCTCCTCCAAAACCCGCGGTTTACTGTCCACTTCTACACAGACTGCATTCCTTCATCAATGACCATTACACAACTCTCCTCCTCCAAAACCCGCGGTCTACTGTCCACTTCTACACAGACTACACTCCTTCATCAATGACCATTACACAACTCTCCTCCTCCAAAACCTGCGGTCTACTCCCCACCTCTACACAGACTATAGTAAGTATCGCGTTCTCAATAGTCAGTAAACAGTTTCAGCTATACGTTTTGGCTCCCAACGTATCTCAATACTTAACGTATAGCATATCAGTTGAACGTATCTCATACGTAGCCATAAAGCTGGAAGTTGGAAGTTCGTCTTAAAGTTGGTGGGACATTGGCTTCAAAAATAGGTCGGAGGTGGACTCTCACAATTGGTAAGATGTGGGAGGTTGGCCCCCACGAAACACCCTTGTTTTTCACGGACTTTACCATGTCATACATGAGTGATTTTCCGCCAGCTGCGGTATCGACGTGTTCTTAAACATATAAAGTTTAGACATTTAGATTATATCGCATGTCTTCTTTGAAAAAACCCATCTAAAAACTGATAAGTAGTGCATTCATTAACGGATGCTATTCGGACAGTATTTACGGATCCGTATATCGGCTCGACACTTATGGAGAACATGTGATCGGTAAATTCAGCTGACGTCAGTGCCTATAAGTCACCGATAAATAGAGCGAACAACCTATAGCTGAACATTTTTATTGTTTATGTCTAAACGATTCAGTGGCATACATTCAATAAACATGATATGGCCGCGTGCTGTTTCATCTTTATTATTACTAGAAACTATGATCTAAATGTTATTCCCCACATATAACAGATAGGGAAAGTTAATTTAGCCATGCACCAACGCTATCTGGTTGCTGAATATGATATTATATAGAATAATTATTATAGTCGTCTTTTGCATTGTCAGCAACATTTAGCACATATGTGGTCGCCATTTTTTTTCTGTACACGTTTTCAAACAAATAATAGTGGAATTTAATTCACGTCACGTTTGAAGACAAATAAAAATACATATTAATCATGTTTCCATTTTATCTGGTTGCAAGGATATGAGAATAGGT
Organism: Lamellibrachia satsuma; assembly: GCA_033239005.1. Lineage (NCBI taxonomy): Eukaryota > Metazoa > Annelida > Polychaeta > Sabellida > Siboglinidae > Lamellibrachia > Lamellibrachia satsuma. The sequence continues at coordinate 2,144,745 of BSQZ01000085.1, read as the reverse complement.
CGATTTTTACGATTCCGTTGCGGCCATCTTGGATTTTCCCATTTTTATAGTTTCCCAAGGATGAGAACTCCCACCTGGATCCCTCGGCGGCCCGACTACAGTCGTCGTAGTCGCTCACATGCAGTGCGGCGTAGCAACGTTTACAGTCAGACAGGGGCATTGGAGCGTGCCGGTAACAACACCGGACGCAGCGGAGCGTGAACAGTTGACACGGAAACAGTAACTTAGCGTGTTGCACCCCCAAGCGTGCACGACCATAGCTTTCCAGGCACAAAAATCACTTATAGATGGATGAAAATGTTCCCGATTTAAAAGCTCAATCTGAACATGTTCCTGCAATATTGTATTGAGGAGGTTGCCATTCCACGCAACGATTCTTTCGCATGGAGAGATAACTTTATCTGGTTGTTCAAAGAATCCCCCTGATCCACTTGCCTGAATACAGTTGAGATAAATGGAGGTACCGATTTTGTGATAGCATAAGATTGATTTGTAATAATATCAGTGTACTGGATTTTTAATAACTAGCCAACTGAAAAGTTTGTTTTAAAAATCGGTACCCCTGACATAGCTACAAATCGGCGTTATGTTGTTACAGAATCGGTACATTAATTTGTTATAAAAACGACCTTTTTTTACAAAACGGTCGTAACTATCCGGCATATCCGCGTGTTACCGGCAATGGACACGTTTTACTTGGCGCAATCATACACAATAGCACGCGAAACATTTCTAATGCAATCTTTGTTCCTTTCATGAATTGATTCATCCCCTTTATGGGACTGACCACGGTTCCCCGAACATTTCTTCGTACACCGGTTCACCGAATGTGACGACGCTGCTTGGCAACGACATTGCTAAAAGGAGTGAGATCGTTTTACACAAGTTACAGATTCTCCAGGCTTTGGTACAGTACGTCTGTTAAAAACAACACCCGAAGCCAGCCTGTGAACGGTTGCGCCCACTGACATGATTGACACCTGAAGCCAGCCTGTCAACGGTTACGCCCACTGACATGATTGACACATAAAGCGGGACGACGACTCGTGGTTGCAGTGACGTATCTAGAATCTCGCTAAGGGGAAGTTTAGTCAGCCGTTAGTTTACCATGCCACCAAGTAGTGGTTTAGTCACCCGTTAGTTTACCATGCCACCATGTAGTGACTTAGTCACCCGTTAGTTTACCATGCCACCATGTAGTGACTTAGTCACCCGTTAGTTTACCATGCCACCATGTAGTGGTTTAGTCACCCGTTAGTTTACCATGCCATCATGTAGTGGTTTAGTCACCCGTTAGTTTACCATGCCATCATGTAGTGACTTAGTCACCCGTTAGTTTACCATGCCACCATGTAGTGACTTAGTCACCCGTTAGTTTACAATGCCACCATGTAGTGACTTAGTCACCCGTTAGTTTACCATGCCACCATGTAGTGACTTAGTCACCCGTTAGTTTACCATGCCACCATGTAGTGGTTTAGTCACCCGTTAGTTTACCATGCCACCATGTAGTGACTTAGTCACCCGTTAGTTTACCATGCCACCATGTAGTGACTTAGTCACCCGTTAGTTTACCATGCCACCATGTAGTGACTTAGTCACCTGTTAGTTTACCATGCCACCATGTAGTGGTTTAGTCACCCGTTAGTTTACCATGCCATCATGTAGTGACTTAGTCACCCGTTAGTTTACCATGCCACCATGTAGTGACTTAGTCACCCGTTAGTTTACCATGCCACCATGTAGTGACTTAGTCACCCGTTAGTTTACCATGCCACCATGTAGTGATTTAGTCACCCGTTAGTTTACCATGCCACCATGTAGTGGTTTAGTCACCCGTTAGTTTACCATGCCACCATGTAGTGACTTAGTCACCCGTTAGTTTACCATGCCACCATGTAGTGACTTAGTCACCCGTTAGTTTACCATGCCACCATGTAGTGACTTAGTCACCCGTTAGTTTACCATGCCACCATGTAGTGACTTAGTCACCCGTTAGTTTACCATGCCACCATGTAGTGGTTTAGTCACCCGTTAGTTTACCATGCCACCATGTAGTGGTTTAGTCACCCGTTAATTTACCATGCCATCATGTAGTGACTTAGTCACCCGTTAGCTTACCATGGCATCATGTAGTGACTTAGTCACCCGTTAGTTTACCATGCCATCATGTAGTGACTTAGTCACCCGTTAGTTTACCATGCCACCATGTAGTGACTTAGTCACCCGTTAGTTTACCATGCCACCATGTAGTGGTTTAGTCACCCGTTAGTTTACCATGCCATCATGTAGTGACTTAGTCACCCGTTAGTTTACCATGCCACCATGTAGTGACTTAGTCACCCGTTAGTTTACCATGCCACCATGTAGTGACTTAGTCACCCGTTAGTTTACCATGCCACCATGTAGTGACTTAGTCACCCGTTAGTTTACCATGCCACCATGTAGTGGTTTAGTCACCCGTTAGTTTACCATGCCACCATGTAGTGACTTAGTCACCCGTTAGTTTACCATGCCACCATGTTGTGACTTAGTCACCCGTTAGTTTACCATGCCACCATGTAGTGACTTAGTCACCCGTTAGTTTACCATGCCACCATGTAGTGATTTAGTCACCCGTTAGTTTACCATGCCACCATGTAGTGGTTTAGTCACCCGTTAGTTTACCATGCCATCATGTAGTGACTTCGTCACCCGTTAGTTTACCATGCCATCATGTAGTGAGTTAGTCACCCGTTAGTTTATCATGCCACCATGTAGTGGTTTAGTCACCAGTTAGTTTACCATGCCACCATGTAGTGACTTAGTCACCCGTTAATTTACCATGGCATCATGTAGTGACTTAGTCACCCGTTAATTTACCATGCCATAATGTAGTGACTTAGTCACCCGTTAGTTTACCATGCCATCATGTAGTGGCTTAGTCACCCGTTAGTTTACCATGGCATCATGTAGTGACTTAGTCACCCGTTAATTTACCATGCCATAATGTAGTGACTTAGTCACCCGTTAGTTTACCATGCCATCATGTAGTGACTTAGTCACCCGTTAATTTACCATGCCATCATGTAGTGACTTAGTCACCCGTTAGTTTACCATGGCATCATGTAGTGACTTAGTCACCCGTTAATTTACCATGCCACCATGTAGTGACTTAGTCACCCGTTAGTTTACCATGCCACCATGTAGTGACTTAGTCACCCGTTAGTTTACCATGCCATCATGTAGTGACTTAGTCACCCGTTAGTTTACCATGCCACCATGTAGTGACTTAGTCACCCATTAGTTTACCATGCCACCATGTAGTGACTTAGTCACCCGTTAGTTTACCATGCCAACATGTAGTGACTTAGTCACCCGTTAGTTTACCATGCCACCATGTAGTGACTTAGTCACCCGTTAGTTTACCATGCCACCATGTAGTGACTTAGTCACCCGTTAGTTTACCATGGCATCATGTAGTGACTTAGTCACCCGTTAGTTTACCATGCCACCATGTAGTAACTTAGTCACCCGTTAGTTTACCATGCCACCATGTAGTAATTTAGTCACCCGTTAGTTTACCATGCCACCATGTAGTGACTTAGTCACCCGTTAGTTTACCATGCCATCATGTAGTGACTTAGTCACCCGTTAGTTTACCATGCCATCATGTAGTGGTTCAATATGTTATATAAGATAAGAAAAAAATAAGCCAATGACCCGGAGAAACAATAAGCTGGACCTTAAACCACTAAATTTGCTTCAGTGGCGTCTGTTTGGTAACGATTCGACATAGCGACGACAAACAAACTTATCAATCGAAGCGAGAACACTGGACCCTCGATAGGTCAATTTGTGAGTTGTTCGAACGATCTTCTGTCAAACAACGTTCAGTTAATTCTTGGAATATTGTGCACGTGAACAAACGCATTGAACACACTTTATTAATCGATACACAGGTCTGCACACGTTTGCTATAATAGTCAACGAAAAAGAAACATATCAGTGTCGCGCGTTCACCGCGTCAGCCAAACACTAACAAAACGTTGATTTATATCGAATTAAAGACCCGCATTTATGTCAACATTGTCGTTGATTCAACACAAAGGTATCACGAATCGGTTTAGTTAATGGAACATGTTATTGCGATTACTCATCTGTGTGTATGACGACCCACAGCGAACAAAGTGAATGCATGCCATTATTTGCGGGAAGACGTTCTGAATACAATTGTTATTTTGAGTCAATATCAATGGACTTTGCTTTGAAAAGACCAAACAACTTCGAGCGACGACTTGCTCGATCGAGTTTCCCTCGCCAACGTTGCATTTAACTAATGTTAACTTTTGTTAAGCGTTCTTGACGAAGTTCGTTCATGACTCACCACACTAGGATATTAAGAGGATATGAATTATGACTTGTTTTTACATCGAACTGTTATTAAAATATTGATAGAAATATTTTTTAAACGTAAAGCATTTAGTAGAACTAGAGGACATCAAATAACACTAAATTGTCCACAGACTACTGAAGAGGACGACTTCTCCATTCTTCGTGAGGAAGTGGAGGCTGCACTAAAGTCTCTGAAAAAGGGAAAGTCAGCTGGAATTGATAACATACCAGCAGAATTGGTTCAAGCTGGGGGAGAAGCCTTGATTACCACACATACAACAATCTGCAACAAGATCTGGCAGACAGAAAAATGGTCCACCCCATGGACTCAGTCATTGATCATCACATTTCCGAAGAAAGGCAACCTACAGATGTGCCAAAATTACAGAAAAATCACCCTCATCAGCCACCCGAGCAAAGTCGTGTTGAAGATATTACTCAACAGACTCAAACCCCAGGCAGAAGAGATTATCGCTGAAGAACAAGCGGGTTTTCGAGCAGGACGGAGCACCAGTGAACAGATCTTCAACCTTAGAATCTTTTGCGAGAAACACCTTCAACATCAGCAAAGCCTGTATCATGTCTTTATAGATTTCAAGATGGCCCTTGATAAGGTATGGCATGTAGCCCTATGGGCAACCATGAGGAAGTACAACATTGGCTCCAAGCTTGTCCGAATCATTGAACACCTATACGACAATGCCACCAGTGCAGTAATCTTCAACAGCAGCATAGGAGACTGGTTTCGAACAACAGTCGGACTTCGACAAGGATGCCTACTATCACCAACGCTCTTCAACATTTTTCTGGAAAGGATTATGACTGATGCTTTAGAAAACCATCAAGGCACTGTCAGCATTGGAGGCAGGACAATCACCAACCTTCGTTTTGCTGACGACATCGACGGCTTAGCAGGAGATGAACAAGAACTAGTCAGTTTGGTGGAGCGCCTCGAGAAAACATCTACATCATACGGCATGGAGATCAGTGCCGAAAAGACCAAACTGATGACGAACAACACACAAGGCATCAGCACAGAGGTCAAAGTTAATGGACAGAGACTTGAGACAGTAACAAGCTTCAGGTACTTGGGATCAATTATCACAGATGAGTGTTCCAAACCGGAGATACTTGCCAGGATTGCACAGACAACAGCAGCACTAACAAGGTTGAAACCCTTATGGAACGACAGAAACAACACTGTGAGTTCGAAAATAAGGCTGATGCGCTCCCTTGTCATGTCCATCTTTCTGTACGCTTCTGAAACATGGACCCTCTCAGCAGATCTACTGAAGAGGATACAAGCCATGGAAATGAGATGCTTTCGGAAGATCTTGCGCATATCATACAAAGACCATGTTACTAACGAAGCTGTCCGCAACAAGATCAAACAAGCCATCGGACATTATGACGACCTTCTTACAACAGTTAGGAAGCGTAAACTGAAGTGGTACGGTCATGTATCACGATCATCTGGCCTTGCAAAGACTATCTTGCAAGGTACCTTAAGAGGGGGGAGACGAAGAGGTAGACAGAAGAAGAGGTGGGAAGACAACTTCAAAGAGTGGACAGGAATGGAATTCGCTGACTCCCAGAGGGCTGTCAAGAACAGGGAAACGTGGAGAGAGCTGGTTAGAAAGTCATCAATGGTGCCCCAACTATCCTTACGGGTTATGGGAAAGTAAAGTGTGAAGTGAAGATACAACTTATAAGTAGCATAATCACTAATGGAGGCCATCCGTAGACAATTTCAGCTATCACTTTTTCGCTCTATTTATCGCTTGTTCCATAACTTATCAGCACTGACATCAGCTACATTTGTTATATTACGTTATTTCAAAGACGACATGCTTTAGTGTTACGTGCGATGTAATCTAGACATCCAAGAACAGCTACAACGTAACAGGACAAGGGAAACACAACTGACGTTACTGTCTTTCATACGTTTAAGAACGAGTCGACACATTCGGTGGCGGAAAATCACTCATGCATAACATGGTGAAGTCCGAGAAAAACATTAGAGGGTGAGTAGCACGGGTCTCAACCTCAGTTCCACCTATTTCGGTGGGTCAACCTCCGACCTCCAATTGTGAGAGTCCACCTCCCACCGATCATACCAAAGAGTTTATATCAGTATAAGGCTCTTTGACCATACTGCACAAGAGTCACACACCACTACGACATCACGCCACATGTAGTGGACAATGAACACAAGGCTATGTCATGATGTCATTGTGTATTTTAAAAATAGCCACACATGTCCCGATCAACGACTTTATTGTTCAGCAGATTTGTCCGTGTACTATATCCTCGATGACTGTTAGCCTGATATGTGTCCACTGTTAAAAAGTACAACCAAAATACTCATGTACAGCGTTAAGTCTGCGCACTGAACTGACCTAATCTTTCATTGTGGGTTTGTCAATGTCGTATATGAGATTACAACATTCTAGTGTGTCTACAAGACTAGTAAAACAGTTCAAAAAAAAGATATAATTACATCACCATGACGACTAGTCTACGTCGTGCACCATCTACTCGTCTAGTCTGAATATTGTACCTGGGGTTGGAAATACAGGGGAAACACACACGACGGGGTGTCTATTGCAGGCAGGTTGTGTGTACCGCTACTGGGGTTATTGTACATTGTTTACATATATCTCTTACACGCACGCGCATGCACACACACACACACACACACACACACACACACACACACACACACACACACGCACGCATGCACGCACGCACGCACGCACACAAACACACGCACGCACGCATACTAAAACAAATAATTTAGGATAACAAAAAGTAATTATGTCTGACGTAGTGAATTTCGACGAGGTTTATGGTTTTTTTACATTCACATTCACAATATTATATTGTAGAAACGTCTTCAAATACAACTAACAATGCAAATAACGTTAATAAAGAAGTTAGTAAACCAACAATCTAATAAGTAATTTGGTCGACTCTAATGTATGCCGTGTATTCAATTATGTTCAATGTTGTTGATAGTAAAAGCATTTATAATTGGGATCATTATACGATAATGGCCGCTCGAAGGGTCGTCAGATGCATTATGTCCCTGCTAACATATTGCTATCCTCAACAGGTATAAATGTTATGCTGATAAAGGGTAAATGTCAACTCCACATGCCACACATCACACAACGATGCAGCTGCACCAGCTCCAACATGACATGTATAATATTTTGATCCTGCAACCGTTGACACAATTGCACAAATGAGAGGCATAAAAAAAGTTCAGTCTAATGAAGATGAGGAGGACGGAAGCTAACAAACTGAACAAACAATTTAATAAGAATATTATAAAAGTGTCAATGTAGTGAGAGAAAAAAACAACTTATGTAAAAAAAGTCGTTGTTGTGATTGTTCATTTCCCCCCAATTGGAATACATACAACAAATCACACAGCAGGCAGTATATCAATACACACCTTTAATTTCGATCTCCCCCTTTCTCTCTCTCCACACAACTCCCCACCTCCAAGAACACATACTACACTCAATGACCATTACACAACTCACCACCTCCAACACATGCTGTCTACTGTCCACTTTTACACAGACTACACTCCTTCATAATTGACCGTTACACAATTCTCCACCTCCAAGACCCGCGGTCTACTGTCCACCTCTACACAGACTACACTCCCTCATCAATGACCATTACACAAGTCACCACCTCCAAGACCCGCGGTCTACTGTCCACTTCTACACAGACTACACTCCTTCATCAACGACCATTACAAAACTCCCCACCTCCAAGACCCGCGGTCTACTGTCCACGTCTACACAGACTACACTCCTTCATCAATGACCATTACAAAACTCTTCTCCTCCAAGACCCGCGGTCTATTCCCCACTTCTACACAGACTGTAGTAAGTATCGCGTCCTCAGTAGTCAGTAAACAGTTTCAGCTACGTTTTGGCTCCCAACGTATCTTAATACTTAACGTATAGCATATCAGTTGAACGTATCTCATACGTAGCCATAATGCACCTTCATCTATAAGTTTGACGCAGTGCAATTGCCCATTAAGCGTTCGTGAGAGGGTGGTGGCAGGAAGCTGTAAGTTGGTCCTAAAGTTGGTAGGACGTTGGCTTAAAAAATAGGTCGGAGGTGGACTCTCACAATTGGTAAGATGTGGGAGGTTTGCCCCCCGAAACACCCTTGTTTTTCACGGACTTTACCGTATCATACATTACATTAGATTATATCGCGTGTCTTCTTTGAAAAATACATCTAAAATCTGATAAATAGTGCATTCATTAACGGATGCCATTCGGACGCCATTGACGGATCTGTATCTCGGCTCGACACTTATGGAGAACATGTGATCGGTAAATTCAGCTGACGTCAGTGCCTATAAGTCACTGATAAATAGACCGAACAACCTATAGCTGAAAATGTTTATTGTGTATGTCTAAACGATTCAGTGGCATACATTCAATAAACATGATATGGTCGCGTGCTGTTTCATCTTTATTATTACTAGAAACTATGATCTAAATGTTATTCTCTACATATAACACATAGGGAAAGTTAATTTAGCCATGCACCAACGCTCTCTGGTTGCTGAATATGATATTATATAGAATAATTATTATAGTCGTCTTTTGCATTGTCGGCAACATTTAGCACATATGTGGTCGCCATGTTTTTTTCTGTACACGTTTTCAAACAAATAATGGTGGGGTTGAATTTACGTCACGTTTGAAGGCGTATACAAATACATATTAATTATGTTTCCATTTTATCTGGTTGCAAGGACATGAGAATAAGTCGATTTTTACGATTCCGTTGCGGCCATCTTGGATTGTCCCATTTTTATAGTTTCCAGAGGATGAGAACTCCCACCTGGATGTAATTATACATATGTTAGAGATTAATAGTAAGCACAAGAAACTGTATCTAGCGACTACAGTCGTCGTAGTCGCTCACATGCCGTGCAGCATAGCAACGTTTACAGCCAGACAGGGTCATTGGAGCGTGTCGGTAACAACACCGGACGCAGCAGAGCGTGAATAGTTGACACGGAAACAGTAGCTTAGCGTGTTGCACCCCCAAGCGTGCACGACCATAGCTTTCCAGGCACATAAAAATTCTTATACATGGCGGTAGCCATTCCACGCAACGATTTTTTTTATAAAAACGGCCTTTTTATTACAAAACGGTCGTAACTATCCGGCATATCCGCGTGTGACCAGCAATGGACACGTTTTACTTGGCGCAATCATACACAATAGCACGCGGAACATTTCTAATGTAATCTTTGTTCCTTTCATGAATTGATTCAGCACCTTGGTGGGACTGACCACGGTTCCCCGAACATTTCTTCGTACACCGGTTCACCGAATGTGACGACGCTGCTTAACAACGACATTGCTAGTGAGATCGTTTTACAAAAGTTACAGATTCTCCAGGCTGTGGTACCGTGTGTCTGTTAAAAACAACACCCGAAGCCAGCCAGTCAGCGCTACGTCCACTGACATGATTGACACCTGAAGCCAGACAGTCAGCGCCAAGCCCACTGACATGATTGACACCTGAAACCAGCCAGTCAGCGCCACGCCCACTGACATGATTGACACATAAAGCGGGACGACGAATCATGGTTGCAGAGACGTATCTAGGATCTCGCAAAGGGGAAGTTTAGTCACCCGTTAGTTTACCATGCCATCATGTGGTGACTTAGTCACCCGTTAGTTTACCATGCCATCATGTGGTGACTTAGTCACCCGTTAGTTTACCATGCCACCATGTGGTGACTTAGTCTCCCGTTAATTTACCATGCCATCATGTAGTGACTTAGTCACCCGTTAGTTTACCATGCCATCATGTAGTGACTTAGTCACCCGTTAATTTACCATGCCATCATGTAGTGACTTAGTCATCCGTTAGTTTACCATGCCATCATGTAGTGACTTAGTCATCCGTTAGTTTACCATGCCATCATGTAGTGACTTAGTCACCCGTTAATTTACCATGCCATCATGTAGTGACTTAGTCACCCGTTAGTTTACCATGCCATCATGTAGTGACTTAGTCACCCGTTAGTTTACCATGCCATCATGTAGTGACTTAGTCACCCGTTAATTTACCATGCCATCATGTAGTGACTTAGTCACCCGTTAATTTACCATGCCATCATGTAGTGACTTAGTCACCCGTTAGTTTACCATGCCATCATGTAGTGACTTAGTCACCCGTTAGTTTACCATGCCATCATGTAGTGACTTAGTCACCCGTTAATTTACCATGCCATCATGTAGTGACTTAGTCACCCGTTAATTTACCATGCCATCATGTAGTGACTTAGTCACCCGTTAGTTTACCATGCCATCATGTAGTGACTTAGTCACCCGTTAATTTACCATGCCATCATGTAGTGACTTAGTCACCAGTTAATTTACCATGCCATCATGTAGTGACTTAGTCACCCGTTAATTTACCATGGCATCATGTAGTGGTTCAACATGTTACATAAGATAAGAAAAAATAAGCCAATGACCCGGAGAAACAACAAGCTAAACCTTAAACCACAAAGTTTGCCTCAGCGGAGTTTGTTTGGTAACGATTTGTCATAGCGACGATAAACAAACTTATCAATCGAATCGAGAACACTGGATCCTCGATAGGTCAAATTGTGAGTTGTTCGAACGATCTTCTGTCAAACAACGTTCTGTTAATGCTTGGAATATTGTGCACGTGCACAAACGCATTGAACACACTTTATTAATCGATACACAGGTCTGCACACGTTTGCTATAATAGTCAATGAAAAAGAAAAATATCAGTGTCGCGCGTTCACCGCGTCAGCCAAACACTAACAAAACGTTGATTTATATCGAATGTAATTAAAGACCCGCATTTATGTCAACATTGCCGTAGATTCAACACATAGGTATCACGAATCGATTTAGTTAATGGAACATGTTATTGCGATTAATCATCCGTGTGTATTACGGCCCACAGCGAACAAAGTGAATGCATGCCATTATTAGCGGGAAAACATATTGAATACAATTGTTATTTTGAGTCAATATCAATGGACATTCCTTTGAAAAGACCAAACCGGTTCGAGTGACGACTTGCTCGATCGAGTTTCCCTCGCCAACGTTGCATTTAACTAATGTTAACTTTTGTTAAGCGTTCCTCGTTCATGATTCACCACACTAGGATATTAAGAGGATATGAAATATTGTTTTTACATCGAATTGTTATTCAAATATTGATAGAAATAGTTTTCAAACGTAAAGCATTTAGTAGAACTAGAGGATATCAAATAGCATTAGCATATTAAACCCTCTCATATCCGCCAAAGTGTGTATATCCAGTGAAATTTTTTTTTTTATTTAAAATAAAAACGCCAAAATAATGTTTTTTTTGTGTAATAAATATCATATAGAGAATACCGTGTTTATATAGAGAACACCGTGTTTCTAAACCCATCACTAGCATTATATTGTTGTACTCCACCCGCCCACAGTCCGTGTTTTCCCCTGGCCACGACGCTTCAGTCCGATGTCTTACCCCACAACTAGGTTAGTCAGCAACTGGTGCTGTGCACCTGTGCATGGGACACGGTGTCTTGTAAGTTACAATCGCCTGGTCTTCAACAGTGCACATGTGGATGGGACACAGTGTCCTGTAAGTTACAATCGTCTGGTCTTTAACAGTGCACCTGTGCATGGGACACAGTGTCCTGTTAGTTACAGTTGTCTGGTCTTCAACAGTGCACCTGTGCATGGGACACAGTGTCTTGTAAGTTACAGTTGTCTGGTCTTCAACAGTGCACCTGTACATGGGACACAGTGTCCTGTAAGTTAAAGTTGTCTGGCCTTCAACAGTGCACCTGTACATGGGACATAGTGTCTTGTAAGTTACAGTCGTATGGTCTTCAACAGTGCACCTGTGCATGGGACACAGTGTCCTGTAAGATACAGTTGTCTGGTCTTCAACAGTGCACCTGTGCATGGGACACAGTGTCCTGTAAGTTACAGTTGTCTGGTCTTCAACAGTGCACCTGTGCAAGGGACACAGTGTCCTGTAAGTTACAGTTGTCTGGTCTTCAACAGTGCACCTGTGCATGGGACACAGTGTCCTGTAAGTTACAGTTGTCTGGTCTTCAACAGTGCACCTGTGCATGGGACACAGTTTTTTGTAAGTTACAGTTGTCTGGTCTTCAACAGTGCACCTGTACATGGAACATAGTATCCTGTAAGTTAAAGTTGTCTGGTCTTCAACAGTGCACCTGTGCATGGGACATAGTGTCCTGTAAGTTACAGTTGTCTGGTCTTCAACAGTGCACCTGTACATGGGACATAGTGTCCTGTAAGTTACAGTTGTCTGGTCTTCAACAGTGCACCTGTGCATGGGACATAGTGTCCTGTAAGTTACAGTCGTATGGTCTTCAACAGTGCACCTGTGCATGGGACACAGTGTCTTGTAAGTTACAGTTGTCTGGTCTTCAACAGTGCACCTGTATATGGGACACAGTGTCCTGTAAGTTACAGTCGTATGGTCTTCAACAGTGCACCTGTGCATGGGACACAGTGTCTTGTAAGTTACAGTTGTCTGGTCTTCAACAGTGCACCTGTACATGGGACACAGTGTCCTGTAAGTTACAAGTTACAGTCGTATGGTCTTCAACAGTGCAACTGTGCATGAGACACAGTGTATTGTAAGTTACAGTTGTCTGGTCTTCAACAGTGCAGCTGTGCATGGGACACAGTATCCTGTAAGTTACAGTTGTCTGGTCTTCAACAGTGCACCTGTGCATGGGACATAGTGTCCTGTAAGGTACAGTTGTCTGGTCTTCAACAGTGCACCTGTACATGGAACACAGTGTCCTGTAAGTTACAGTTGTCTGGTCTTCAACAGTGCACCTGTGCATGGGACACAGTGTCTTGTAAGTTACAGTTGTCTGGTCTTCAACAGTGCACCTGTGCATGGGACACAGTATCCTGTAAGTTACAGTTTTCTGGTCTTCAACAGTGCACCTGTGCATGGGACATAGTGTCCTGTAAGGTACAGTTGTCTGGTCTTCAACAGTGCACCTGTACATGGGACATAGTGTCCTGTAAGGTACAGTTGTCTGGTCTTCAACAGTGCACCTGTGCATGGGACATAGTGTCCTGTAAGGGACAGTTGTCTGGTCTTCAACAGTGCACCTGTGCATGGGACATAGTGTCCTGTAAGTTACAGTTGTCTGGTCTTCAACAGTGCACCTGTGCATGGGACATAGTGTCTTGTAAGTTACAGTTGTCTGGTCTTCAACAGTGCACCTGTGCATGGGACATAGTGTCCTGTAAGTTACAGTTGTCTGGTCTTCAACAGTGCACCTGTGCATGGGACACAGTGTCTTGTAAGTTACAGTTGTCTGGTCTTCAACAATGCACCTGTGCATGGGACATAGTGTCCTGTAAGTTACAGTTGTCTGGTCTTCAACAGTGCACCTGTGCATGGGACACAGTGTCTTGTAAGTTACAGTTGTCTGGTCTTCAACAGTGCACCTGTACACGGGACACAGTGTCCTGTAAGTTACAAGTTACAGTCGTATGGTCTTCAACAGTGCAACTGTGCATGAGACACAGTGTATTGTAAGTTACAGTTGTCTGGTCTTCAACAGTGCAGCTGTGCATGGGACACAGTATCCTGTAAGTTACAGTTGTCTGGTCTTCAACAGTGCACCTGTGCATGGGACATAGTGTCCTGTAAGGTACAGTTGTCTGGTCTTCAACAGTGCACCTGTACATGGAACATAGTGTCCTGTAAGTTACAGTCGTATGGTCTTCAACAGTGCACCTGTACATGGGACACAGTGTCCTGTAAGTTACAGCCGTCTGGTCTTCAACAGTACACCTGTGCATGGGACACAGTGTCCTGTAAGGTACAGTTGTCTGGTCTTCAACAGTGCACCTGTACATGGGACACAGAGTCCTGTAAATTACAGTTGTCAGGTCTTCAACAGTGCACCTGTACATGGGACACAGTGTCCTGTAAGTTACAGTTGTCTGGTCTTCAACAGTGCACCTGTACATGGGACACAGTGTCCTGTAAGTTACAGTTGTCTGGTCTTCAACAGTGCACCTGTGCATGGGACATAGTGTCCTGTAAGTTACAGTCGTATGGTCTTCAACAGTGCACCTGTGCATGGGACACAGTGTCTTGTAAGTTACAGTTGTCTGGTCTTCAACAGTGCACCTGTACATGGGACACAGTGTCTTGTAAGTTACAGTCGTATGGTCTTCAACAGTGCACCTGTGCATGGGACACAGCGTCCTGTAAGTTTAACAAGATTTAACAAGATTTGCCATCGAAGCCAAAGGCCCAGATGGCAAGTGGACAAGGAAGCCATTGGCTTATCGAGAGTCCAACAATGTTCATCTACTTATAGCCCGCCCTCCTGAGATATGTGTCAACTTTGTTTTTAAACATATTCACGCTGCTAGCAGTTACACAATCTGTAGACAATTTGTTCCATTCATTTATTGTCATCTGTGAGAACGAGTGCTTCCTGATGTCCAATCTACATTGATCCTTTACTAATTTTATCTCATGTCCTCTAGTTCTGCTATCCTTCTTGAGTGAGAAAAACATATTTCTATCAATATTTTCGTACCCATTCAATATCTTAAAAACTTCAATCTGATCTCCTCTTAACCTCCTTGTCTCTAGAGTTGTTAAACCACATTCTTTCAGGCGTTCTTCATAACTAAGGTCTCTAAGTTCTGGAATCATTTTAGTTGCTCTCCTTTGTATGCGTTCAAGCATATCTATATCCTTCTTACGATATGGTCTCCATGCTTGTATACAGTATTCTAAATGAGGTCTAACTATTGTTTTATAAAGAGGTATAATTAACTTTTTTCCCTTGTATGTTATGTTTCTTCTAATCAATCCAAAAATTTGATTTGACTGACGTTAAACTCACTGGTCTGTAATTATCTGACTTATTTCTCGAACCCTTTTTAAATAATGGTATGATGGTTGCGTCTTTCCATTCAAACGGAACAACTCCTTCTTTTAATGACAAGTTGAATACTCTTGCAAGTGGTATACTGATTTGTTCTACTGTTTCCATTAGTAATTTTGGAGGAATCCCATCCACTCCCGGTGATTTGTTATCCTTCATTGCCTTTATTTTCTTAGCTACCAATTCTGGAGTTACAACTAACGGACCTAAATAGTCAGATTTAGCCCCCTGAAATTTAGCATCAGCAACTGGTAATGAACTAATATCTTCTTTGGTAAACACTGAACTGAAGTAACCATTTAGGTCTTCCGCCAGTTACAGTTGTCTGGTCTGGTCAGTGCACCTGTGCAAGGGACACAGTGTCCTGTAAGTTACAGCCGTCTGGTCTTCAACAGTGCAACAGAAGGCGGCCGTTCTATTTGTGCTGATGTTGTATGTGCTCCAGTGGAGATATAATCAGTACCTTTCGAAATAAGCGGCGTGTGCTCCCTGTAGCCTGGCAATGCTGATATTATACTCTTGAGTTCATTGCAACAGTGTTGATGATTCATTGTCCCCCGTACGTGCTTGTACATGTTTGTGTTTGTTCATGTGTGGGTGTGTTGTTTGTGCTTGTCATGTGTTTGTGTTAGGGCTGGAGCGAGATGTCGTGCGTGGACGCTCGAATGCGCGTGTCAACATTTGCGTTTACTTGTGATGGTTCTATCGGCCGCCCAGACATGGTTTCGTGTCAATGATGGGCCGTGTCACAAGTAACAGTGACACATTCCAGAGAAAGGTTACGGAAGCATCCACGTACACCACACGTACATTCATCACAAGGGAAATTCCACACGATTTCATCACCGGAAACGTCCAATGAAGCACACTTGCGAGAAACGTTTTATAGGACTAAGGGTGTGCATTTTCGTTAGATACAGTTTCATGTTTGCTAAAAATTGAATAGTAAAAGTTTCGCAAACTACATTGACCTTCGCGATGACGTAAAACAGCGCACGCAACAACTTGTCAACGTCAGTGCTGTAAGATATCTTCTTCGCCGGTATATGTCTTTTGCATTAACGTGTGCAAAATTGTTTGGCAAGTGCTAAGGGTAGTTACTTGGTCTTAGACTAGTTATTTTACTGCAATAGAAGTATTTTTTTAAATATATTATTATATAACATTGTGTCACTCACACACACACACGCGCATGCACACCATTATGTATGATATCGTGTGTACCATGCACGCGCACACAATTATAGATAACAGTGTGACCCACACGCTCGCACGCACACAATTATATATAATCATTGTGTGATTCACATATACATGCACGCACGCATGCTCGCATGCACGCACGCACGCACCCGCGCACAAACACATAATTACATATAACATAGTGTGACCCCGATTTTGTTCATTGTCGTTCAAAACGTAGTAAGCGTGGCCGCTGGGTAAGGTTTCTCTTGAAACTAAAGGGCAGTCTAGATTATTTGAATTTTGTTGCACACGTGAAGTAAATGAATCTATGTATGCGATGCCTAATGGTGCTTTAATCCCATTTTGCATGAATTTATCTTAGCAACGCATGTGTCGGCAAGAAAAGAAACATGTGTATAATGTAAATGTGTTTGGTTAGCTTCAACGTTCCACGTCAACGTGAGAAGTGTCCGGTTTAACGGGGACGCGATGGCATGAGGTTAGAACATCGGACTCTCATTCGAGAGAATCAGGGCTCGAATCATCTTGCTGCCGTTTCTAAGCTCTGACAATTTCCTTCACCCCACGTTGCCACAGTTCACTCAGCTGTCTAGAAGAGTACCTGTCTGTAGACAGTGGTAGACGTGTGAACAAAATAGTGTTCGCACAGTAATTGCATCGTGGCTGAATGGTTCACAGAGAAGTCGGGATGACGTTGGAATGAAAAGATTGGATACGGCGCTATGTAAGAGCGCACATTTACCTTTCCTCGTTCTTGCGTTGACTTAAGTGTGAGCAGTGTTACAGCAGTTAACCGCACTATATTGCATACCATATAGTGTTGTGAATTTCAACACACGCGCGTCTACTTAGCGCAGGTGTTCACGGATTCACAGGTCACAACACGCATTACATTGCTAACGTGGTCTTTGTTCGTTTCAAAAATGCACCACGTAACTCTTGTCGGACTCACCTCGGTTCCCCGACGATTTCTTCGTACGTCACTTCACCAAACGGCGAGACGATGTTTGAAGACGACATGTTGAAGTGTGTGATAACGTATTAGATAGGTACACGTTATGTATATTGGTTTGGTTATGGACTGTCCACACTTTGTTGCGGCGAGTCTACCATGGAGATAACGTCAACAGAGCTACCGCCCACTGTCCACACTGTGTTGTCGCGTGTCTAGTAAGGAGATAACGTCAACAGAGCTACCGCCCACTGAAACGATTGACGCATAACGCCGGCCCGTGACTCACGGCTAGTAAAACGAAAGTATCGTTTTAAAAACACAAGACACCTATTCACGTGGGCTATGCTACCGTAATTATCAACAATTTAACAAATTGAGAAGCCGCAAACAATATTAAATCACGCTGTTATTATATGAGGTCTGATAAAATACAGAACTTTACAAATTCGTCAACGGATTATACCTGGTAATAACTTATTGCATCGAATTACTCGGAAATTAAATAAACAAAGCAAATATAGTCCAAGAGCTCTGCTTAGTGTTTCAATAAATGGATGGATTTTCGGAAGTGTCCATAAAACAAATGTACGGGAAGGTCGGGTATTGGACTGGACCACACGCTAAATTGGACCATAGCCATAATATCCCTCACTGCGGTACCGAAAGAAACGTGGCTCCATCTCTCGGCAGACTTTGAAATAAAATGAGCATCGAGAGTAAAAAATGGCGGACTCCGCAGAAACTTCGAAAAGGTGAGCATATATTAGTTTTTTTCACCTTTTGATGTAACGTTTGTGTGTGTGTAAACAAAGTGATGTGGGACAATAGTTTGTAACGCTTCACATAACCGTGGTACATGGGAGGTTAAATAGGTATTTAAGCAATGAATGAAGAAGGTTTGAGGAGCAAAGTTTCACTAGCTTCGTATATATCTACGTTGGGTTCATCTTTGTGTGATCTGCTATATTGGACCACGTTCCGGTATATTGGACCACCGATGTTGTGAGCTGTGACACCCCATCTATGGGCAAACGATGGAGGATGCCAAGAAGATACTTGACGGATAATCCTGATACCTTCGTTGAATAAAGTTCTTTACACTTTTTGTAGCCAAAACTTGTTTTTTTATATATTGTATATATTGGGGCCTATCACTGACGAGTTCACCAACAAAAGGGGTTAAGCAGTTATGCACCATATAAACATAGTTTTATTTATGTCTCTACCCAAGGGGTGTATAGTGATGTGTGGCCGCAGCTTGTCTGATGCAAATTTCAGAACACATGACAATCATTGTAAAAGGTAAAAAAATTGGCAAATTGTATTGCCAGATTGCCAAGTGGTAATCTGAAAATTCATATGGATATATAAAATACAATAACATATGAATTGAAACCAGCATTATCATATTGCTGTAACACATCTAAACATTGTCCCTGCAAAGAATGCAAGTTATACAAAGTATGTACACGTCAAAGGTGAGGGGTCAACCGCTTCAGTAAAAACAAACGAATAAGTACAATGCAATAGCAACAGAACACAGCATTAAAATATTGCTGTTACAATTACATGTATGAAACTTAACCACACCACGGATACAAGCGCCAGCATGTGTGCTGTCACCTGGTGGTGTGTATATACTCATGTGCTTGGCGGCCCACAGAGTGCGTGCCCTTACCATCGCTTGCCCGGTGTGCGTATCACAAGTCGTAATGCTGGTACTTGTGAAAACTCGATATGCCAGATGTGCTCCTTTAGCAAATAAATAAAACATAGCAATTTACAAAATTGTGTAGGTCGAAGAGTGTCTGACAATGCCAAACTCCCATTCACTAGCAGGGCTGTCTGGTTATCAATCCAATCCGACTGCCAGGATCTGAGGCGTACACACTCTCACTTGGTACAGGGTACTCGTCCATCGAAGAAACTAACTAATATCAGGGACGTAACGCGATACCTCAACGTCGCAACTATGTCCAGGCACGGTTTGTTGGTGGCAAAGCGAGATCAACCATTGTCCACTTCCCGGGAATGCATCATCGTGCCTCGCCAAGTTCTGCATGGAAGTGTCAATCATTTCATCACTACATATTACACATGTCTGACGTTTAATAAATCTGCTATTGTTCACCTATATATCTTTATTCAGTGACACGATAGGAAGTTGAGGTTTCAGAAATTGCCGAAAAAATAAAATGTGATTCATGGGTGTGAAAAACCATATTTTCAAACAATCATATCTCCAAAACTATCTGGAATTGAGTTTTGACACATTGCACAGCTCCATTCTACCACCAAAAGGATTGCTATATTTGAAATCTGAGAGGGCCACCTGGGAACCACAGTGTGAGTTGGCATGGAATGACCCTTGAGTGTTCTGCTACATGGTTCATTTATTTCAATTCCCATTTATGTAACCCCCGTAGAATAACTCCACTCCACACAACGTACCGCTACTATTATCATTTGAGTAATTTGCCACTCTCCGTTTCCGCTTTCGTTCACCACCAGATGGCGTTCAGGCTGCTGCTGGTGCGCCTGGTGGTCGGTGTTGGAACCACTGCTATGATGCGAGCCGGCCGACAGGTTCGAGTCTGTCTGCTGAGTGGTTGGGGGGTATCATGTTGAAATCCTAGCAACACCATAGCAACCATTTAATCAGTAGATTAGAGGCAGACAAGTTATAAGTGAAGAAAGTTTTTTTAGTAAAGGGAACAGAGTGAAAAATCCCTACGATGAATGCAGCAGGTCTCTGGTATACAATTATATAATAACACTACAATGTATAAATCCTTGGAATCGTGCATAAAAACAAAGGGGTTTTCTTAATCAGATGAAAAATTGCCAGGATGGATGCAATGGTAAGATCTTATGCATTCAATGGTAAGATCTTGATAATACAATGCATCACATCTGAGGCAAGTAATCGCTTTATATCGCCCTTGCCAACTATCGTTCTCGCTCCTTCTGACAGAGAAACCATGGCAATTGTTTAAGAAATAAGCATTTATCAGGTGATGCAGATGGGCAGGGATAAGCTTACCCGATCAAAGAACCTAGCTTCCAGGAGTTCTCATTTACGTGCGTCTATCCCAATACGGTCCAGACTGAAGGCATTGAAAGTATCAACTGCAACAGAAATGATCAGAAACTAAACAGCATGTCAACAAAAACGGTTAGTTGCATATGTTATGTTCTGCCTAAAAACGTGTTCTTTGCACCTATCATTGTTTATTCACATTATTTGCTTTAGTTCTAAATGTGTACTGTATACAAGTTAACCCAGTCGATAAGTTAAGTAGTTGTTTACATGTTAAGCTCCGACCACTCTGTAGATGTGTGCATGCTCTTGTTTAATTGCTGCATTTTTACTACGTGTAACATTTCTGATCTGTCTGCGGTGATTTAGTGATTGATTAATCAAGCCAAAGAAAAACGTGGAATTGAACTTTGTTCTAGTTGTTGTACCACCAATGATGTGCATTGTTGAGTGACTTGTTATCCAGGCTCCGTGATGTGGCGCCACCGTCGCACACACACATGTACGCACGCACGCACGCACGCACGCACACACACACAAGGATTCAAAGTGCATTGTCCATTGTAACAAATATTATTGGTTACCTAGGATCTGGGTAACCAAGCAATGAAACTAGCAAACTAAGTCATCAAGTAAAAATAAACTGTTTAAAGTTAATATAAAGCATTCGATCAAATCAACTTTCAATATTGATTATATTGATACAAAAAATAAAACGGATTTAGTATTTAGTGTTTTGGTCGCACGTTTAAATCACGTAAGAGTGTTAACTTTTTTCATACTTTTATTTTAGGGCAAGGAGAGGGGGCCTCCTTGAGACATGGGGTACCAAAAACCAGGGGGCTCTAGCCAAAAGTAATTAATTGTTCCCCACCATGTTGCAGTGTAAGCATATCCTGGTACATTTACACTAAACTTTTCTGCCATTTGTTTTTTGTTTCTGGCATGCCAGATGATTTGTAAGGATTATTGACCTGCCATGTACATTTTTCTCGGTAAGTAACTTGTTCACTCTTGTCATACATTTCACTGTTAGAATACATACTGTTAGAATATATAATTTAGCCAATTAGTGATGCCATCAGATCTGATGGTAACAGTCAAACCATAAGTGTGTGGCCAGACTCTACTCAGGGCAAGCTCACAATGGCCTATAATGATGCAAAGCACAAATAGTTCCTGCAGTATCCACCAGGGGTTGATATAGATGTAATCCACTGGTGGTTAATGCAGATATAATCCACTAGGGGTTGGTGTAGACATAATCTACTAGGGGTTGATGTATACATAATCCACTAGGAGTTGGTGTAGAAAAAAATCCACTAGGGGTTGATGTAGACAAAATCCACTAGGGGTTGATGTAGACATAATCTACTAGGGATCATGCCTCAGTTAGACTTCCTGGTGTGTTACAGACGAATGTAGGGCACAGTAATTTTGGATGTGTTATTTAAAAAAAATCATATCATCTGACATAACTGTATTTGAGCTAGGAACATTGGCAAGTTTGCTGGTAGAACATGTTGGCAATGTAACTGTGGATTTTTAGATGATTTCAATAGGCGGAAGGATTTTTGGCAATTTTTTCGCAACAAGGCACGTGTGCGTAGTAATTCACGTAGAAATTGGTAAAAATTGACGGGTATGGCACGTTCAGGCATTTTAAATGAGTTACAAGTACGAGACTTTGACTAAACTCGATCAGCCTGTCAATGAGATGATAGTAATAGCAGGTGAGACGTTTCAGAATTTTTGATGGTCCCGTTTTCTTATAATCGTGCAAAACGTTAACATGGTCGTCAATGGGAAACGTAACAGGAGGCTGAACCCAAATAGGCACCATGGCAACGGAAATGCGGTAGCCATCTAAAAGTCACGGAGGAGGGTTTTTTATCAAAAATATACTGATTAAATGCATGAAAACGTTTGTCTGTCACCAAACAACGAGTGTGTACTGTGGACAGGCTGCACAAAAGGAAGAATTGTTAAATATGGAGCTATTAATTGCCAACTCAGATGTGGCTACAGTCGTGCAGTGACAGTGTATAGGCTCAGTTACATGGTCCAACGTAGAATCACACGAATCAGTTAAAACGGCTGCTAACTTGCCTCGTGTTGCGTGCGTTTACTTAGAACATTCTCTGTGTCAGGCTAGTTAATATTATATTATTATATATATTTTATTGATTCCATTTAGTCAAAAAGAGCATTACTTGTTAAGCGCCGCTATTATTTAAACTTCGTAACCGTCTCTTTTAGGAGGTATCCTATAACGGATCTACTATATATCAAAAATGTCAAACAAATGTACATTTTAATGTTGCACTATAACGATTGATGTGCATCAGCTAATATGTTACGCTATCTGATGATTAATAAGATATATAGTTGTCAATAAATAAATAAAAAAATGTCATCTGTTCAAATTGCCCGAAAGAGTTTATGGTAAGCTAAAAGCTTAACATAAGCACATTTTTATATTGGGAAATCAACGGTAATTTTCATTGATGTCTATTCACCACGTCTCAGTACACATTTCATGTTGCGTGCAGTTCTTTGTAAGTGTAAGGACACAAGAAGATGAAGGCATGGAAGCCTAACCGTAGCAAACCCCATCTCTAGCTAACCCCACCCCTAGCTAACCCCATATCTAGCTAACCCCTTCCCTAGCTAACCCTAACCACGAAGTGGTTTACAGAAGATATAACCATTCCCAAAGGCATAGGTTCACGGGAAAAGTGAACAGTTTGCTTGCAAAGGCAGACAGCCGTAGCAATCACAAATAGCATGTTACTGACCGGCTGCCAAAATGGAAATTTGGTCAAAATTCGGGGGTATGGCACCAGTTTGTGAAGGAGAAGGTAGCTATTTTGCACTAGAAAAGTCATTGGTGATATTTGTTATGTGGCCCAATGCATTGGTGATATTGTGTAGCAAATTTGGGCAGAATAGTCGTATTTTGGTTGTGTCACAGCCACTGGAAGCATTGCGTATATCAACATTTTCAAATGTGGCCGCAATGGGTATCTGGTCATGTGATACCCCTTTATGATGGCGTATCCAAATCAAGCAGTACGCCATGTACCCGATCAAGTAGAAGCATGAAAGCAATCATATAAACAATAAAATTTAGCAAGTCTGACACAACAGAAATCACCCAAAATTCTGTTAAATGTGACAAATTGTCACTTTTCTGACAAAGTTGCGCCATATTTGGTTAAAAATCAAGCAATTATATGAATATTAATTTGAAAATAAGTAGGTGGTATATTTAAAGAGACAGTAAGTAGGTTTCATTGGTTCGCAATGCTCTAGAAATCTAGTGTACATGATTAATGATTTATCAAGTGTCAAAATTGACCTATATTTAAATTATGTGACTGGTTTTCAGCTAATATTATGGGCAGGGCATTGTTTTGATTTGGCTGTGAAACAAATAATAATGGCGTGACAAGCAGGAGTGTTCAATAATAGGTTTACATATACATTGTGCCGCAACTTGGTATAAAATTGGAAACTTTCTCCAAAACAAACTTCCCTATTTGGGATCATGCCTCAGTTAGACTTCCTGGTGTGTTACAGACGAATGTAGGGCACAGTAATTTTGGATATGTGTTATTTAAAAAAAATCATATCATCTGACATAACTGTATTTGAGCTAGGAACATTGGCAAGTTTGCTGGTAGAACATGTTGGCAATGTAACTGTGGATTTTTAGATGATTTCAATAGGCGGAAGGATTTTTGGCAATTTTTTCGCAACAAGGCACGTGTGCGTAGTAATTCACGTAGAAATTGGTAAAAATTGACGGGTATGGCACGTTCAGGCATTTTAAATGAGTTACAAGTACGAGACTTTGACTAAACTCGATCAGCCTGTCAATGAGATGATAGTAATAGCAGGTGAGACGTTTCAGAATTTTTGATGGTCCCGTTTTCTTATAATCGTGCAAAACGTTAACATGGTCGTCAATGGGAAACGTAACAGGAGGCTGAACCCACTAGGGGTTGATGTAGACATAATCCACTAGGAGTTGGTGTAGAAAAAAATCCACTAGGGGTTGATGTAGACAAAATCCACTAGGGGTTGATGTAGACATAATCCACTAGGGATCGATGTAGACATAACCCACTATGGGGTCGATGTAGACATAATCCTCTAGGGGTTGATGTATACATTAGCACCTGGAAGAGAGTCTTGGTTGTCAAGCAAGGACAGTATATGTGACAAGGACCTGGAAGAAAGTCTTCACACCCTTTGGTTATCAATCAAGAACAGTACAGGTGATAAGGACTAGGAATATTATCTTCACACCCATTTTATTATCAATCAAGGACAGTACAGGTGAAAAGGACCAGGAAGGTAATCTTCACACCAGTTGGTTATCAAGCAAGGATAGTAGATGTGATAAGGACCTGGAAGATAGTCTTGGTTGTCAAGCAAAAACAGTACAGGTGATAAGGACCTGGAATATTGTTTTCACACCCATTGGTTATCAAGCAAGGACAGTACAGGTGAAAAGGACCTGGAATATTAACTTCACTCCCATTTTATTTTCAAGCAAGGACAGTACAGGTGATAAGGACCTAGAAGATCATCTTCACACCCACTTGTTGTTACAGCAAAACGATTCTATTGAAACAATTGTGACTATATTTTGCTGTGATAGTTTACAGTGGACTCCGCCTAAAGGGAAATAAAAGTCTTGGTTTATGCCCATATAGAAGTTACAAAAACCTAACCATTTGCAACTACAATTAAGAATATCACGCCATTGTTTCACTAAGAAAACTTTGCTGAACACACAGCATCTCTTAATTTCGTGGGCCACGCCATATTTTTAGATAACCCTATATTATGCGTGTCATAGTCTAGCAAAATTGCATTGAAGCAAGTGCGACAATATTTCACTGTGATAGTTTACAGAAGATTCTGTTTAATAGAATCAAATATATTGGCTGGGACATAATTATTCCCTATTCCTACTGTAGTAAAACGTGTTGCGTAAGTGATTGAATCATTATATAATAAAACTGCTGTGTTCCGAAGTGACTCTATTAAGCAGAATCCACTGTACACTAACACTACCTTAAAGGACATCTTATGTTTGCTGTCAAAGTGCATTGTAATGTTGTTTTATTATGATTACATTTGTTACGGTATTGTGTTTCAGATATGCAGTAGCGATGACTTAGAAGTGGAAGATGTGACAATGAGCCGCCTGTCAGTGATGGAGTTCTTGATGGAGGTCACAAGAAGACATCAAGTGTGGGACATGTTATGAGCAACAGACGAAAGAAGACATCAAATGTGAGACGTGTTATGAGCAACAGGCACAAGTGTGGGACATGTTATGAGAAACATATGAAAGAAGACATCAAGTTTGGGATGTGTTATGAGCAACAAACACAAGAAGACATCAAGTTTGGGATGTGTTATGAGCAACAAACACAAGAAGACATCAAGTTTGGGATGTGTTATGAGCAACAAACACAAGAAGACATCAAGTTTGGGATGTGTTATGAGCAACAAACACAAGAAGATATTATCAAGTGTGGGATGTGTTATGAGCATCAGACGAAATAATACATCAAGTGTGGGAAAACATACATTTGTACACCATTTGAAGATCTGAGGTGAGGACATTTGTCCAAATTTGAACAAAGGGTCTGTGTGGCAATGTTACCATGTGGCAATTGGCAATTCGAAAAAAGAACTCGAAGAAGTTCGGCTCAAATCAATGCTTACTTTGAATACAATACAGACTGCAGCTCCTGCTGGAAGATAACATTTATTGTCTGTCTGCACATATCTGAAACCATGCCCTTTGTGTGTGTTTGGAAGGTGTGAAGCCATAGCCACCACAAGGGGGCATCTTAACAATTAGTAATTGGCTTGCTACT
Organism: Lamellibrachia satsuma; assembly: GCA_033239005.1. Taxonomy (NCBI): domain Eukaryota; kingdom Metazoa; phylum Annelida; class Polychaeta; order Sabellida; family Siboglinidae; genus Lamellibrachia; species Lamellibrachia satsuma. Next base: position 2,118,262 of record BSQZ01000085.1, on the reverse strand, counting down.
CTATCATTGTTTCATTGAACAGGTATTTCTGAATGCATCAAATTATCAGCTTACTTTTCTTTTCATGTTACTTGAATAATGGCTCAGCCATTGTCCATACATTGTTTACAATTACTAGCATTTGGAATAACATGCAAGTAAACCTGACCTTTTTGTAAGTTCGCGGCATTAGATGTAATAGAAAAGTAATACTATTATATATTACTTTAGGATCTGTTATTATTACTTTTGAAAAAAATCTAAATCTATTACTATTACCGAAAAAACATATATTACCTATTACAATTACTATTACACATTACTATAACCCCATGCCTGATCGCGACTTCTGATGTATGTTGTGTGTGTTATAAGCAATTGTTTTGAATATTTCCCATGCAAAGCAAAACACTGTGGAATTCCTCCAGAGATGAGAGGTATTTAACTGAACTAAAAAACACAAATTATTTCTAGAGGTCTCATTTCAGATGAATTGCTGACATGTGATTTGACATTGATATTCACACAATACATAATTGCTATTGTTGTCCATTAAGTATACATTATTATACACTCGCATCCACATTTCAATGAATCATACAATATTTATTAATTGCTCAAATAGGGCTCTGCCATAACAGAAATGAGGAAGATTGTCACCCAAGGCAAAACACCCAGTTGGCAAGTGAACAAGACAAGGCTTATCGAGAGTCAAAACGCCCGAGCGCTGTTGCAGTTGTAACAATATGCCCCAAACGCATTTGTTTGCAGTTGAACGCAAGTGGACGATAACGAATTCTGAACTTCTACTTGGAACGACCCCTTTAACTATATAGTATATATTTTTCAAGTTTCATTCACGAAACATAAAATGGCTGCGTGACATAATATTATGTGGGCATACCGAAAAAGTTTTAGGTGGTTAAAAAGACATTTTTGTTCACCTCTTTATTTTCGCCTTCTTAACTCCCGATGTTTGGACAGTGTGTCTGCTGGTGGACTTCCAAACAACTACTGTCGATAATATCTCCACATGTGTGCTATGTTTTCGTAAAACGCCAAGTTAACAACGTGTCTCTGTATACAACTATCCCCGGTCTCGGGTCATTATACTTTTAGACCATCAATTGGGCTTTGGAACCAAGCAAAAATAAAAAGTGTCTGAATAACACAAAACGTTGGTCAGTACATGTCTGATATGTGCTGAGTTATGTACGGTACATGGTTACGTTCAATATTTGAAACTAATTTGTTAGTTCATGTTTTAAGATGCCATACTAGAGCAAGGTATCTCAACACCGTTACCTGTTAAAATAAATGCTGCACATATTGCATTCAAACATCAGTATAAATACCTTGATTGTTTTATGTGCATTCTTGTTGTAATTAGTCTAGCTAACCAAATTTGTATTATTTATATGTTTCTAAGCATTTTATAATAAAAAATGCATACAAGTAGTTGTGTCCTTGTTTATATGGAAAATGCTCAACACCGCGCAGTGGTAACGGTGTTGATAGTAACGGTGTTGAGAAATTAATGGTTTTCTTGGGTTTACGCTTTTTTATCGCCCATTGTTAGGCATATCAAGATGTATTATCATGACCTATCTCACCATATTTTCTATTTTGACCAATAACTGCATCTCATATACAAAATGTTGGTAACGGTGTTGATATTCAATAAACATACGGTGAAATAATTACGTTTCTTACCTGATTTATTCGCAAACTGCAGAAATCACACGGCAAACTCACAATTCACAATGGTCCGGTGATGTCAAGCAAACATTGGCGCCACATAATGAATGAATAAGCATTACTCTGTGAGCTATGGAGTGGATACAAACTTGTCGGTAACGGTGTTGAAAATATTTATGGACACATCTAAATGAGGTCATATCTTATTTAGAAATCTTAAAGTAGGAAATCTAGCAACAATAAAATATAGCTTATACATTACATTAACAGAAACCTATCACTTAAGTTCGGATAACTTGTAATTTAATTAGGTTTTAGATGCATTTTCAATGAGGAACGCCAACTCGGACAGGCTGTTTTCGCCTACAACGCGTAATGGATGACCCCTTAACAAAAAAATTGTTGACGAAATATAATTTTTTTGCATGCGCCTATAGTATATAGAACATGTTTACAGTCTGCAATACATTATTTTGTTGTAGCTTCATAAATATAACTTTTAGAGACATTCCTATACGTCGGACAGCAATTGATGGTCTAAAAGTATAATGACTCTCTCCTCTACTTTAGTCCCACCGCGTCGGTGTGCTTCATTGTTCATTCACCAGGTGGCAGCATTAGTCAAGTTGTCAAAGTGTTTATTGTTGTTAATGCTATTGTAATAATGTTTTCTTGCGCTGCACACAAAAATAAGTATTACATAATTACAGTTGTAATGATAAATTGTTCAATTGTAAGAAGACAACAACAGTCATGATAGTAATTTCTGTCACATTCTGTGGAAGGCCCGAACTAACTTCTGTGTCAATTTTATTTAGTAACAATGTTTCCAATGTCACAACGCAGATTAGAGATGTCTCGACGGGACTTGTTCATGTTAAAATTAAGTTCTTTTATAGCGCGGCATCCAGTCCAGGACTGTCCAGAATGTTTTACACTGCACCTCGGCAGACCGTTTAACAACAACAACAACAACGACAATAACAATGAAAATTTATTCAACAACAACAACAATGTAATACAGGTGCTTAGTACCTATGTCCATAGCTGCTGCTGAATGGACGTAGCTGAAGTTATACGACTTATAAGGTGCTGTGCTCTTCTGAAACTAAATAAATACAATATAAGTAAAACAAATAAAGTACAAATTAGCATTCACAATACATTTATAAATTTATTACAGTGGTGCTTGTGCTATTAATAAATTGACTTAATTTAACACCACTTTCAGTTCAAATTTGATAAATATGCGGTGAGATAAGTAATAACAACTTGAATGTTTTTGTTAAATTGTGTTAAACTTGGCAGTTAAGTTATTTCATTTGTTAAACTCTTCCACGTTTTATACCTTTGACAGTGGGTTACAATAGTCTGAGGGTGGTGTTTGTTTTTTTAACATAAAATAATTAGCTTTGTCTGGTAGTTTGGAATGAATGATTGTTTGATTTATATAGTATAATCATAGTCTTGTATGTAACTAAATCATGAAGTTTAAGTATTGTTGAGCTATGGAAAAATACAGATGTGTGATCATGGTAATTAAGGTTATAAATAATCCGTATAGCTTTTGTCTGTAACATAAATACTTTCCGGAGTCTAGGTTGATACATACTTCCCCATATCTCACAGCAATATGACATATGTGATTCAACAAGTGATTGATATAAAGTGTGTAACGCTTGACAATTAAGAACATGCATAGTTTTATGCAAAACTGCTATGCTTTGTAATACTTTTGTTTCAACCATTTTCATTTGTTCTCTCCATGTTAAGCTTTCATTAATAGTTACTCCAAGGAATTTTTTATGTGTTACCTGCTCAATGTTTGTTCCATTAAAAACTATTTGCACATCTGTTTGTTTGTTTTTTATTGTTAAACATTATAACAATTGTGTTTTTTTTTCACATTGAGCAATAATTTGTTCGCTAAGAACCACAGGCCTTGCTGTTTTAGTACGTTGTTAACTACATTGGTTACATCATCAATGTTACTAGCCGAGTAAATATGTTAGCATCATCTGCAAATAGAATAATATGAAGTAGTTTTTAAACATCACACATGTAATTTATGTACAAGATAAATAGTAATGAAAGGTTGAATTGTGCTCTACAGTGGGTCGTAAAGACAAGGGGTGCTTTGGCCGTGCCACACGTTTTAGATGATTTCATCTTCATTGGCCCTCCTAATTCGGTGAATTCCTTGCATGATCTTAATCGATTTATTGCACTTGCGGATGAGCTCTCTATTCCAATCAAACATAAGAAAACGTGCTTACCATCAACAATCATCACTGTACATGGCATTGAACTGGACACTGCCAAATGGGAGGCACGCCTCCCTGCTGATAAAATTCAGAAGCTTCAGTCATCAATTGCTAACATGCGCCAATGTCGTTCTGTTACCTTGCAGCAACTCCAGTCTGTCATTGGCCTGTTAAATTGTGCTTGAGTGTCATATCTCCCGGGAGGGCTTTTCTACGTCGCCTCATCAATCTGACTATTGGTGTTTCTAGACCTGGCCATCATATCAGGTTGAATGCCGAAGTACGGGCAGACCTAGCAGCTTGGCACTGCTTTATTTCCTCTTTCAACGGCGTGACCATGATCATCAACATTAACTGGGTTTCATCTGATGCAATAAAGCTGTACACACATGCTGCGTCAACACAGGGATTTGCAGCAGTCTTCGGTTCTAGATGGTTTAATGGTAGATTCCCACAAATATGGCAGAGTTACAACATTGCTAATCATTCTGTCTTGTTTCTCACTGACAATCAAGCTGTTGTAGAGGTGATCAATAAGCAGTCGGCTAAGAATTCCCACTTGATGCGTTTAGTCAGAAGATTGGTGATTACTGCGCTGAAATGTAATGTTTATTTTAAATCGAAGCACCAGTAAAGACTAAGGTCATTGCTGACAAACTTTCGCGATTTCAGGAGGGCGCAGCAAGGCAGATGGCGCCATGGCTTCAAGTGCAGCCAGCAGTAATCCCAGCAGCGTTGCAACCTTGGCACCAGTAATGGCACATCTTCTCGACGCAGCGTTATCAGAGGGCACTGAACGGGCTTACATAAGAGCAATACTATCATATGTGGAATTCAGCAAAACAAATTTTCCCACCTGTAAAACTTTCCCGGCTCCAGCAGGTGTCCTTGCTGCCTTTATAGCAAGCCTCTACTCTAGGCATTACGCTCCAGCTACTCTGATGACATATGCGTCTGCCCTCTCATATATCCATAAATTAGCTGGTCAAGTTGACCCAACCCAGCTTTGTGTTATCAAAAAATTACTAGCTGGGGCTCACAAACTGTCGGGTAAACCCGACACACATCTTCCAATTAGCCCTACAGTCCTTCACAAGATTGTTGACGCAACAAAATATATTGTCTCTTCTGCCTATTTGCGAAACATGTCGCAAAGCATATTTTTATTGGCCTTTCAAGCTTTTCTACGAATAGAGGAAATAAGCGTTCATTCTCGTACCAGGGGTGACTTAGTCATGTCTCGTACCAGGGGTGACTTAGTCACACAGTTAGGAGTCGTGACCATTTCTAGCACAGGCATTACATTAGTCATGTCTCGTACCAGGGGTGACTTAGTCATACAGTTAGGAGACGTGACCATATCTAGCACAGACATTACATTAGTCATGTCTCGTACCAGGGGTGACTTAGTCACACAGTTAGGAGACGTGACCATATCTAGCACAGGCATTACATAAGTCATGTCTCATTTTAAGCACAACACTTCTGGACGACCAGTCACTTTATCCATTTCCCATACTAATGATGGGTACTTTCCAGTACAAGCTCTGTCTCGATTCCTGAAGGACCGTGGCCCGTTTAAAGGGCCACTGTTTGCATTTGCGAATGCATCCCCTGTCTCTCGAAATTACTTCTGCCAATACTTAGGCAAAGCTTTGCAATGGGCAGGACTAGATCCAACCAAATATAAAGCACACAGTTTTCGAATCGGTGCTGCTACCACAGCAGCTGATATGGGGATAAGTGAACCACATATCCAAGCAATGGGAAGGTGGAAGTCTGCAGCTTTTAAACGGTATATTCGGATCCCTATGTTGCAGATGAACAAACCATGATCTATCGTAGGCAGAAATATGCCTATTTCTGCATTATCGTATAATTTCCTTAGCCTGGAATGGTTAATTCCACATGTCCATAACATCAGGTTGTTTCTGTGTGCAGTGAATGTTTGGGCAATAGTGCACAATTTTCCTTGGTGAGGAATGGTTGATTTTGCTTTTACATAGTCTCAGGCCGTTGCTGTGTGCAGTGAATGTCGCAGTATGACTGGCATTCATCGTATGCATCAATTTGTCTATTTGTGAAATATTGCGCAATTTTCTTTGGTATGGAATGGCTGATTTTACTTCTCCATATTACCAGGCCGTTGCTGTGTGCATTGAGTGTTGCAGTATGACTGGCATTCATTGTATACCAATTGTCGATTTGTTTACACCTATTGGAATGGCTAATGTTTCCATACTACCTGGCAATAGCTGTAGGCGGTGGTTATTGCAGCATGACTGGCATCCATCGTATGCAGTATAACATTTGGGAGCACGACTGATATCACCCTGGCACCTGCTTCATAATGATTAGTCCATATTAATCGGCTGTTGTGTGGGATGGCTGTTACAGTATGACTGACAGTGACCCTGACATCCATATTACAGCGTGTCTGGGGTAGTTAATACCAGTGGTTGACTGTTATGCAATCGCACTAACCATGTTGTAAAGCACATTTATGTGTTATTATGTAGTGAATGGCGTTCATTGCCATCTAGCTTGTCTGTATGCATTGCGTAATATTGAGTGTACAATTGTTAGCTGGACTCTTTCTTAATCGGTTGATTCTTTGGCAGAATCCTGGGGTGGGGGTTGGGGCCTCCCGTACTGGAGGCCTGGTGGGATAAATGATCGCCCCACCTTTGCTACTTTTACATTTCATTTAATAATTGCTTTTCTCGATGAGCTAGTTTGTATTCGTGATTAAGCTATATCTCATCGATTTACATGCATGATATTTTTTTCTATGAACATGTTTGTACCAGCTATTTCTCATCGATACATGTATTTTATTATCACGATGCATTTATTAAATGACCTTTAGCAACAGTTACTCTTTGTGTGTTCCTGTAGCAAACAAGCTCAGGTTTCTGCCATTACGCATCAGCAAGGTGTCAACATTAAGCATCAGCAGTGTATAAAGTTTATTGTTGGATACTCCTATTAAGACTGCAAGCAGTCGCTGGCATAGGAGCCACCACAGAATTGATTATACATATACAGTTTCTGAGTGCAACATATAGAATAAACAAAGTTCAAAATCCGAAACCATCCTCAAAATATTGTATGTGTGTGTGCGTGTGCGTGTTCGCGCGCGTGCGTGCGCGTGCGCGTGCGTGTGCGTATGTGTTCTATGTGTGCACAATATCCATGTACCTTACTATGCGAATTTTTAGTACTGTCTTTAGTTGCGCATGCATATGTAACAGTTCACGATCGCACATGGATTTTGATATTTATTTATAAAATTATATTTTGCATAGTTTACGAAACCTTGTAGACTATGCGTATAGAATTTATCTTTCACAATTTGAGTTATTGGTAGATTGTGTTTTAGAGATCGCTTTGCAAATGTATGTTTAATACCAACAATGTGAATTTCATGTTGTCTGCGCGTGTTGTGGTTATGTATGTTTATGTTTGTAATTAACTGCCAGTGTTGTAGGTATGCAGGTAGTTTATTATGTATGAATTTACAATAAAATTCAAGTTCTTTCAATGCTTACATATCTTTGACTGTCAACATATTCATAGTTTTAAATAGTAGTGAAATGTGTTCATTATATTTGCTCTACGTAATTATCCGTATTGCCTTTTTTGAAGCATATTTATTCTTTTACATTGAAACCCCCATATTGTCAGGCAGTAATTTATTTGTGGCACAAGTAATGTATTATAAAGTATGATTTTTATTCTCAAAGGCAGTTCTTGTTTAAGTCTGTTTAGTATCCTGATCATTCTCGCGCATCTGTTTGATATAATATGTTCAGAGTGTATCTTCCAATTTAAATGTGTCTCCAAAGTCAGTCCCAGACAATTAAATTCATTAACTTTTTCTATAATGATATTATTGATTTTAGGAGCGGGTGCTTCTATATGTTTTCTATGCATGTGGAAGACCATGAATTTAGATTTAGCTATGTTTAGTGAAAGTTTATTTATTACAAGCTATTCGTTAATTTTAAATAGGTCTTTATTAGGAAATCGCTATCTGCATTTTGTGCTTTTACGAATTTACTCAATGAGCTTAAAAGTGTGGTGTCATGTGCATATGATATAAAATGAAACACTTGACTAGCCTATGAAAAATCATCAATATATATTATGAATAATAATGGTCCCAGAATTGAGCCCTGAGGCATACCAGTAGCTATGTGCAGTGTATCAGATTTTATGTCATCAATTTCTACAATTTGTGTTCTATTTGTTAAATAACTTTTGAATAATTGCAATGGTACTCCTTCTATGCCATAATATTTTAATTTATTTAGTAGAATCTTATGATTTAGGGTGTCGAAAGCTTTCGACAAATCAAGGAATATACTAATTGGTACCTCATTATTGTCCATTTTTTATGATTCTGTCTACCAATTCTAGTGCAGCATATTCGGTTGAGTGGCCGTCTCTAAATCCATATTGATTATTGGCAAAGAGTTTCTTGCTTTCAAAATATGAGGACAATTGATTGGCAAGGATTTGTTTCTATAACTTTAGAGACAACCGGTAGGAGGGATATTGGTCGGTAATTATTAATTATTGTTGGATTCCCTTTTTTAAATATTGGGATAACTTTGGCCACTTTTAGTTTATCGGGGAATATCCCTGTATTAAAAACTTTTGTTGCTATAAGCGTCAGAGGTTTGATAATGGTTGGAGCTAGTTTTTTAATAATTTGCTCGAGATTCCAACAAATCCTCTACTATTTTTTGTTGGAAGTGTTTCTATTGTTTTTAGTATTGTTTGTTCATCGATATCGCTTAATTCAAACCTGTAATTTTTTTTCGTCAGGTAGTGTTCAAAGTTTTTTTGACCCGAGTAATATTATTTGCCAGGTTTATCCCAATATTTGTAATAAATGCATTGAATTTATTGGCTATGTCTAGTTTATTTGATATTTCAGTGTTATTTATGTTAATTAGTGTGGGGAAACTTTTCTTGTTGCCGTTTTTTTAAATGATTTCATTTATTGTTTTCCATGTGTTTCTAATATCGGATTTATATTTAGCAAAAGTAGACGCAAGGAACTGTTGTTTAGCTGCACGTATGCTTATCTTTAATATTTCATTGTATGTCTTAAGGTTAATATATATTATTTCATACTCTCTTGAGGTGGGATTTGTTAATTTAATTCTTTTATATAGATTGTCGCGGAATCTTATTGAGTTTAGTAGGCCTCTTGTTATCCATTTAGATTTGTTATGTTTATATTTGTTAAATTTAACTAATTTACATGACATATGCTTATTTTTTGCCTTTTCAATTTCATCATGTATGATATTATAACTTACATTGGGATCTGCGGTCTGACTTTTATCTAGTTTATTATAATACATCAGCATTACTAATCTCATTTATACATTTGTTGATAGCTTCATCATTTTGCAGGTGCATTTTAATCAAGTTTGGATTTGGTATTTTGGTGAGAGCAATGTCCAGTAAACCAAAGTAAGGTTAGTGATCGGATAATTTGTTTAGCAGGATACCGGCAGTGGTAACCTTTGTTGTTTGGTAAACTTTGCAGAACACATTATGTATTAACGTAGCACTTGTGTGAGAAAACCTATTTGGAAGGATAATTTAAAAAAAACAGGCTATGGGATGTCAGCAAGTCAAAGAATTCACTACACATTCCATCTTCGTTAATTGTGAATAAATTTAAGTTATAGTCCCCGGCTATATTAATACTTCTCTTGACCAAGTTGTTGTTTTCCTTGACAACAACGTGTCCATTGTGAGTCAAGCAGTCTGCTATCTTTTTCGTGGATGTAGCCGGCTCTGCTGACTTGTGATTCTTTAGGAAACCTCAGGCGCTGTAGACTGAATCGCGCATTCGTTCGGATTTAAATCTTATGATCATACATCTGGGACGTGCGGGGTCAGTCTGGCGTCCGAGTCGATGGCAGCGCTCAATGTCTTGATCAGACAAGGGAGGACACATCTTCATCTTCTGGTTAAAGATTTCTAGCACTTTGGCACGGGCGTCCTCGCCAGTGCCCGACTCAGCAATTCCCTGGATACGCAGGTTGGCTCGTCGGCTATATTGCTCCGTGTCGTCGACGCTCACCTCGAGTTTGTCGACTCTGTCCATCAGTTCATAGATCAATTTGTCTTTTGCATCAATTGTTTGATGCAGACGGGTTATTTCCAGTTTTGTGCTCGAATTTCTTCTATCAACGCATGGGGATGTATTGCAGATTTTATCTTTGCAACAATTTCCTCATCGCCTAGTAACTCTAGGACTCTGAGTGCGAAGATGTTTTGTGGATCTTCTTCGGCATTGGCGCTACCTTTTCGTGATGGCTTATTAGAAGGCATTTTGCCATGTGTAGCTTGGCTGTGGCTTAGCCGTCAAGGGATCTTATGTAACACCACAACGTGGTAACGTAGCTTGGCTGTGGCTTAGCCGTCAAGGGATCTTATGTAACACCGCAACGTGGTAACGTAGCTTGGCTGTGGCTTAGCCGTCAAGGGATCTTATGTAACACCGCAACGTGGTAACGTAGGTTGGCTGTGGCTTAGTCGTCAAGGGATCTTATGTAACACCACAACGTGGTAACGTAGCTTGGCTGTGGCTTAGCCGTCAAAGGATCTTATGTAACACCGGAACGTGGTAACACGGATCACACAATTGTTGTCTACAGCTTGTCACGCTTGACTGGTCAACGAGTCAACGGTCAGCAGGTCCACTACCCAACTATTCCCCAGGCACTAGGCGTGGGCGACAGAAAGTAAAAAATTCGGCACAAATATCCCCTTTCAAGACTTACCGCCGGCAACACCTGCTCTCTGAACTTTACTCGTTCTAATGTCTCCGACGCACCAACTTTATCTTTTCATATCACCACTGTAACATGTGCTAGCGTTTGTCCGTCCAGGGAGTACGTCACTGTCACTCGGTAACCATTTAACATTTTGACCGCAATGCAACGTGTCCGTGTGAATTTTTACTTTTGCACCCAGACAAAATGACCTGACTTAAATGAAGGAATGATTTTTGCCAATTTCATATCGTTTGGAAATGATCCGCAGTTCAATGATCTGCTAAAAATGTGGGTTAGCGGTTTTACAATTTGTTTTATTACATGCTTAACTGTTGTCAAGCTGATCTCATCGTGTCCGTATGAAGTTTTACTTGTGCACCCAGACACAATGTCAAGTACTTCTCAGTAACTGGGTGTATATATATATATATATATATATATATATATATATATATATATATATATATATATATTGACTGCGATACGTTACTTTTTAAGAATCCAATGGGCTTTGTTCACGGGGAGGCTTCTATAAAGTTTGATAAGTTAGCACCTATATCAATATAGAAAGTATTGAAATGGTTAGGCATTTCTTTACATTCTAATACTACTCGATTTTCACCAACACGAAATTCGTTAGAATATTTTCTTTCATATTTTCTTTTACCTATTATGTTGTTAAAAATTTTCCAAGTCTCTCTTGTATTAGTTTTACAATCTTCGAGTTTCTTCCTGTAACATTTCTTCTTTTATAGACGTTAGAGTTTTATTAATTTGTTTTTTTACTTTTTGTAGCGACTTAATTCTGACCTATATTTTACAAACGCTAAGTATAGGTTATTTTTCTTTATGCGGGCATTTTCAGCCCTCTGGTTATCATTCCGTTTTGTTTTTGCTGTATATGTTGTTATTTTGACAGGACAGGCATTGTTGTAAATATTACTTAGTACTTGCATAAAGCGCCAGAACGCTAAATTAGGGTTTTTCTCATTACAATTTCCCAGTTTATATCATATAGGTCGTCCTGAAGTCTGTTTAACGAATCTTCATCTAATGTGCTTTTATATTTAACTGTTGGATCTTCATGATTAACCACATTAGTGCTGTTGTCACACAGAACGAAAATTGGCATATGATCTGTAGCATCGTTTAAAACAATGCTGCACACAGAAAATGTTATCTATTGTAGTAGCAGTCGTGCCTGTTATCTTGTGTTGGCCTGATGATCAAGGGATATAACCCAGAGCTGAACATTTGATCAAGGACACATTTTGACTCAGCTCGCTCTTCGCAGTACAGTACAGCTGTATTGTAATCAGCACACGTGTATACAATTTTACTGGTGAGATTGCCCTGCACGAATGAGAGATTGTCATCAAATTTGCCGATGTTGGTATTCTGTGCTCTACATACAACCGACATCGATTGTGTCGTGTTTACAAAACTGTAACTCGATACTGATGCTTTCAAAACAGTCATCAGCCACATACGAAATATTCCTTAGACAAATAACAGAAGGATGACAACATTATTATTAAGCAGAGATTCACACACACGTACGCACGCACGCACGCACGCACGCACGCACGCACGCACGCACACACACACATCTATGGAACACCACCACTTTACTTATTTTTGGAATTACGGTACAGTTTGTAACCTAAAAATGCGACTTTAATACAGGTTACTTAATTTCTATCCCAATTGTTTTCATTAAGCCAACCTTGTGGTATTGCAATGATATGAAATTTATACTCCATACTTCGGAGAGTATCCGTTATCTTAGACAAATTTGCTTTTAGACTCCAGGCATTAAAGTGTATAACATTCAGTTTGTTTGGCCGGTTGTTGCTAGCACTGCTAAAACTGGTTGAACATTGTGCTGGTTGTAATATCTGCAGTGTGTAGGCAAATCATGATACAAAAACATTCAGTATCTATCTCGTGTTCATAACAATGTTCGTTGTAATCAAGCGGTTTACCATATGTAAGTGTTAACCCGTGTTTTTTGGGTATCCGATGCCATATTTAAATGAAGAGATCACAACAAGTTTTGGCAAGATATTGCACATGTACTTAGTTATCTATTCACTGTTTGCGACATCGTGCCGCTCCCTTACCACCAGTTTGTCAGGCGTCAAATACGCAATATTCCCCTCTTCCCGGGCTTTCATCATCTTGAGCAACAGTTCTTTCCGCCTCGCCATAACCCTCTGTGAGTAGACTTCATTCACATAGATGCCTCGAGCCCGACTCTACCTCGCCGCCTGTAGCACCAGCTCGCGGTCCTTGTACGATTTGAGCTTGACGACGATAACCCTGGCTCTCGTCCCGCGCCGTCAGTTCGGTGCACGCGTCCGATGTTGAAGGCGTGCAAGTTTTATGGACTGACGCAACGTGGAGTGGACGAAATTGCCGAAAATTCGAACCCAGGTTCTCTTGATTGAGAGTCCGATATTCTAATCACTGCGCCACCGCGTCCCACGGCATATCATAGTGAGGATAATGTAAGATAAAACGTCCCTCAACCGTATGATCAAGATTAATTCATCTAAACACTGAATGTTCAGTTGGCAGGACAAAGGGCGTGGGCAAGTTTAGTTACGCATTATTTTACCTTACGAACTACCATGTGTGTTGGTGGACATAGACCAATGCCCGCCCCACATCAACCCTAATTGTGCAGGCTTGTAATATGTATACGCCTGTAATATCATGACATAACACAACATTATAACACACGCAAGACAGGTTAGTTTGTGAGTCGAGTTGATCCGGGAATTATTCTGTCCCATTTTGATCATACTATCATGGTATAGCAAGTCTGGTGGAGTAGCGGCGCACTTGAGAGACTGACGGAGGAGCACTGGAGAGACTGACGGAGGAGCAGTGGAGTGGCTGACGGAGGAGCACTGGAGAGACTGACGGAGGAGCACTGGAGAGAGTGACGGAGGAGCACTGGAGTGGCTGACGGAGGAGCACTGGAGAGACTGACGGAGGAGCACTGGAGAGACTGACGGAGGAGCACTGGAGTGGCTGACGGAGGAGCACTGGAGTGGCTGACGGAGGAGCACTGGAGAGACTGACGGAGGAGCACTGGAGTGGCTGACGGAGGAGCACTGGAGAGACTGACGGAGGAGCACTGGAGAGACTGACGGAGGAGCACTGGAGAGACTGACGGAGGAGCACTGGAGAGACTGACGGAGGAGCACTGGAGAGACTGACGGAGGAGCACTGGAGTGGCTGACGGAGGAGCACTGGAGAGACTGACGGAGGAGCACTGGAGTGGCTGACGGAGGAGCACTGGAGTGGCTGACGGAGGAGCACTGGAGAGACTGACGGAGGAGCACTGGAGTGGCTGACGGAGGAGCACTGGAGAGACTGACGGAGGAGCACTGGAGAGACTGACGGAGGAGCACTGGATAGACTGACGGAGGAGCACTGGAGAGACTGACGGAGGAGCACTGGAGATACTGACGGAGGAGCACTGGAGTGGCTGACGGAGGAGCACTGGAGAGACTGACGGAGGAGCACTGGAGAGACTGACGGAGGAGCACTGGAGAGACTGACGGAGGAGCACTGGAGAGACTGACGGAGGAGCACTGGAGAGACTGACGGAGGAGCACTGGAGAGACTGACGGAGGAGCACTGGAGTGGCTGACGGAGGAGCACTGGAGAGACTGACGGAGGAGCACTGGAGAGACTGACGGAGGAGCACTGGAGAGACTGACGGGGGAGCACTGGAGAGACTGACGGACGAGCACTGGAGAGACTGACGGAGGAGCACTGGATTGGCTGAGGGAGGAGCACTGGAGAGACTGACCGAGGAGCACTGGAGAGACTGATGGAGGAGCACTGGAAAGATTGACGGAGGAGCACTGGAGAGACTAACGGACGAGCACTGGAGAGGCTGACGGAGGAGCACTGGAGAGACTAACGGACGAGCACTGGAGAGAATGACCGAGGAGCACTGGAGAGACTGATGGAGGAGCACTGGAGAGACTAACGGACGAGCACTGGAGAGACTGACGGAGGAGCACTGGAAAGACTAACGGACGAGCACTGGAGAGGCTGACGGAGGAGTACTGGAGAGACTGACGGAGGAGCACTGGAAAGTCTGACGGAGGAGCACTGGAGTGGCTGACGGAGGAGCAATGGAGAGACTGACGGACGAGCACTGGAGAGACTGACGGAGGAGCACTGGAGAGATTGACGGAGGAGCACTGGAGAGACTGACGGAGGAGCACTGGACAGGCTGACGGAGGAGCACTGGAGAGACTGACGGAGGAGCAATGGAGAGACTGACGGACGAGCACTGGAGGGACTGACCGAGGAGCACTGGAGAGACTGACGGAGGAGCTCTGGAGAGACTGACGGAGATGCAGTGAGGTGGATGAATGAGGCGTACTGGAGAGACTGACGGAGATGCACTACTGGAGAGACTGACGGAGATGCACTACTGGAGTGGCTGACGAAGGTGCACTGGAGTGGCTGACGGAGAAACTTACAAAAAAAACGTTTAAAATATGACGATATTAGTCTGTCGGTTGACAACCTCAATATTAATTAATAATATATATATATATATATATATATATATATATATATATATATATATATATATATATATATATATATATAATATATATATATATATATATATATATATATATATATATATATATATATATATATATATATATATATATATATATATATATATCAGTCCTTCCTTTCACAACATATATATATATATATATATATATATATATATATATATATATATATATTATATATATATATATATATATATATATATATATATATATATATATATATATATATATATATATATATATATATATATATATATATATATATATATATATATATATATATATATATATATATATATATATATATATGTTGTGAAAGGAAGGACCGGGTGGAGACAGAGATGGCGTGAGAGACCATAGTGTATGATCGGTTGCATGATATTGAAGACGATGATCATGAAGACCAAGAAACTAACAAGAAAATAATCGTGTATTATTATATCGTGAAATCGTGAAACTACCATCCACCAGGTGGTGACGACGACTTGTTGCGGAAGTACCTGATAACTAGTATGGACACCATTTGCCCAGATTGTGCTAAATTTAAGGATGCTAAATCGAACTATTTAAGAGAGTTATTTGTAATTCTAATTCAATGGTAGCTAAGAAAATAAAGGCAATGAAGGAAAATAAATATCTTGGAATGGATGGAATTCCTCCAAAACTACTAATGGAAACAGTAGAACAAATTAGTATACAATTTCCAAATCAGAATCAGATCAGTTTATTATTGGCAGCTTTTCAATTGGATTGTACACACAGTCACGTCAAAATACACAAAGCCACGCAAATATAATCTTGTAATAAAACTCCGGAGATTACGTTAAAATAATTATTTCACATTTTGTACATAATAACAGTAATGCGATTAAATTACATTTATATACATTTAACTAACCGTGAACGCAACACACTCAGTAGGAGGCATTTACATTAAAACTGACTGTATCATTATATATATACATTAATACAGTTCACTATAATCAAAATAATTAAATGACATTAAAATAAAAATAAACACTACTTACTTCCTTTAGATATTAACAGCCAAAACATACCTGATAAATCATTTAAATGTTTTAAATATTTTGACAGTGCACCGAACACAATGGTATTAACGAGTTTTTGTTGCGATTTGTGTTATCCATTGGAACGGGTACGTCGTTAAATGATCTCAGGACATATGAAACCACTCGAGTGTCCGGTAGTACCGTATTCAGTTTGTGGTAACCACGCCTCATTTTACCGAAGTACGCCTGACATATTTCATGACATGACATATGACATGGCATATCTCATGACATGACATATGACATGACATATCTCATTGCGCCTGTCGTGCAGCGTTGGTATGTTTACCATCTGCAGAATATCCTCGCACACAAATGAAATATAATTTTGAGACGTTTTTTTTTATTGTTTTCTCGATATTGTCCGATAAGTATTTAGGCAAGTTCGTGTACCATTCCTGACAATCATATTCAACTACTGGTCTGATCACACATGCATAAATTATAATAAAATCAATTTGATTGATCACAGTACGTTTCAACTGATATATCATTATATATATATATATATATATATATATATATATATATATATATATATATATATATATATATATATATATATATATATATATATATATATATATATATATATATATATATAATATATATATATATATATATATATATATATATATATATATATATATATATATATATATATATATATATATATATATATATATATATATATCCTTTTCCTTGCTTTTGTAATTATTTCATCTACATGTGCATTCCAGAAACATATAACCATTTCTGTTTCTTACTCGTACTAAATGGCATATCATTCAAGCTAGATCACTGCGCAGTAATGTTTGCTGTATGCTGTATGACATATATTCTGCTTTAGTTGCATATTTCAAATATTGTGCTGCCTTCCACATATTTGAAGATAGGGCATGGTGTTCGTAAATCATTGATATGGACCAAAAAAAATCTCTGGGTAGTGCCTCCACTTAGGTAGCCTGGTCTTGATACAGCGTCCCCGATCTTAACTCTCTGCTCACGGTCTACAATAAACGCTGCCATACGTCGGATTAAATGTGCTAGTAATTCCATTGTGATTAGTTTATCGATAAATATATCATCATTAATTATATCAAATGCTTTCCCGTTGTCCAGAAATCACGCTTTCACAGATTTGTCCCTTACACCAGTGGCTACATACCACTTTTTCAACCAGAACACCAGTAGGACAAGTCCCTGCCATAAATCTGAACTACTCATCGTCAATCTGGGGTTTAACACAAATATCGACCCATTTCAGCACAAGTGATTCAAACACCTTTGATGAATTAGAATCAGTGATATAAGTGTGTGTGTGTGTGTGTGTGTGTGTGCGTGTGCGTGTGCGTGTGCGTGTGCGTGTGCGTGTGCGTGTGTGTGTGCGTGCGTGCGTGCGTTCGTTCTTTCGTGCGTGCGTGCGTGTGTGTATAGTGGATGTTTCTTTAGCAACGGAAAGACAATTGCTGACTTATATAGCTTGGGTAGTTTTCTTTCCCTGAGTGATCCGTTAAAGATAGATGTGACCGGTGTCGCGAGAAGGTGCCACTGGTCTGCCAATTACCATGGCGGAATGATGTCCGGTTCAGTGGCTTTGTTAACCTTGACCTTTTCAAGTGCCACTTCTGTACCTGTCACGCTGATAATGAACTCAGCTGGCAACGGTTCGTCGGCGTCAAAGATTGGGTGAGAGGACTGCAATCTTGGTAAGTCTTCACACACTGACACAAGGAACCCTTTCATAGAGTTGACCGAGCTGTCCATATCCCCATTTTGGTATTTATTGGCCAGTCCCTGCATCTCATTGCGGTTGCCAGATGACGTTCCCATGAGAGGCTTCATGAATCATGAGTCAGGAATCATGAACTGTTTATTCGACAAGACATGTAACATAAATTAAGAAATACAAAACATACTACGAATTTCTACTAAATGCATAAATTCACAAATATGAATGTTAATTGTATAGGTATGAAACGATGTCGGTCTGGGAGACTGCCACTAAGACCACTATTTGGTCGCTAACGTGACAGCCACCCAATAAAATTATAAATTAAACAAACGAATTGAGTTAGGGATTAAAGAAAAATAACATGAATGTATTGCATGAGTATATGTTTAAATAAAGTGTAAGAATAAGACAATCAATATATAACATATATTATTATAATATGTGAGATGGTATGAAGATGAATTCAGTTAGCAAACATTTAACAACAATTAGTTATCGTATAAGTGGCAAATATAACAATTCCGGATATTACAACTTGGGCTATATTATGACAGAAAGAAATTCTTAGCATAGGAGCTGAAACCTTGCAATGACTGAGACTGAATTTTATCTATAATCAAGGCGGGAGTGTTACTAATTACATGGGCAATACTGAACCTGAGTGACTTCCTGGCAAGTTCAGTATTCGCTCTTTCAACATGTATGTCATGTCGATTTCTTGTGTAATGTGTATGAACATCCTCATTTTCTCTTATGCCTAACTTTGAGCAATATTCAGGTAAATTACAGTTTATGCATCTATGATAAAATTTAAGTTGTTGTAACCTAATAATGTATGTGACCATTAAAATGTTAAGGTGTTTAAATAATTGTATGTGCATTATATCGGCTATAGGTCACTACTCTGATTGCTCTTTTTGGAGTTTTAAGATCCTGTCATGTTGAATCCCCCAAGAAAGCAAACAGTAATTTATATTAGTGAGTTATATAGGTTTACTAAAACATGATGTGGTACAAATTGTTTAATTTTTCTTATAATGCCAATTGATCTTGACATTTTACATGCTAGTTTATCAATAAAAAATTTCCAATTCAGGTGTTTGTTTATAGTAAATCCTAAGAAGTTGAAGTTATCAACACATTCTATAGGTGTGTCATTTATTTCAAGTTGGAATCTGGGAATTGTTTTGCAGGTGGTGAAAAATCATATATTTTGATTTGTTAGCATTTAATGAAAGTTTATTAACTTCCAACCATTCACTAATCTTTTGTAGTTCAACATTAATATTATTAAAGTTAGCAAGCTGCATATTCGAAGAGTCAAGTGTACTAGATAAAGTTGAGTCATCTGCATATAAAATGTATTCAAATAAATTACTTGCATTAGTAATATAATTTATATATATTAAAAACAGTAGAGGGCCCAGTATAGAACCTTGTGGAACGCCAGTGGTTATAGGCTACATAATTATCTGATGTTGTGTCATTTATTTCAACGAATTGTTTCCTGTTTGCTAAATAACTTTTAATAAGTTTATTTGATAGTCCTTTAACACCATAGTATGACAATTTTGTGTGTAAAATTTCATGGTTAAAAGTGTCAAAAGCTTTAGAAAGGTCTAAAATATAGTTATATGAATTTTACCTTTATCCATCTGACATGCAAGTTTATATATTAATTCAAGTGCAGCAAACTCTGTTGAATGTCCTTTCCTAAATCCATACTGACTTTTATAAAACAAGTTCGTTATCATCGAAAACACTGTAAAGTTGATCAAAAATGAGTTTTTCAAAAACGTTTGAGAAAGTAGGTAGTAAGGAAATTGGCCTATAATTTGAGAAAAGTGTTTCCTTATCGTTTTTAAATATAGGAATGACTTTCGCTATTTTTAAGTTATCAGGAAATGTTCCAATAACAAAAGTCTGGTTTATTATTAAGCTTAGCGGTTCAACTAATGCATCTTTCATGAATTTCAATAATTTAGTATATATATACAGTGTACCATCACTGCCAGTACTACATTTTGCATGAAGACGATCAATAACTTTTCCTATATCCATATTGTTTATTTCGTGAAATGTGAATACAGAGTCATGTTTAGTATTTAGGTAGTCTTTGAAATTTTTATTTCCACACTTATTTATTTGATTTGCAAGTTCTTGCCCAATATTGGTAAAATATTCATTAAATTTATTCACAATAATTGGCATCAGCAGTAAATTAGTCTGGGAAAGTTATCTTTTTGTGTGATTTATTTAATATCTCATTTAATGTGGACCACGTTTTCTCGAATCAGTCTTACATGCATTAAGACGTGATGCATAGTATATTTGTTTGGCATGTCTTATAATTTTTCCAACATAGTGTTATAATCATGTAGTTTATTTTTTATTGATATATACTCCTGTGACTCATGTGATATTATTAGGAGTTGTTTATAAAGGCTGTCCCGATATTCTACTGAACGTAGGATACCTAGAGTAATCCATTTACATTTCTTATGTTTATGTTTGTGACATTCACGTTGTTCATGTATTCCACAACGAACAACTCATCTAATTTCTCAATATTCGGTGACCGAGCGTTGACA
>BSQZ01000085.1:2072500-2092500 GCA_033239005.1 Lamellibrachia satsuma | reverse complement strand
TCGCCAGTAGATATTATCTACTTAGATTTTCAGAAAGCTTTTGACAAAGTGCCACATCAAAGATTGCTACTTAAATTAAAAGCCCATGGTATCGGGGATAGCATAACTGACTTGATAGAACAATGGCTGACTGACAGAAGACAACGAGTTGTAGTAGATGGCGAAGTTTCAAATTGGAAATCGGTTTTGAGTGGGGTACCTCAAGGATCAGTATTAGGACCTATATTATTCTTAATTTATATCAATGACTTGGACGACAGTATAAGAAGTAACGTACTGAAATTTGCGGACGACACAAAACTGTTTAGAAAGGTTAATACTGATGGTGATAAACAACATTTACAAAACGATCTAGACAGATTAGTGAAATGGTCTGAGAAATGGCAGATGCTGTTCAATTTTGGGAAATGTAAATGCCTACATACAGGACATGGGAACTTGAATGTAAACTATAAAATGGGAGCTACTGTTCTTGGTACTACTGTAAAAGAAAAGGACTTAGGAGTTACAATAAGCGCTGATATGAAAGTTTCAGAGCAGTGTGGTATTGCAGCTTCAAAGGGTAATCAAATTCTTGGATTGATTAGAAGAAACATAACATACAAGGGAAAAAAGTTAATTATACCTCTTTATAAAGCAATAGTTAGACCTCATTTAGAATACTGTATACAAGCATGGAGACCATATCGTAAGAAGGATATAGATACGCTTGAACGCATACAAAGGAGAGCAACTAAAATGATTCCAGAACTTAGAGACCTTAGTTATGAAGAACGCCTGAAAGAATGTGGTTTAACAACTCTAGAGACAAGGAGGTTAAGAGGAGATCAGATTGAAGTTTTTAAGATATTGAATGGGTATGAAAATATTGATAGAAATATGTTTTTCTCACTCAAGAAGGATAGCAGAACTAGAGGACATGAGGTAAAATTAGTAAAGGATCAATGTAGATTGGACATCAGGAAGCACTCGTTCTCACAGAGGACAGTAAATGAATGGAACAAACTGTCTACAGATTGTGTAACTGCTAGCAGCGTGAATATGTTTAAAAACAAGGTTGACACATATATCAGAAGGGCGGGTTATAAGTAGGTGAACATTGTTGGACTCTCGATAAGCCAATGGCTTCCTTGTCCACTTGCCATCTGGGCCTTTGGCTTGGATGGCAAATCTTGTTAAATCTTGTCGTAATACGATCAGCCTTCGAGCTCGACTTCATTTATAAGACAGTGAGCTACTGTCACGACATTCATAGTTCTCTCTTCAAAGTGCTGTCTCATTCGTCGTTGCTGTCGTGTCCTGGCGCGTATGTTCCAAGCTCGTCGGCCGAAGTAACCATGTTGCAACACGTTGTCGCTGTATGTACCGTTGGCTACATAACACTCTTGTGCAGCCAGTCAGCGTAAGTACTTCACAATACGCCGTTTTGTTTTAGTTGATTTTTCAGATGTATTCGTGCTAATGTACATTGTTATTTACATGCAAGCTTTATACATTAATCAGTTATATAGTTGTTTAATTAAATGTATCTTTTGAACAATTCACAATATTTATTCTCTGCACAACAATTAACGGTATAATGTATTGCTTTACTGCATAGCGATGAAGATCATTCCTTTGTTGTCTATGATTGACACATGAATAGGAAAACTACCATCTCTCGCTGTCAGTATAGGATGCGATTATTATTGCTCGGTTGGATCACCTGAAGTTCATCTTTCGTTTCTTCAATGTTTGCATTACTACTCTCTTTGAATGTACGTGTGAGGTGACCTCGGCTTCTAATACCTTCCTACAGTTGGAAGTACAACATTTCTTTAAGAAGTCTGTCATCTGTTCTAGCCACCTGATTTCTCTCTCATATATAGTTGCTATGGGTGTTTGTTTGCTTATTTGGGTGTGTCATTTGTGGGTGCAGAGTCTACGCTTCAACTCCATAGGGCAGCGTGGAAAATAATATTGCTCTATGCACCGAACATTTCACCATGATTTACACATTGTAAATCTAATTCACAAATGCTTGTGCAGACGACCAATAGTTGATGATGCCTTGCTCATGCGCTTCTCTAGTTCCATTATCCCTGACTGCAGTGCCTCGAAAATTTCTACAAATCATTTAAGCAACGACATTTCCGTAGCTGTATCCACAGTCCTTTTCGTCCCAAGGAGTCGATTTTTTAAAAACTGTTTTAGGGCATATTTCTGCAGCAATGCCCACACACTTTGTTTCCCCACGACGTCGAACGGTTTTGTGAGAGTCAATGAAGACTACGTAGAAGGCTTTCTTCGATACCTTTATTCTTGGGTTTGACACATTGAAAGTTATTTCCTCGGTGCGTCTTTCAGATTTTAAAGCACTTTGAGTTGCATTAATCATGTTTGCAATGCGGACCGCGGAGTGGTTTACATATGTCATTCCCATACACTTATCGATCACTTTCTTAATCAGTGTGATCAGTTTTGCACATATCAACTCATGTGGGACGCGTGCAACATTCCAGAATTAAACTACAACGTTTTGCAGCGATTCCTGCAGTGACCTGACTCCACATTCCACTATCCCTCCATCACAGCCATTGCTGTGAACCTATAATCCATGTCATAAATATCATAGTATATGTATTATATGTTCACAGATATCGTTACCTGTGATTGTCACTTAATATGTAAATGCATTACTATAGGCCAATATGAATGCTATTTTTTTGGACGATATTAATTTCCAAATACCACTGAATGTCCAGCATTTCACATACGTGTAATTGAATCGTGTGCCTGCATGCATGCGTTCGTTCACATATGGGCGTGAGTGCGTGTGCGCGGTAGCGCCTCGCCAAAATGCTTTGTCGTGAAGCACACCGCGCATAAATACTGCTGCCATAAAAAAACAGGAAAGGGAGGGGAAGGAAGGGAGGGGAGAGGAGGGAGATATTGGTTAGAGGGAGAAGGAGAAGACGAGGAAGATGAATAATGAGAGAAAGAGAAAGAGAGTGAGAAAGAAAGAGAGTGAGGTAGTGAAAGAGAGATAGATAGATAGATAGATAGATAGATAGATAGAGAGAGAGAGAGAGAGAGATAGATAAAGCGGTGAGAGAGGGAAATGGAGACGCAGAGGAAGAGGTAAAAGTAATGCTGATTTATATAATAGTCAACACAGACAACAAACTTTCCCAATGCTGTTGCTTCCCTGGCCTGCTGACTCTGATTCGATACTTCGTGTAAAATTCAACCCAAAGTCTTTATCAAAATTAACTCATGTAGTTATTAGACCCGGGCACACATAGCCGGCTGAACGGTGATGTAACAACCAGCGTATAATTGCTTTTTGGGCGTGGAATATCTACGTCATTTTAAACTATTTATTAATATATAATTACATACTCATTAATAAAGAACTGTCTTCACGCACCTGCCATATCAAGAGGAAAATAATACTCCTGTATATTATAGAAGTAACTAAGTGAAAGAAATTGCAACTTCATCCATGAACTTCTGGTTGATCCATGAACAAACCTTGGTTTGATTCGGCTGGTTTGTGCGTACACATAGGCAGGTGTGTTCATGCCATCATGCCTTCAAAATGTGGCATTAGGATAATACTCTCTGGTTTCCCATCAATACAACATTTAAGTGAATGTCAAGTTTTGAATAGACAGTGTAAATGCACACTGACAAAAATATGATTATGTTACGGTTATTAGACCTGTGTTTTATTTTTTTATGAAAGATCCGATAAACTGGTAGGCATCTCTCCGCGTTGGTTGCTACCTACTCAATAATAACTAACTGAACAAAGAAATAAAATATGTCAATAACAATTGTGCTTACAAACTGGGTGCCACAAATCTGATATCCGTTGAGTGAACAATCTTTAAAAATGTTAGTTTTCTGCAAAATCGGGTCGTAATTCTGATACGCCATCAATAACTAAGCATCCCCTAATAATCGAGTTTAAATAACTAATGCTACACGTGCTATTGTCAATCGTTCATTGTAGATCTTCTGCAAAATGTGTCGCCGGTATTTCGTTTAGATGGAGCTCATCACAGATAAATGGGTTTGCTCTCCACAAAAAAACATCCCCACATATCTAAGGATACAAGTCACGTCACTCCCTTCTCGCACAGCTGGTGAACTAGCGTGTTGAATAGACGTGGCATACAATTAAATCGTGTTGTTGTTAGACCGGTACGCACATAAACTCCTGAACGGTGGTGCGTATAGTTGAGATTTTGGGCGTGGAGTATCTACATCATATTAAACTAGTTATCACTATATAATTACAGACCCATTAATCAAAACATTGTCTACACGCACTTGCTGCATCAAGCGGAAAATAATAAGCTCTCCCTCATATCTAAGGATACAAGTCACTCCCAGCTCGCATAGCTGCTGAACTAGTGAATTGAATAGGCGTGGCATACATTTGAGATCAGTTACATACATCATCAACCGACTGCGTCACTAGACGACCAGGCTTCGCGGTCGACTTAATTTGTAAGCCACTCGCTGCGATGTGAGCTAGCGTCCACGTCGTTCAGAATTCTGTCTTCAACCAGTTGTCCTATTCACCATTGGTCTCGAGTGGTATATCTATATCATTTCTATTCACCGTTGCTCTGGTATATTTATATCATTCCTATTCGTCGTTGCTCTCGCTGCATACATTTGAGATAATTTACATACATCACAAACAGACTGCGTCACTATACCTTGATTCGCGGTCGACTTCATTTGTGAGACATTCGATGCGAAGTGAGCTAGGAGTCACTCAGAACTATCTCTAAAGCCTCCTGTTCCATTCGTTGTTGCTGTCGTCCGCTGGCGCGTCTGTTCCAAGCTCGTCGGCCGATGTAACCATGTTGCAACACATTGTCGCTGTGTGTACCGTTGGCTACATAACACTCTTGTGCAGCCAGTCAGCGTAAGTCCTTCACAATACGCTATTTTGTTTTAGTTGATTTATGTAGATGTGTTCGTGCTAGATTTTAATTTAGTTCACATGCCAGTTTTATACATTAATAAGTTATGTATCCATAAATATTTATGGATTAACTCCAGGTGTGTCTTCCTTCGGCAAGTGAGTATCACTACCTGAAGTTTATGTTTCATTTCCTCAAAGTAATTATTTACACCATATATTTTACTATGATTGACACTTGGTGAATCGCATCCCCACATGCTTGAGCAGCCAACCAAACGTTGAAGATGCTTATGCGCTCCCCCAATCCCATCATACCCGACTGCAGTGCCTCGACCATTCACTGTTTATCTTGTACATAAATGATATGTGCGATGTTTCCAAACTACTTCATATTATTCTATTTGCAGATGAAACTAACATTTTTTACTCGGCTATTAATATTGATGATGTAACCAATGTAGTTAACAACGAACTAAAACAACTAGGCCTATGGTTCAGAGCAAACAAATTATCGCTCAATGTGAATAAAACAAATTTTATAATGTTTAACAATACAAAACAACTTAGAACAGATGTGCATATAGTTACGAATGGAATAAACATTGAGCAGGTAACAAATACAAAATTCCTTGGAGTAACTATTGATGAAAACCTAACATGGAGAGAACATATAAAAATGGTTGAAACAAAAGTATCAAAAAGCATAGCAGTTTTGTATAAAACTATGCATGTTCTTGATTGTCAAGCGTTACACATATTATATCAATCACTTGTTGAACCACATATGTCATATTATATATATATGTCGAGACTCAAGAAACTATTTCTGTTACAGAAGAAAGCTATACGGATTATTGATAACCTTAATTACCATGATCATACATCTGTATTTTTCCACAGCTCAAAAATACTTAAACTTCATGATTTTGTTACACTGGCCAGAAATATGCAAGCAACCAGCATCTGTGCTACTCCCTGCATCAGCAGGATGGCCATCCGGAGCGCTGCGGTCCTGTTTCGGTGGCCTTCTGCCAGTAGGCTTCAACGTATTGCGGCCCCCTGCGACGACGGACGACTATCCGGAGCGCTGCGGTCCTATTTCGGAGGCCTTCTGCCAGTCGGCCTTGATGTATTGCAGCCCCTCTGTGAAGACGACCCCGTTGAGCTCCGTCTTCACGATGTTTACTAGCCGCCAGTGAGTTGTTACACATTAACCTTTTCACCCCGCAAGTAGAAAGATGGACACCATCATTTTGGAAGGGTGACGTGTCGCAACATCCATAGCGGAACAGAATCATTTCACGTGTGGCCCTGTTGTATCAGGCTAGACACTGCTGATCGTCACACTGCTGACGTTATCCGATGCATTGTTGTTGAGGTGACTGAAGTCCTGCTTCACATAATTCATGTCCTCGTCACCCATGACTATCTCGATACAAACGATATTGAGTTCGTCAGCCTCTTTGCACACCTCACTCCTCTCGATGTCAATTAATAGATATTTTGTCGTAGCCCTTGTTGTTGTATGCGAGGCCACCGGTTAATTGTCCGCAGTGATGACCTTGTTGATATCCCGTACAATCTAATCATCAAGCATGAAAACACTGCCAATCTTTCTACTTGTTACTGCGGCATAGGATTCGCGTTCAGTTGGCGCCTGACTCAGATTTGCCAAGTCCGGCGAAGTTTGTCAAGTTTTTCATTCATCGCTCTGATTTCGTTGCCATGATTTATTTCATTGCGAAGACATGCTACTTGTTCGACCAGAGCACAGTTTTTATTCCTGATGGTATCATTTGCATTGCGTTGGGCCTTCATCAGTTTGATTAATTCGCCATTGTTTTCTATTAAGTGTAGCATTGTCTCTTCGATATTGGATACTTTATCTACCAGTTGCATTACAACAATGGGCAGTTGTTTTCATGCATTGTAACTCCACGCGCCAATGATCTTCTATGGCTGTTCGCCATCACATTCGTTGTGGACCCACAGGTGACATTGTACCTGCTGCACGTTTCTTTTCCTTTAAGTTTGCACTGTGGAATACAGAAAGTTGTTTCTGTTTTTTCCTCTCCCTTTGCCTTTGTCACAGCTTTAGGGGTTTCCGCTACCACTGTTAGCTGTGCTAATATTTGAGGCGGCGAAAGGTTAAGTTTGCAAGCATGGCGTCAGTGACGGTGAACTCAAGCTCGTCGTGACTGTTAACGCTTTTCGCCATTAAGTCGCTCGCCGTGCAAAACAAGGATTCCACCGAACGTCTCGTAGTCACCCCACCCCGCCTGCCGATAGGTAGACCACACAATGGGGTGAAACGCTTAGCTCTTGTCATATTCCTCAGCGACACGCCAAGCAGCACTGGCGCGTGACGGCTGGCGAGTAACCCCAGTGGTTGAGCAAGCGTGAAGTCGGCCTATGTCGCTGACCATTCGTGTCAATGCGCATTCAACTTTCACTGGGCAATATAGTGTGGTAGAACCAGAGTATCTTCAAATCTCGCTCGATTTGATATTAGCATTTAAAAGTACACACCTATATCCGTATAAAACGTTCTTACAATTGGCCCGAGACTGTCAGACTGACAACGGCCTTTACCGTTTAATGTAGGCTAATATCAGGTAACAAAAGCAAGCAAACGAAACCTGTAAATGTAGCTCAGAAGGCATACTTACAAAAGCGTCCAACCTGTCAATAAAAGAGGGTGTGGTTCCTTTTGAATGGAAAGAGGTAAACCTCATACCATTATTAAAAAATAACATACATGGAAAAAAAAATTATTATGCCTATGTATAAAGCAATAGTTACGCTTGGAAAAACATAACTCAGATAAGTTAGTTTTGAAGAACGACTGAAAGAATGTGGTTTAACAACCCTAGAGGCAAGGCAGTTAAGATGAGATCAAATTGAAGTTGTTTAAGATATTCAATGGGCATTAAAATATTGATAGAAATAGTTTTACTCAACAAAAATAATAGAACTAGAGGGCATGAGGTAACATTAATAAAGAATAACTCTCGATTGGATATTAGGAAGTATTCTTTCTCATAGAGGACAATCAATGAATGTTCACGTAAATGCGTGCTTGCGTGCGTGTGTCGTTATTATAGCCGTGCGAACTTGGCCAACTGAACGGTACTGTAACTACCAGTGGATAATTGTATTTGGGCGTAGAGTATCTACGTCTTATTAAAATATTTATCAACATATAATGACATATTAAATGACATAACTAATTAAGCAAAAACACTGTCTAGACGCACTTGCTATGTGATTGGAAATTGATATGTCGGTATATAATTCAGAAGTAACTGAGCGAGAGAAGATGTAACTTCATCCATGGACTTCTGGTCTGTACGTATGCAAACCCTGGTTTGATTCGAGGTTTGTATAGTTTAGCTCCACGATGTGTACATAATCACGTGCGTGTGCACGCGTAAATATGTGTGTGCATGTCATAATCCCACCAAAACGTGGTATTAAGATATTATTGTCTGGTTTACTATTAAAACATCATATATATATGAATGTTAAGTCTTGAATAAGTATTGTAAATGAGCACTGGAAGAAAGTAATGTTATGTTTGCTAGACTTGTTATTTATTTTTTACGAAAGGTAAAAAAAACGGAGAACCGTCTTTCAGCGTAGGTCGCTAGATACTCTGTAATATCTAACTGAATAAAGAATTAAAAGTTGTAAATGAAAACATCAATCTTGTTTCTTTAGTATACTACAGAACATTAAAAAGGGAATTGAAAAAGTGCTTAAAATTGGAGTGAACAAACATCAAACAAAAGATGTTTGTTTTCATTTCATACGATACTCTCTTTCCTTGACTAATTATGAATTCCCTGCTGATCTAATTTAACTAATTAATCCTACCCATGCTACTGACAATCGTTCTTTGTAGATCTTCTACAAAAACTGCCGCCGCTGTTCCGTATAAATGGAGCTCATCACAAATAAACAAGATTTAACAAGATTGCCATCCCAAACAAGTTCCATATGGCAAGTGGACAAGGAAGCCATTGGCTTATCGAGAGTGCAACAATTTTCTCATCTATGTGTAGTCCACTTTTATCAAATATCTGTCAATTATATTTTTTAACATGTTCACACTACTAGCATTAACACAATCATTTGGCAGTTTATTCCATTCATTTATTACCCACTGTGAGAAAGAGTACTTTGTCATGTCCAACCTACACTGCTCCTTGACTAATGCTGCTTTGTGTCCTCTGGTTCTACTGCCTTCTTTAAGTTTGAAGAACATATTCCTATCAACATCCTCATAACCGTTCACTATTTTAAACACTTCTATTTGGTCTCCTCTTCGTCTCCGGGTCTCTAGTGTTGTCAAACCACATTGTAATAAGCGACTTTCGTAACTAAGGCCTCTTAATTCTGGAATAATTTTGGTTGCTCTTCGTTGTATTCTTTCTAGCTTGTCTATGTCCTTTTACGATACGGCCTCCATGCTTGAATACAATATCCCAACTGTGGTATAACTATTGCTTTGTACAGGGGTACAATTAGCTACTTCTCCTTATACATAAAAGTTCTCCTAATTAGCCCTAGAATTTTATTTCCTTTTGAAGCAGCAATCCCACATTGCTCTGAAACTTTCATGTCAGCACTAAATGTTACTCCTAAGTCCTTTTCTTATGTGGTTCTACCTAGTACAGCATCCCCCATTTTATATTCTTCGTCCATGTTTCCATGTCCTACCCCACTCAAAACCGATTTCCAGTTTGAAATCTCACCGTCTACTATTACTCTCTGTCTTCTGTGTGTAAGCCACTTTTGTATACAGTTGATTACATCATTTCCTATACCATGGGCTTTTCGTTTAAGTATCAATGTTTGGTGTGGCACTTTATCGAAAGCTTTCTGAAAATCTAAGTAGACATCATCCACTGGTGACCCGTCATCTACCCACTTTGTAATTTCTTCAAAAAATATAAGAGATTGGTTAAACATGACCTTGCGTTTAGGAACCTATGTTGAGATGTATTTATTAAATTATGTTTTACAAGGAATTCCACCGTGTTGTCTCTAATTAATGTTTCGAGTAATTTACATACAACTGATGTTAAACTCACTGGTCTGTAAATTTCTGGCTTGTTCCTCGATCCCTTCTTAAATATAGGCGTAATGTTTGCTTCTTTCCATTCTGAAGGAACTATTCCTTCTTCTAGTGACAATTTAAACAATTTTGCAAGTGGTGTACTAATTTGCTCAACAATTTCCTTAAGCAGTTTTGGTGGTATCCCATCAATTCCAGGTGATTTATTATTTTTCATTCTTCTTAATTTTCTTTGCTATCATTACAGGAGTTAAACATAACTGCCTTAAATGTTCTGATTTATTTCCCTCAAATTTAGTAAATGGATCTGGAAGTGAGCTGATATCTTCTGTGGTAAATACTAGGCTGAAATACTCATTCAGGACCTCTGCCATTTGAAACCACTCTGAAAGTATGTTTCCCCTGTTGTTGTCCAGTGGTCCGACCTTATCTCGAACTTTCTGTTTACTCTTTGCATAAACATAGAAACTCTTGCTGTAATTTTTTTATATTAGCTGCCAATTTTTTTTCAAAAGTTCTTTTAGATTTTCTAATTTCAATTGTAGCTAGGTTAAGTGCCTCTTTGTGATTTGCGTAGCCTACATCCTTTCTGGTACGCCTATAAACCCTCCACATAGTTTGCTTAAACACTATTTTTCTAATAGCTTCTTTTGACAAGTGTTTCTTTCTAGACCGTTTTCCTTGGTTTTTCAAGGGAACAAATTTATCGATGATACTCTCAATTTCATATTTTAGATTATTCCAACATTCAATTGCGGTCTTATTCATCAGCATGTTATTCCAATCTAGCTTTGCTAAGTATTTTCTCATATTTTTATAGTTACCTTTGTGGAAGTTTCTCCTATACGTTTTTTATTTTTACTTTCTGATTTTACATTGATGTAAAAATGTATTTGATTGTGGTAACTCTTTTACAAATGGTTCATGTATTTTTACATTGTCCACTAATTCTTTTTGTGATGATAAAACTATATCTAATACATTTTCTCCCCTGGATGATTCTAGCACGTGCTGAGTAAGGAAGCTCTCCTGAATTAAACATTAAAATGTTTGGTCCTCACCCCCTGTACTCTCTAGAGATTTCCATTGTATGTGTCCATGTTTAACATCTACCATTATGATACATTCCCCTTTACTAACTTCCTTTATAGCATTTTGTAGTTTTGTGTTATCTAGCATCAAACAGCTTCATCTTAATCTGCTTCGCTTTCTAATTTTATTTAATAAGCCTGAATAGATTATTTAACATATAAAATAACTCCCCCTCCCTTCTTCCTATTCGATCTCTCCTAAATATTACATATCCTGTCAATCCTAATTCAGCATCTGCAATGTCTGTGTTTGTCCATGATTCGCTTATGCCAATTATGTGAGGGTCAGTATCTTCTACCATAATGTTTAATTCTTTTTTTTTATTTACTATACTCCTAGCATTTAAACACACGCATCTATAACCTGCTTCAGACATGTTTTTCGAACATTTTGGTTTATCTGCACTAGCGGCCTCTTGTCCTGCTCGAGGCATCTCATGACCCCCATGCGCTTCTAGTTTAAATAGTGTTGACTACCAAAAATATTCGTTATGCTACCCATGCCACTGTCTGCTGCTGCTGCGAGTCCATCCGCAAATACTGCTGCCCCTTTCCACTTAGATGCAGCCCGTCCTTCATGTACATATCAGCCTTTCCAATAAAACTTCCCCACAAATCCACTTCCTCTTCCCTACATTCTCGACAAGCATGTTAATTGCTATCCCCCGGCAATTTCTATATCTATGACCCCTCCTTCCTATTACTGGTAGAATCCCTGACAGTATTACCTGCTCAACCCGCGTCTGCTTTAGTGTTCTGACCAAATTCCTGTATTTCCTAACTATGGCAGTTGTACCCTCCCTCTCTACGTTATTTGTCCCTACGTGTACTAAAACAGACCCACCCTTGCCCAAACCCGCAATGTTTTCTACCCTCTCAGTAATTGCCTCAATTTTGGCCCCAGGCAAGCAAACTACAACCTTCCCTCCCGTCTCCCTCACTCCCATCGCCTTAACTATCGTCTCCTTCCCCCCGACTCCTTCGCTACTATTCACCCACTCCCCTTTCCTTCGATGTCTTCCCTCCCATTTCTTTCCTCATCGTCTCCTTCCGCCCTGTCCCCTACACTCAAAAATTAAACTATCCGCCTGAACCTCAGCCCAGGACTTCTCACACCCGGACTTGACGAAGTCCACCAGTTGCTACAACTGCTGCATATTAAAAGCCTGGTGGCCTTTACCTGCCGTTTGCACGGCGCCATCACAAAATGTATACTTAATTTAATTGCTACTTTAGCCTTGAATAAGGCTGTTTTTGCGTTCAAAAGAACACTACGGAGAACACTGTGTAAACAAAACAACGAAGTCAGTGTAAATAAACTTACGCTAAAATCCTGCTGTTAATTGCTTTTTACCGAAATCGTTTACTACAACTATGTCAGATATTACCTTATGTATGTAATTTATATAAATGTATCACTTTATCTAATATATATTTAACAATGTATACGATAGTTTGGTACACCAGTTTAATTTACGACCTGTAAACAAACTAGCAATTATCGCTCGTTGAATTTGAGTCCGGGAAAAACACTGCCTTAGTTAACCAGAACAGTTTCTTAATATATATCTATAAGAAGTTTGTATATATAGTATATATGTAATAGTAATACTTATTCTAACCAATGTTCCACTGTTTCTGACTATTCACTATGCTATCTAAATTTTCGAATGGTAAACAACCCTATTAACGCTCACTGACTTCCCTGTCGGAGTCCGGAACTAACTTACTCTAAAATCCTGCCCCTGACTAATAATTAACAAAAACTGTTTTCTAATATATGTCTACAATACGTTTATGTATAATATATATGCAATAGTAATACCTATTCTATTCGATATTCCACTTTTTTCTGTCAATTCTCTACACCAATTTTAAGTCGCTGCTGCACCAAGATTCCGGAAGTCGCGCTAGTTTGTTTTCCCAACAAAAGCATCCTCACAATTTTACGAATCCAAATCTCGCCCCCACGCATAGCTGCTGAACTAGTGCGTGGAATAGGCGTGACATACATTTCAGATCATTAACATACATCATCAACTGACTGCGTCGTAATATGACCAGGCTTCGTGCTCGATTTCATGTGTAAGACATTCGGTGCGAAGTGAGCTAGCTTCCACGTTATTCATAGTTCTCTCTTCAAAGTGCTGTATCTTTCGTCGTTGTTGTCGTCCCCTGGTGCGTATATTCCAAGTTCGGCATGTTGTTTCCTTACATGCTTCAGGTACAGTGTATCGTCTGCAGCTCCATAGACAGCGTGGAAACTACTATTTATCTATGCACCAGATATTTCATTATGATTGTCATAATATTATGGTAAATCGCATTCACAAAGGCTCGTGCAGAAAACCAAAATTGTATGCCTCGCTTGTGCGCTTGTCAAATTCCATCATCCCTGACTGCAATGCAGCGAACATTTCTACAAATCATTTAAGCAACGATATTTCCGCAACTGTGCCCACAATCCCTGTCGTCCCACGTTGTAGATTTTTTGTCAAGTCAACAAAGACTACTTATACGGTTTCGATACCTTTATTTTTGGACTTGACGCTAGTGACAGAAATAGTTATTTTCACTGTGCGCATTCTAGATATATAAAAAAAACACAGTTTGAATGACTTCCTTTGTAATACAGACCGTTAGACGACTGAGGAACACCCTTGCGAGTACTTTGCCAGCTACTAAGAAGAATGGTTTACATATGTCATTCCAATACATTGATCGATTTCCTTTTTTAATCAGTGTGAATATGTTTTTTACATATCCACTCTTTTGCCCCACTCTTGTGGGGCAAAATTACGGACTGAAACTATAAAGTTGAGCAATGATTCTTGCTGTGATATTTGTCCTTACGTGAGTCGAAGGCGTTTCCGTCTCATATAGGACAAGTGGTTCAATAAGCAACCTAGCATTTTAAAGTAGTTCCACACTTTCAAGAATATCAGTTGAAATGCATCCAACCATAGTAAGCAGAAGTGACCAGCCGATCTTGTTAATTGTGCAACTGTATCCATCATTATGACTTTATTGCACACTCTCAGCAAGGATAGGCAAGATTGTTGAGAATCTCACACACTGTATTGTGTGCTAGGAAGAGTAGAGCAGTTACTAATCAGTTTTGCTATACAGCCTAACACCACAACATAGTAGTTGCTATTTTTCCATAGTTAAGACGTGGATTGGTGTATCTTCATAGCATATCCACATACACATGGGTCATGCGCAATGCCCCACTATGGCCCCATGCTTATCTAATCAGCCTGATGCCTTGTTGACACACTAGGTGCGTCAATAATCCTGCGATGAGCTGATAACAACTGAGATAAAGACAAGCAATAACGCCATACATGTGTCATATCTTTATATTGCATATATTACGTTTACGTTGACGAATTTACGTTTTCAGATGGACGCTTTCTTTCCGTAAGACGGTGTGTAACAACCAGGCAGGCCGGTGTAGGCAGGTGCCAGGCATCGGTAGGTGTTTTTGATTGTACTTGTGTGCGTGCATGCGTGAGTGTGTGCGTGCATATTAGTGTACGTATATACACCGACACATGTTTGTTACATATATAATGTAAACGTGCATCATTAAAATAATGTAAAGTAAGTTTACAGGAGCGGCTTGTTTGGATTGCTAATTTTACCTTCAAATATACTATTATAAAATAGCCAGCAAAATACTAATTATTCACGCTGCAAGAACGGTTGACCATTTTCATTTTCTACCTAATGTCGCACAATTACTCCAAACAATATACATACACTATTTAGGTTGTTATTTCGTTGTTGTATGCGCTGTATAAACCCTATTACATTTTCGGTATAATGTGTGTCCGTGTGTGTTAGATAAAGGTTCTGAAGACATCCAGGTGCTGCCGAATGGGCTGGCGTTCATCACATCGGTAAGTTCTGGTGGCCGTTTGTGTTGGTTATTAATCATACGATGCTATACTTAAGTCGACGACGACGACGATAACCGCCTTCAGTGTCAACACAATCGTCGACAACGTAGATATCGACGACGAAGATAGTTGTAAAAACGTTGAGGCCGTAGCAGAGAGACATAACGAAAGAAAGTTGTCTTTAATCTAAGCTCGTCTCTGCTGTTGGACAGGGTTTTGGCGCAGAGAGTATTGGCAAAATATTGCTGTTTGACTTCAAGAAGCCCAGACACGGGGCCCGCGCACTCGACATCGTAGGCGACCTCGACAGAACCACATTCTCTCCTCTCGGTCTCAGCATTTGGAGAGACTGCAACTCCAGTAAGACTTTGTGCAACGTAGTACATTTTCTTTACAACTGTCTTTGGCTATCCCTTATGTCACCATTACCATTATGTCACCATTACTGTTGCGTCGTTTAACAAGTAATAACTATAATCGAGGTGACGTTCGTTATTATTGTATTTAGGTATTAATCTAAAACCTGTGAAATAAATTAAAAAACAATACGAAATACCCCGTAAACAAAGGGTTATCAGTAGTGTTTGTGGTAACTCAAATATCCACTACGTAAAACATTAACTTGCAACAATCGCAGAAACCACGCGCGCTTTCGGCGAATACTTTGGTTCGTAAACCGTTTGAGAGTACATAGAGCCATCTGGGCGGTTTATATTAATTCTAGTAGAAAGCACGAATATACGTATTGGCCGGAGGTCGCAGTAAAATAAAAATAAATTGTACTATTCTATGCCAACACAAGTATACATGGGTCTAAATTCATGCGCCCTTCAACGTTTTGAATATGCAACATCACGAGCTTGACGCGGTTGTTCCTGGTAATAGGGTTTAACAAGATTTTAACAAGATTTAACAATATTGCTGTCAGAAACAACAAGTTCTAGATGGCAAGTGGCAAAGGAAGCCATTGGCTTATCGAGAGTGCAAAATGTATGTGTGGCCCGCCTTGATCAGATATCTGTCAACTCTATTTGTAAACATATTCACATTACTAGCACTAACTCATTTGGCAGTTTGTTCCATTCATTTATCACCCCCTGTGAGAAAGAGTACTTTCTCATGTCCAACATACACTGCTCCTTAACTAATGCTGCTTTGTGTCCTCTGGTTCTACTGCCTTCTTTAAGTTTGAAGAACATATTCCTATCAACATCCTCACAACCGTTCACTATTTTAAACACTTATATTTGGTCTCCTCTTAGTATCCTGGTCTCTAGTGTTGTCATGTCAGAGTTTACGTTCTCTTAAACAATCTCGAGCGTGTATATGGCATATTGGCCTGACGCATTTGGTAAATATTGTTATTATGACTGTCACGTGTGAACTACCAAGTTATCCCATCTTGGGGACGGGCATTTTTGTAGAAATAATGTGACGATCAGAAGCTCGCTAGCTGAATAGCTGCCCTACCGTATGATTCTAAGAGTTCTACTGCAACCGCGGTCAGCTCCATGTACACATAAAGCACATCAACGCAAATTGAAGCACACCAAGGCATCAACACGTTTAGAAGAAACATAACATACAAGAGAAACAAGTTAATTATACCTCTTTATAAAGCAATAGTTAGACCTCATTTAGAATATTGTATACAAGCATGGAGACCATATCGTAAGAAGGATATAGATACGCTTGAACGCATACAAAGGAGAGCAACTAAAATGATTCCAGAACTGCGAGACCTTAGTTATGAAGAACGCATGAAAGAATGTGGTTTAACAACTCTAGAGATAAGGAGGTTAAGAGGAGATCAGATTGAAGTTTTTAAGATATTGAATGGGTATGAAAATATTGATAGAAATATTTTTTTCTCACTCAAGAAGGATAGCAGAACTAGAGGACATGAGGTAAAATTAGTAAAGGATCAATGTAGATTGGACATCAGGAAGCACTCGTTCTCACAGAGGACAATAAATGAATGGAACAAATTATCTACAGATTGTGTAACTGCTAGCAACGTGAATATGTTTAAAAACAAGATTGACACATATCTCAGGAGGGCGGGTTATAAGTAGATGAACATTGTTGGACTCTCGATAAGCCAATGGCTTCCTTGTCCACTTGCCATCTGGGCCTTTGGCTTGGATGGCAAATCTTGTTAAATCTTGTTAAACATTCGCTAGCCATGTATTTGGCTATAATTAGCACTGAGTTTTACTAAGAGTTATATTGTAACCGCGGGCAGCTCCATGTAGAAACGAATCGAACCCATCCGTGGTAATCATCCAGTCAGCAGTTTGTGTGTAATTAACTGAAGACTTTATTTCGTCGACTTCAGCGGAAGAACTAATTTCGCAGGATGAGTATTCTCCGTTAAACTGTAATAATATACACGGAATAAAACAGTACAATTACTAACCTCTTTGAGCCTTTCTAATTCAATAAATTTACGCAGTTCACAACAGTTTAGGTATTTCTTAATGGGTGTAGTGTCCTCAGTCATGATTGCATTAAAATTTTGTATCATTGGTCATGACGCATTATATTAATTGCTTTTCAGACGTAATCTACATATTTGTTGTCAACACTTGCGTGGATGCAAAAGATACGGTGGAGAAGTTTCGGTTCGACGAGAAGAGACGACAGTTGTGGCACATCCGAACGTACAGTGACCCGACAATCACGCAGTCAGTGTTTCTAAAACATCAATGTATTTATTCAACATCAACAAACGCCTTGTAGACTTTTCAGAATTGTTAATATGTTTGATAAGCTGATACGTGTTATAAACGGACTGCAACCGATTTCAGCTTAATGACGTAAATTCGTGTTTTAAAGTATTCTGAGTCATTTCCATATTGATAAGTAAAATGTCGACTTTTTTACAGGGGCTTTCAGAACTGTATATACTGCATATATGGGAGCTCTTGGAATGTTTATCAAATTGAATGAATAGTTCAAAGTCACCGCTGTTTTCCTGTGCACCATCAGCCCCAATAACATCGTGGCGACGGGGGAAGACTGTTTCTACTTCACCAACTACTACAAGTGCGATTTTCTTGTGGAGTTCATTCGTGGTGACAAAGTTGGCAATGTCGGCTTCTACGATGGCAGGAGGGGGCATATTCTCCTGGCAGGAATCGGCAGCGCGAATGGTATAAACATCTCCCCGGATGGCAAGTAGGTGTCCGCAGTATTGTTGTTAATCCGGAGTTGCCCGTTATTAGAACAAAACAAAAGTTATGGTTTGGGTTTTTTCGAATGTGATCTAAAATTAGAAGATTCCAGTCATTTCTCCGGTTGACAGAGAGATGACATGTTAACCAGCGCGACTGATAACCGCAAGCGCAGTTCTACGAACATTGGATAATATAGACTACGCATGACGTCATTCCGGAATTTCCCATGATTAGAGCGAAACAAAAGTTATGGTTTGGGTTTATTCGAATGTGGTCTAAAATTAGAAGATTCTGGTCATTCATTCGGAGTTCGGGTGACATATTAACCAGCGCGACCGATAACCGTATGCGCAGTTCTATGAAAATCGGATAATATAGACTATATGTTTTTATTTGACGAACGAATTTTCCTAGATTTCGACAATCCTGACGTAGGATTATCGAACAATATGACGCGGCCCGTGAAATTAAGATGCTGTGTGTTCAACAAGGTTTTCCTAGTAAACCACTGGCGTGATATTATTAATTGTAATTACAAATGGTTATGCTTAGCAACTTTTATAAGTGCATAGATCAAAAGCCTTAACTTTATTTTCCTTTGAATGCGCTTTTTCGAGTGACATTCGTAACATTGTCGATATGTCGATAGAAATGTTAAACTTGCCAACTCTTAAAGTTTTTGTGGGCGAACTCCGCCTCAATCTTCCGCCTCCCACTATTACGGTTAAAGCCCTCGCTCTCCTAGTACTGCCGAATTGTACAACACATCGGCGTATGTGTCACATAATCAACATAATCTGAAAAGTAGTCAGTGCAGTTTCCAAGAGGTAATTGCAACAATAAGCATTTTGTAAAAATCAAAATTAATTCTCGTGGATTTATAATTTCTTATGAATGAAGTAATGCGTCATCGCCCACTATTACCAGAAGCGATAACGTCTGATATCAATGTTAAATAACTGAACGCAAACCAAACTCTTCATCCGTCCGCAACTATTATGCTGTGGTAATGTCAGAGCTTTTTGGTTCATTCATTGCTCGTGTTTCCTGTTGCTCGTCGCCGACTGTCAGTGACGCAAATAAGCATGTTGAAGAATATCTCTTTTATTTAACAGTTTACTGAGAAGTGATGTACTAAGTTTGGTGCCATATGTTACAGATACGTATACGTGTCGGAGATGGGAGGGAAACGTTTGAATGTTTACATCAGAGAATCGGACAACAGTTTGACATTGACGCAGGTAAGGTGTGTGATAAGGTATTTGTGCTATGAACGTGACGGATGAAAGTGACACTTACTGCAACTTTTAGCCATTACACTTTTAGAGCCAATCACGACTTTGTTTCAATACCTTTCCTGTCAATTATTCTCAGAAGCTTCTGTTCGTTTCCTACATGCATTAAACGAATCAATTTATACTGTTGTTCGCCAGTTTGTCTTCTCGTGAACAATCCTGTTCTATCTAATGGTCTTGTCTTCATATAACACTGCATAATCTCTCTCCGCGTATAATATCTTAATAATTTATATAATGCATCAAGTGTTCTTCCGCGCAACTGTTGTATTATATTTCGCGGAATAAACATATTTCAACAGTATCTCTTCTTTCTGAAGCCTGCTAGATAATCGTTCAAATTATCATCAATTAACTCTTTTATTTTGTCCATAGTCACCATTCCGAACACTTCTCTGGGAAGTTCCACGTCTTTGATACTTCATTGTGTTCCTAAACAAATTTACAAATAAACTTACAAGCTTACTGTGTTGCAGTTTATAATGTGGGACATTATAAGGTTTGATTGGTTGACTGGTTGACAATT